>JANIJH010000225.1:50545331-50559636 GCA_024520975.1 Erythroxylum areolatum
GCATACATACAACATATATATATAACACTTATTTTATATCATTTCTTATTTCTAAATTCCACTTAAAAATCGGGGTCTAACAGTTTTTCATATGTAAGCTTTAGCCTTGGGAATTCACAGTCTACAGTCTACTTATGTTCACATTTTTCTAATTTTTATTGATGAAAGATCAGTTAATCTTTTTTCTTAGGTTATATATAACAATGTTAATCATAGTCTAGCAATCTTAGTTGGGACTTTCTTAAAGGTAAGCCGATGTACGAAGAGTGGGAAATGTAGGATGAGATTTTGTATTCATCTATTTTATACTTAGATTTTAAGCCATACAATTTATAAATACGTAATCTTTGATTTTTGTTCAATCTATCTTGGTCCTTTATCGTAGTTCACAAATTATGAGAATGAAGAATTAAGAAAAGCTAGAGGAGAATCTATAAGTTAGATGAGAATATATCTTCAAACTCATAAATATTAAGGTCCCTCGTTGGTTCCAATAATGGATAGATAATTTCTAAGTGTTCATTTAAACATTGAACTTTAATTAGTTTCCCCTATAAGTAGTTTTCTTTGGTTAATTCAAAGCTGAAAAAATGAAGACCATCATAATCTAATAGTTGATTCTTTTTGGGTACATGGTATAATTTACAATGTTTACTTTTAACTTTATAGATCATATAATGTAAACTTCCTATCATTGCATCCAAGTTTGTAGTTAAAGTTGTTGATACGAAGGTCAAATTGTTGAGCTAGGCATTGAGGATTTTCATTAGCATTATGTAAGAATTTCTATCACATTAGCTTAATAAGTTTTATTTTTTAAAGTATTTTTATAAGATCAACCTTCTCATAATTGAATTTTGAATTTTTATAGCTAAGTAATGATGTTATATGCAGACACTTTAATTTTGATATGGGGTTATTAATTTAATTTTTATATATGAATTTATTTTTTATAAATAACTATAGAGAAGTTTAAGTAGTCCTAATAACTAAACCTCTTTAGGAAGATTGGAAGGTCTAGTTTGGGCTCATGTTAGATTAGATATTGGTATAAATAACCATACTATTTGTTTGTACGATAACAAATATTTGAAAGGTGGGTGAATCACTTAATTAAATAAACATTTAACTTTGATCAAAAGTGATGCGGAGACTTATAAGAAAGTTAGCCATGATATGGAATAATAGATGAAAATTTTGTTTGAAGAGTATCAGAATGAGAAAGTGAGAAAGTAAGAAAGCAAATATTAAACTATGAAATAGGCAATGGTTATGATGATATTAGCAATGTTGAAGGTGTTATTCATACCCACTTGAAAAGATTGTTACAACTAGTATAAAGACGAGAAGAAGACACGCGTTTAGACTTTTTGCTCCAAGAACAACTCCTAAAGCTTAAACTTCAATTTAAAGTGCATTACAATCTAAATAAGCAGCTCATGATGTGAACATGACACTGACTAGATGGTGGTATAATACAAGTGTATCATTCAATGTTGCTCATTTTTATTATTACTAGCATATGGTGGATGTTATTACCTCTGGTCTAGGATATAAAACTCCTTCAATTATTAGCTACATAGGTAATCTTTTGATTAGCTTTGTTTACGAAAAAATTATTTGAATGAAAAAATGAATTGAGCAGCATATGGGTGTTCAATCATGTATCATATTTGGAAAATTAGAAGAAAAGAACCTATTATCAAATTTTTTGGTTTATTATATTAAAGGTACAATGTTTTTAAAGTCCATTGATGCATTTGACCTTGCAAGAAATGTTAATACCTTGCTTAAGATATTTAATGAAGTCGTGAATGAAGTTGGGCTTGAAAACATTACAGTTCATCATTGATAATGATGTTACTTATAAAGTAGCTAGAAAAAGGTAGTAAAAAGAGGTATGGTTCTTTCTATTGGACTCCATGTACTACATATTGCATTGACTTGATGTTAGAAAATATAGGAGATGTTATATACTTTCTTATCATTGATGAAATTGTGTAGAAAGTAGGAAAAGTCATTAAGTTCATCTATAGTTATGCATGACTTCTAAATTTAATGAGAAAGGATTTTACCAATGGTAAGATTTTATGTCATTATGCCATTACAAGACTTGTAACTAATTTCTTTTCATATAACTATTTAACTCAAAAGAAGAAGGAGTTGAGACAAATATTTACAAGTAACAAGTGAGTTGCTTCTCAATATGCCAGTCTAATGCTGAAATGGAGGTTTCTAGAATTATACTTGAAGATCGTAAATTTTAGCCCTAATTTCAAATTTTCATATGATTTTATAAGCCTTTAGTGAGAGTACTTTGTCTAGCTAATAGTGATGAAAAGGTAATAATAGGTTACTTTTATAATGCAATAAAAAATATGCCTTTTTTGTATACACCTTATCATCCAATATTAATGAAAGATAAAAAGGACAACCTTACTCTTTGTTATTTACTGTTGGAGCATTTATGAATCCTATTTTCTATTTTAGACCAAGTTTTTAAAGAAATTTGAAGCTAATAGAGGAAGGTTATTAACTGTCATAACAATTATTTCATAATGAGATTATGTAAGATCCCATTAGATTAAATATAGGTATGCAAGGATGCGTGCAGTGATTTTAGGATGCTTATTGCAATACGTAAAAGAGATAAACTTAATCTAAGTATATGTTTCTTCACTTTTGTTACTTGTTTAAACACTTTATTTTGTTTATAAGATTAAATTTGCTATATTACTATTACATGATACAACAAATTCAGAAGTAGTGTTTTAAAATTGCAACGGTTTCCAATTCGAATTCTTAGTTAATGTGTGAGTGCAATTAGGTATGAAAATTAGAAAATATTTGAATTCATCCATTTCAAAAAAAGAAGAAGAAATAGATTAGAAGACAAAAGATTAAATGATTTATTAATACAATTTGAAACATCTAGAAAGGTATGCTATTATCATTATTGACTTGAATATTATTTCTCAAAATTTCTTGACAATTTTATTTTATTTGTTTATGAGGATTTTTAATAGAATAAGTGGTTATATAGATCCAATTTGCTTTGACCATCTCAATCTTTTAGTATGTTGAGTTTTTGACGAGTCAAGTTTTATAAATAAAAGTGACTTAAAAGATAATCTTAGATGAGAAAGTATTGAAATGCTATTTGGTGTAATGAGTTGGAATGATGGTAATGATAAAATTCCCTTCAATGATAAGGATTTCATACTAAACAAAAATTGGAGCCAATGTAATTTTAGTAGGTATGTTATTAAATGAAGTTTCATGTTTTTCATATTTTCTCTTTCTTTTAATTTCACTACATATATAGATATATATATATGCAATATAAATACAAAGTTTTTAACTTTAAGTGTTTTTGTTTTACGTTTCACTTTTACTTTGCTGTGTTCTTTGGTATGAACTCTTGTTATGCCTATATTACTCTTATTATATGATGGCTTGACATAATATATTTTAATATTTCAATTGCTTTGTATTATTCTTAGTTTTAAGTCTTTGAAAATTAAACAATCTTTTTTATATTAATTGTAATTATTATTTATGTGAGAAATATGTGAAAAGTAATACTAATAAGAATAAAGAGATAGTTATCATATCAAATTTATATTATCATAATTATTTGAGGCATGATTGAAGTAAAGTTAAAAATTGTATATAACAATATATAGAGGAACTATTTTACAATTTAATAAAATTCATAGACTACTTGTAATTTTAAAAATTTGGAGACGATTTTATAATTTTTTAAAATTACCTTAAACAATACCAGTATTAATCGGTATCAATACCATACTATACCAAAACTAAATTCAATACCAAGTCTAGTATAATCTTCGTAACATTGATACCCATTACAGTGTGAAACTAACATATAATATACTATATTTTTGTATTTTTTTAACTAGTACGTATAAACCAATTGATACTAGAGATTATGATACAAAATCCATAACTTTAGTTCTTTACTTTATCTTGCACTGTCAGGGGTGATGTTTTGACCTCCATTTTTTGCTACTTGTACCAGTGCATTAGTTGCAAATAATGAATGAATCAATATTTTCATTACACATAAGTTCTATGAAAAATATATTATCTGTAATTTTATTTTTCATAAAATGTTAGACTTCAACATAGTAGGATTTTATGAAAAGAGATTATATACTTAATTTATTTACTAAGATCAAACAATACGTGTTGTTTATATCTCTTTTTATTTCCTTTTTGTTTCAGATTTTAAAGACTTATCAAATTCTAATTAAATGTAGCATTTGCCCTAAACGTTTTTTTCTTTTTCATTTTAAATATTCTTATTAAATATTTTATAAAGCCACATCACATATTTTTTCAGAAGCCTATAATTGGTAGGCTTGTGTTAGAATTAACGATTCTTTTTAATAAGACTAACACTTACTTTATATTTAAGATAAACTAAAAGCTTACGTATTTAATGATTTAATTATAGAGTTTTAATTAGTTTTTATATAATAATCAATATTACAAATTAAAAAAATATTTTCATTTTAAAAATAACACAATTTATTCCAATTCTTAAAATTTGAACAATTTAATGTTAAGATTGTCTTCAGATGATTTTAAGGAAAAGATCTATATAGAACACCTGCCGTACTTGAAAATCAAAGTAGTACTTAATATGTAAGTTATTAAATACGGGGCTGTGAGAGATATTTCTCTGTTTTCTCTCTAGGAATCCAATCATACAACCTTTCCTTTACTTTCTTGGCTCAGACCAAGGCTCTCTCTTTTGGGTAACGAGCCTTATTTTCTTCTTTCCCACCCTCCTTGTTTGACTCACAGTTCTCCGTTATTGGGGAAATGTCAGCAGCGAAGGACAACTCCTCCCTTCCACTCCGACGACCACTTTGCCTCAAAAAATTAATGAGTACATCAAAATGAGTTCTTTAATAGTTTAAAAGCTCACAATAACATAATATTCATTGAAAATATTTACAATCATCAATCTGTTTATCAAAATCTTGATATACAATGAAAGATCCTTTCTGTACCATGATAGTTCCTTCCTGATACCATGACATTTCTTCTATTCTACCATAATAGTTCGTCCATTATATTATCAAATTTAATATCTTCTACAAAAACTCCTTTCTCAAACAAAGGAGAAAGGACAATAAGTATTTATAAAGATGAAGAGCACAACCATACCAAAACTAGAACGAAGGGGATAAAATGGCCATACTAGCAACAAAACAAGCATATAAGGTGTGTGATAAAAAGGTCAATGTACCTAAACTCACCAACTACTCTAATAAATTTTTTGCCAAGTGAGAAGAAGAAAGTGTTAACCCAAACCACACATAAATCTAAACCAAATAGGAGAGAAGAGCAAGGAATATTGATGGTCACACCATTCACCACACACCCAAAATATAAAGAGTCAGAAACTTCTTCATAAAATACACAATTCCCTACATTAAATGCACAAACCCAATCTTCTTTTAATTAAAAGAGGCTCCACTTAAGGAGGAACTAAAACAAACTTCTCCTATAACTTAAGTGGATACATTTGCTAATTTGATAATCAATTGAAAAATATTAAACTTTCCTCTCAGTAAAGACTTCTTTATCAAGTCAAAATCATTATCATATGTATGTACTTTTTCACGCTCAAGCAACATATATTCCAAAACATCACCTGTCTAATTCTCACACATCAATATATTTAGATATACCATGCAAAGCAGGATTCTTGCTAATATTTATAGCACTTTGACTATCGTAAAATAAAGCATATCTCTTTTGAGAAAAGTTAAGTTCTTAAACAAACTTCTTCATCTAAAGTGACTTTTTGTAAGCTTTAGTTGTAGAAATAAATTCAACCTTGGTAGTAGAAAATGCAACACATTTTTACAACCTAGAATGCCAAGTCACAATACCCTTTGTAAAGGTAATTTGATAGCCTAAAGTCAACTTTCTTGAGTCAACATTACCTACCATATTTGAATTAGTGTACTAAAAAAGAATTGGACTTCATGCTCCAAAACATAATTTCAAACCAGAAGTGCCATGAAGATATCTTATAATCTACTTTATGACATTTTAATGATTTTTACTTAGATTACACAGAAAACAATTTATTGTACTGAATATCTAAGCAATATTAAGCCCTGTGCAAATCGTTACATATATCAAACTTCCTACTATGGATGCATAAGGAATCTTCTTTATGTCTTCTTTCTCTTTCTTGCTAGATGGAGACTGTTTAGTTCTAATAATAATATGAGTAGCAAAATGTGTACTTACTCATTCATGCGAAACCACTAAAGTACTTTCTTAATGTACCTTCCTTGATACAATCATAATTTCTTTAGTTCTCTGTCACAGAAAATTTACATGTAGAAAATTGTCTTGTAGGTTGTAAGTCCTTCAATGTAAAAGACCTACTAAACTTCTTTTTCAACCTATTATGACCAACAATCAACATAGAGAAATAAGATGATGAATTCATAGTAAAATT
The DNA here is from genome assembly GCA_024520975.1 of Erythroxylum areolatum. NCBI lineage: Eukaryota > Viridiplantae > Streptophyta > Magnoliopsida > Malpighiales > Erythroxylaceae > Erythroxylum > Erythroxylum areolatum. Next base: position 50,551,843 of record JANIJH010000225.1, read on the forward strand.
TTTTTAGAAAAATATACAAGGATCAAAAGTAGTCTTCTTATATCTTTAATTGATTATAATTGACTCAAACTTCTAGTAATACTATTGATACATTTTATATAAAAACTGTCAATATCACAAGTATGCAAATTATAACTTATAGACACAAGGTATCATTCTCATAAGGACTAATTAGACACCTAATAACTTGAATATAACTTTTTTTAAGGTATTAAAAGATTGATTTAATTAAAATTAATTAATAAAATTAAAATAATTAATAAAACGAAAAAGTTGAATAATTGAGCTGCCAATAAGAATAAAGTTGACCAAAGCTAGAAATTTAGTAACTATTCTATCCTTGTTTTGTTTTCCCTTTATGTTGTTGATTCAATTTATGCTTAATCTTAGATATCTTAAGGTTTTGATTACCCTCTCTCAAGATCTAATTAAGAAATAATAATAGAATTTTAAACTCTCGATTCACAAAACTACTAACTATTTAATTGGATTTGAAGCAATCATAAGGATAATTAATTCATAATTAAGGTCTCTCTTCAATTTGTTATTAATCTAATATATGCAAGTCAATTAAGCTACCAACTCTCATTATGCATCTTGGCACAAATAGCTTGTTTCAATCTCTTGATTTATTACTAGATATAAGCATAACAAATATCATAAAGCATTTGTAGATGTATTGAATTCAATAAGAATAAAGTTTGACAAAACAAATCAAAAAAATCCCTAATATGAATTTAGACACTCAAAATCATGTTTAACATCCTAATAATCCAAATCAACTTCCAAGACAATGAAATAGATGAAGAGAAAAGAAAGAAAAAGCTCTATAGATTCTTGATCTTGAATTTTGGAAAATCTGGAGTGCTTTTGATGTCTCCTCTTGATCTTTTTTAAATATGATGGCGCTTCCTTTTTGCCGTTTTTCTTTTCCTTAATTAGTTCTTGAGGCTTCTAGGGTTGTTTTTAGGATTTTCTCACTTAATTTGATTACAAAAATATACGCAAGACATTAAGAATAGAAAATCTTGGGAGCTAGAAAACAACTTGCCACAATCATGGCTCTCACACCCCATATCACGATTGTGCATGGGGCCACGATCTTGATAGAGAGCCCTATGTAGTACCAACCACTCCTACGATTGGGACCTATTGCTATTCTTTTGATTCTTCTCATTTCTTTAATTTCGTATTTCCATTGACACATAAACACATCAAATACTCCTTTAATTATAAATTTAACACCAAATTATGCTCTAAACTAATCAAACAATTAAAACATATAAAAACACTAACAATAACACAATTATATATCCTAAACACATTATTATCATAAAAGAAAACACTTAAAAATACATTCAATGTTGGACCCCAAACATTTCTTGGAAGTTAGAAATATGGTATGTGAAATGTTGGAAGTTAAAAGCTAGAAAATGTAGTTGAAACATGTTCGTTGAGTATGCTTCAGTGTTTTAGCCATAACTTTTCTCCAGTTATCCAAATGAGACAAATTTTGATTTGGAGTAAATTAGAGACATAGGACTACAAATTGTCTGATGAAATAGAGTTGTAATTCAGTCTCTATGAATGTCAATTGTTGGCTGGAAGTTGAGCATAGAATATTGTATCAGCATAAGAACAATACAAAAAAATGTTTGGGATATAACTTTCAGGTTTAAGAACCAAATGAATAATTTTGGTGTTATTAGAAACTTAAGACAGTGAGGAACATTTTTCTAGAAGGAAGTATTATCAAATTCCTTCAATTTTTCCGTGATCATTAGTTAAGGAGTTAAAAGTATAAGGTATTAGTTATAAAGACAAAAGAAGGGTAAATATGGAAAGACTAGTTAATTATGAAGTTTTGATGGATTATTTTTGGAGCTAGTTAGTATGTAAATGTTAGTATGATTTTATCATATGGTTCAATTGAAATAAAGTAGTATTGTAAAAGTATATATGTATGAGGGCATTTTGGGAAGAACATTTAAGCATTAAGGTTATAAGGCATCAAAGGAAGGGCAAAGTAGTCATTGTACAATCAATAAGGGCAAAATGGGAATAAGAAATGGTGTCTTGCTTAAGAAGGAGAAGCAAAAACGTGAATTGAAGATGCAAGAAGAGAATAATGAAATTGAAGAGAGAAATGAGAGAGAGATCGTGGAAGAAAAGAGAAAGGGAAGGAAAGAAGAAGAAAAGAAGAGGAATCATCTTGTTAAAGTAAGCTCCACGCTATTTTCTTCTTTTTTGGTTTGAAAAAGGAAGTAGAAAAATTGGTTTTGTGCTGGGAATGAATGGAGAAAGAAGATGATTGAGAGACCCATTTGATTTTTAGGGTTTCTAAACTAGGTTTTGGCTTTTCTAATCTAGATAGATCATGGGTAAGTTAATGCTAAGCCCAATTTAGCAATTATTTCATTTTTTGTGATTTTGAAGTTTTAGGGACTTTATTGAATTGGAATTGAATGAGAGATTGGTTTGTTTTAGGAAATCAAGAGAACCCTATCCAAGAGCAAGGGAAGATATGTTTTTGAGCAGGTCTTTAAGCAAGGGATTCAAGGTAGGTTTCATGTTTATGATTGAGTAATGAGCCATTTATGTTTTTATCCAAATTAAGAAAGTAAAATGATTTCAATTGCTTTATAAACGTTGCTTTTATTGCTTTTAAATGATTTGTGAAATTGCTATAGGTTTTGGTGTATGAATTTTGATGATAAATTGTGAAATGATGATAGAAATGCATATGAATATGTCATACTCAGGAAAGACAAGTTTTAAAAAATGTGCCATATGGGCAAAATGTTTTCAGTTCATGACTTACATGTTATGTGGGTTTGGTGTAGTCCATTCAAGAATGTCATGTGTACGTTGACCAAGTTAAAGGCTTCTCTCGCCTGCCCGCTAGTAGCACGGAGCTCCTTCATGGACTCCCTCAAGTTTACGACTACACAGGACACTTATTTGGAGTTGTGTAGTTCATCATATTTATGGATCTACCGAAACCATTATAATGTACTTATGTGTTTACATGTGTTGACAAGTTTGATGAATATATGATTCGTGATGTTTGTGAATTGGTTTGACAAGTTGAGAATTTGATAAATATATGTTTTATAGATTTTCATGAAAATCTGTTATGATCATGTGGGATTTTCAATGTGAAATTTTTTAATGGAAATAAATATTTCAATAGTTTTCGCTTGTTTCTCGTTATAAGCATGTTACTCACGAGCTTTTAAGCTCACCCCTTTTCCTTCCCATCTTCAGATGAAGAGAATGAGATCAAGTAACCAAGAGTCGAGGCATCTTTCCATTTTTGCTATGTTTTTGTACATTAAGTTAGATTTTGTAAAAACAAGGCTTTAGATGCATTTAGAGAGTTATTTAGGTTTTGTATCTTTTGTATTTTGTATTTTGATATTGATGATGTAATGTGGCTTGGAAATGCCATTAAAGTTTTGTAAAACTTTTATGTCATGACGTTAATGAAATATGAATTTGTGTATGGATGATTGTCAAATTGAAATGTGAATTTGGGTATGGACGAGGTGGAGTTGAAATATGAATTAATTAAGGATGAGGTTAAGTTGGAATTAGGTAAACTTGAGGAAGTTACCAAATTGAGATGATAAATTTTGAATACGAACTATTGTTTCATATAAGTGAGTTGTATTATGGAAAGGAAAGATAGGAGTTGTGTTTTTACTTCAGGGATAAAAATGGATCAATCTTGGCTAAATTAGGCAAAGTTTCCTTCTAGAAAGTTGTAACTTATCCTTTTAGCTTTCCAACGCTATAGAGTATGTAAATTTTGGATATTGGAGTTGAGAGATATGAACATTATAAGTTGGTAAGGCTGCATAGGATGTATATCATAGCAGCTATGGTGAAAAATGAGAATTTGTTGTATGTGATGAATCATTGAGTTGATATTTTGGAGTTTTCATGAAATCATTTTGGTAATTGAAGGGTTAGGAAGTGATATTACATTAGATGAAATGAATTTGGGAAGATTATGAGTGAATATAATGTTAGAATGGATGTAGGAACCTTTAGAGAGGCTTTGGAAGGAGTTTTAGATCACCAAGGTCTGTTAGACGGACTTCAGGTCCGTTAAACAGACCTTCTCAAGTGTAAAAACACCCCCAGCTTAGTCCATGTCCGTTAAACGGACATTAGGTCCTTTAAACAGACCTTCTCGGGTCTGTAAAGCACTCCCAAGCCTGTCTATGTTCGTTAGACAGACATGTATGTCCATTTAACGGACATTTACAGGATAGCTACAGTAAATAAGAGATTTTGACCCTTTAGATGGCACAATCTCACTTTGTGGTTTGCATAAAAGTTATAGATATAGAAGTCCTCTTTCAAACCATCTAATAATGACCTCAATCAGAGGTTTATAGAGAAATTTATTTCAATTTTTCCAAGATAGGTTCAATATGATTGAAGATATAAACATGTTTGATTTGTTTGGCCATAACTTCATCATCCGACCTCAAAATGGAGTGATTCTTAAAGAAATAGATTCCTAACACATTTTATATCTCTCCATAAATTTTGGTATTCATTGGTGTTGATTTGGAAAAGATTGATGGATAGAAAGTGAGGAAATTGATTGAAAGAGCATGAATTGGTTGTTTACCAAACATACTTTGGTATATTACTTATATCTTAAACTTTGGAGCTCTGATTGAGTTGGTTCTTAGTTCAAAATAAACTAGATACATGGAGCTACAATTTTTATGAAAAATTCAAGTGGTGATTTCGATGATTGACTGGTGTGGGCACTCCACTCTTGTGGGATGATGGCTAATGAGGGTTCTTTGAAAAAACCCTACAAGGTAATACGCACGCTCATGTCTTATGATAACTCCGAATAGTTGGGCTCCGAAAATGACCAACATTGTTTGGTATCAGAGTGCCTATGTTTATTATCTTACATGGGCATTTTTGGAAAGATGTATAAAGTTACATGCATTTTTAACATGTCTTAGCATGCTGTAGCGATTGATCCCTAGTCTGAGTCGCATGTGTATAAGTCATATGCATGAGCATTTATTAAGAGTTCGAGCTAATAAAATTAATGAGAAAAATGATGTCTTTTCAGAATTTGAGAAAATTAAAAGTTATGGGGAATTAGAAATGGGAAATAGTACATGGATAAATATGATAGATAATGAGTCAATGCATTTGTATTGCTAGAATTAAATATGACACCAATATTGTACTATATTGTATATCCTCAAATGTGATAAAGACGTGAATTTATTATCATGGATTTTTTGAGGAAAATAGGGAGACAAGTAGAAAAATGAGATTAAAGTGTACAAGTAGAATGTAATGAAAACAGAAATTGTTATGATCTTAAGAAGATGAAATTGAAACCTGAGTGGTTGTTTGATTAATATGACAATAGGTACGACCTACCTTAAGAATGTGTTAGTGGAATTGAGATTAGAATTTTATGATGATTATACATATATAATTTTGAATTGATGGCGAATATACATATGTAAGATGCAATAAAGGATAATTGGAAGATGAGACAAATGATAGTGATATATGTAGAAGTTCTCAAGGTTATGTCGACCAGTTATTATGAGTACATATCCAATAATGTGGTTACATTGGTGAATATATGTGATTGAGTAGAAATGAGATTTATATTTGGATATGGTATAGGATGTAATCTATGATCCATATAGTTAAAATCATGAGATGAATCAGAGTAATGTGATGGAAGTATGGTATAGGTGATTATGTTGAAAAGGTAACTACTATGGAGAAATATTATCTAGGATAAATAGAGATCAAAGAACCATTTGTGTAAGATATAAATTGGTGAATTGTTGGAGATAAATTTGTGGACAAAATGGGATGAATTTGATGATACTCACCTAAGCATATGTGATAATAATGATGTCTACTACTTCATCGGGTTTGGTAACTAGAAAACTATGATCGTGTAAGAAATTATAGAAATTGATCTTCTTGATGTACTAAGAATGGTTGATAAGCAATGATAAAGACAGTTGATTGATGAGGATTATATGAACAGTATAGATGATAGTAGCAAGAAATCTTCTTTCGAAGAAGAATTTTCGTGAATTAGGTTAGGCAAATCAGATAGTTTATATTAAGAATGGTCAATGAAAGAACAAATCAGAAATGAATATGAACTGAATCAAAAAGTAAATATTTGAGTCATATTCCTAGTGGAGACTCAAGCATAAGAGGTAGAGTATGCTACTAAGAGTGTATACATTATGGTTAATGTAATGTATCCAACTATATAAGTGGATTTTTGGAAGTTGAGGTAACACTATTGCTAGCATGAGGAGAACTTAGATCCACATTATATTTTATGCGAGTATGCAAAGGAGATATAAATTAGATTTTGATGAATGTGTTATCAACACAGGAAGTTAAGTTTGTAAATAAATTGAAATGTGTGGAGAATTTAGTATGAATGAGCAGACAGTAGAATAAGTTAATGTGAAATCAGAGGGAATCTGATGAATTGAGAAAATCATTCAAGAAAGGAAGTTAATTGGAAAATTGAAAATGACGTGAGATAATACTACCTCATTGAGGAATCAGATACTTAAAGAATTACGAGAACCAATCACGGGCACAAGGAGTTTTTTTGTTATATCTGTTGGAGTTAACAATTCCTCGATAGTACTATGATATTGAAGATTAAAGCGATCCAAGCAAAGTTTGATGATATATTAAATGTATTTGAAAAGTTGAGAAGAATAGTTTGAATACTTAAGAAAAAAACGTGTAAATCGTATGAGTAATGAAAGTAAAAAGGATTTCGAGGAATTATATTGATATTAATTATATCGTCTGAATTTGGAGATTTTCTAGTATACAATGATGTTGGATAAGAGATTATGATAAAATCCAATGCAGCATGATAAAGTGATTTGATATGCATGGAAACAATTGAAACTTCATGGTTTGATTATTTGATACATGAATAGAAACTTGCTGAGATAGTGATTGCTTGAAAGTTGGAGACATTATATGCATAGAAACATCTTGAATATAAGGCTAAGTCAATGGATAGAGGTATTGAAAGACAATGATTGTACAAATGAGTAATTCCCAGTAAAGTTAGTGTTGTATCTGATACATTAAGCAAAAATCCCAATAGCAGTGAAGCATGAATTCAGATATTGAGGTTATCAGATCTAGTGCAAAAAGGAGCATAGAACATGGAGTTAAATTTTTGGGCAAATCAAAGTGCTATTTGCTATAGAATTGAAGATTAGTTTCACACGAAAGGATTAACAAAGCCCAAATTGAGGATTCAGAAATTGTGAATCTTATTGAGGAATTGAAAACGGATCTAAATTCCCAGTTGAATTGGAAAACAATGCTTTGTGATTGAAATAAGAAGTATGTGTACCAATAAAGATGATTGAGCAAAGAGATTGTTAGATAAGAAGAAATAACCACCCACGATATACAGAGAGCAGATCACCTGTCCAAGTTACTCTGTCCAACCCTGTCTAAGTTTTCAAACGGCATCGGTTTGATATCAAAAATGGAGAGGCGCCCGCATTTTTACAGCAGCCTGTGGGTCCCACCTACGGGCGCCATTTTTTAGCTGGAAGAAGAGCCAGCCAGCCAGGGAAATGGGAATGTATTGGCTCTTACTTTGCTACGGGTTGAATAATATTGCAAAAGTGTTTTAACGTTTTTGTAACTTTTGCAGAATTGGATTGTTATTAAAAATGTTTATTATCATTTTTAAACATGGCTTTCATTTGATATTATTAT
>JANIJH010000225.1:50569602-50581082 GCA_024520975.1 Erythroxylum areolatum
GTGTATATATGAATGCATGAACATAGCAAAACAATTTTAAACACTCCTAACCTGTTCCAAATTACTATTTTACCCTTTTCATTGGTGATGGAATGTTACAAATCATCTCCAAGATAACTCTTCGAATTCATCATGAAAGTGAAAATTTCAATGTCTTGTATCCTTTCAACTACATCAAATGTATCAACATAGGTATTAGTTGGACATATTGTCATAATATTTAAACTTTTCAAGTTTCATCTTACTTCTGTAACTTATCTTGAAAACCACTCTCCAATAAGTGTTCATTGAAACAAATAATTTTTCAATCGGTCTATAAGATTATATCTAACTTTTTAGTTATCTCGTAACCTTTTATTATCTAATTTAGTTCTAAACTTATTTGATAATGTATACTTCAACTAATTATTACATCCCAAAATTATTCACTTTGATTTTTCAAAGTCTTAGCATTTCATATCTAATATGTGGAGGTAGTCAATAGAGAATCTCATTCCTTATAGCTAACTAAAAAATTGATTGTCACTACATCGATCTCATCAAAGTGCTTTAACGTTGCCAATACTTAATTTCTTCTTAGATTTGAACTCTTTAAACATTTCAAAATTTTAATTCAATATTTCATTTAATACATGTAATTGTAACACATAAAGTATTATTAATATATTGAAATATAAGTATCATCCTTTTATGGATTGTTGTTACATCAAACACATCACATGTATAAGATTTGTCAATTCAATATCATTATCATCCTTTCATTGAAGGTTGATTTGGTTATTCCTCAACTTAACAAGTTTCATATGACTCATAATCAAAATGATACATCTATCCTTATATGTAACTTTATGATTCTCATTATGCTGGTTTAACCAATATGACATAAAGAGATAGTCTAGGTTATCTAACTTTGTCTTCTTGTCACTTATGTTAAACATAAGTCTCATTTTATCCAACATATACAAACTATTTGTATTAGATTGAATTACTTAAAAATATATTTCTTTACATGCCTTGAATATTATAGCAATGTTGAATCCAAATTCAGTATCAAATACTCATAAATATGAAATAAAAATAAAAATAGACATGATATTTATCATATCAAGTATAGGGAAGAAAAGTAATGCAATAATTTTCTTCTTATAATGACAACTATTATCATACTATACTTAAGCCTTTAATTGATGTCCATAGGTATGTTTTTAGTAGGCTAAATTGAGTATATCAATTCCATCAAGGCACTTTACCTTTTAGCACAACTTAAAGCAACTTCTTACATTTTGCTATCATAGTGTTGACATACATCTTACATATAGTCATCCAAGTTTATGAGAGATTATTCAACTTAAAATGTTGTTATATTTTGTTATTTATATGATTTTAACATATCTCTAAAAAATTTAACACCAAATCCTCAACAGGATTTAATAGCAAAATTGCATAATAGACGTATAACTTTTCTATCAACCTTTGAGAACTCTTCTCAAGCTTAACATATGTCTAAGAAATTAAGTTCACTAACTTAGTATCAACTACACTAAACAAGGTAAATTCCAATCAGAACAAAATATAAATGTGAGGAAAGCAAGTAATTGATTATATATCATGACTACTAAATAAGATTAAGACTTTGATAATACATTTGGTTAATCCTATTATTTTATTCAAAATAATAGCCATTGCTACTACTCAAAAAGATTACTCTAATATCTCTAGTGCGATAGATTCCCATTTAAATTACCTTAAGTCATTCACCAAACTAACTAAACTTAAATTATGTAGATAACATCCTTATCAATCACATGCCATGTGATTTTTAGATATGTTAGGTGATAACTCTTGCCAAAATATATCTTATACATTATTCCTAATCTTGCCTATAAATTCATGTGCTCATTAGTCGGTGATTCAAATCTTACAAATTTAGTTAAATAGGACCCATTAATTTATGATAAAAACATATTCAAGTTAAATGGGCCTTGAATCACTCAACAAGCCTTAAAATAAATAGAATTACGGTTTAATTCTTAAATAATGGAAGGCAACAATCGTGTTCTTCAATTTGTACATAATCTTTTAATGAGGTATTTAATTTTGTTCGTCTCATCAAACAAAAAATTACATATAATAATATCATATATATATAAAATGCAATTCAATGAGCATTCAATATATATATCAAACATACAAATAAAGTATGTAACTTAGTTTTGAACTGAACAACGAAATCCACGAAAAAGACTAAGTGCTAAAAAAAATCGACTTTCTATTTTTTTGATTCCTAATTATTAGGTCTTTATCTCATTGAACAGATCCAATCAAATCCCGAATGCTTTTATTTTACTTTTAGTTTACTAATATCCAATCCTATTGATATATTGAATATCATAATAATGGTCAAAATGGAATCACTCTTTGTTTTGCTATTCTATCCACTCTCAGTCATAAGTCCAAGTTAAGTCGAAATAATATTTTCAAACCTTAAGAAAAATTAAATTAGATTAAAAATATTGATTTCTAAATAAATTAAATTCCTATTTTAAATCTAAATTTAATTTGATTTAAAAACAATTTTCAAATCCAATTGGAAACTATTTCCAATTTTCTTCACTCATTTAACAAAATTTAATTGTAAACAATTTGCAATAAATTATTCTTCTTACCTATTATAATTTAGAGTAAACTCTTTTTTTTTTAAATTTGCAAGTATGAAATTCTAATTCAACTAAACATTCTAATGTAATTAGAAATTACTTTTCCTTGATTAGAAATCTATTTTCTAACATTAAAAGGAAACTACTTTCATAATTAAATAAAACACTTTTGATTTAATTAAGAAAGTCATTTATATTATTTATTTAGAGAATTTATTTCTTAATTAATTAAAAACCCTTTCCTTATTAAATTAGAAAACTATTTTAAAAAATATTGAAGAAAGCACATTTTTTTAATTAATAAATAAAAACTTTCAAATTTTAATCAAGAAAATATCTTTTCTAAAAAATAAAGAATTTTATTATTTATAAATAAAGGAACAATTTCTAAATAAATAGAATAATAATTCTCAAAACAAAAATAATAAATTTAATTTATTCTAATCAAATTGAAAAAAAAATTCAATTAAGAAATATCTTTCCTAATACTTAAGAAAACACTTTTCTTAATTTTAGGAGGCTAATTAATTAATTTCAGTCTAACTGAAAAATAATTAATTTTAAATTTAGAAACTACTTTTCTAAAACCTAATTAGGAATTGATATAATAATTAATCTTAACCAAATAAGAAAATAATTACTTAGATTTTGGAATTGATATTGAATTTAGAACTTTTTAATTGTGTTTGCATATTGAATTAAATAGGAATAAATTATTCCATATTTTAGTTATTTATTTATAGTTTAATTCATACTTAAACTTATAATCAAATAGACATTATTCCAAATTTAGGATACATTATCCTAGTTTCCAAATAAGTCTTATTTTGACTTAAGGTTATATTAACTTTGTTACCAATTAACCCTTATTCTAATCTCATAATAAGCTTATCTTAGACTTAGGATAGCTTTATTCTTATTACCAAACACCACCTTCTTCTTAAACAAGCCCTAGACACAAACTTAGAAAACCCTAGCTATCAACACTTTGTCATCGTCACCTTTACCTACTGCCAACATTGCCTTTATAGCCAACTTGTTATAGCTGGCACTGCCAGCTCCTCGCCTAGTAGGGGCTATCCTTTAGAGCTTAAGCCTATTTATAATATATTTTTGGACATTTTAGTAATTTAATTAAAATTAAATTCTAATTTCAATTAAAATTACAAATTATTCTAATTAAATACCAATTATCCCCAAATAAGATCCAATATCTCATAATAATCATTATTTATTAAATATCTCATATTTTATCATAAGCTTTTCAAACTTTACAATAAAGTCTTATTTGATTAAAATATCTTCTCTCTTTAACCCGGTTCTCTATATGTAACCTAAGTTCTCAAATATGTTGGCAACATATATAAACTATAACCCTAAATTATATTCAGGATTAGATAAATTAAACTCCTTTAATTTATCTTTATTTCTCTAATTAAACAATTTATATCCATAAATTAAGATGCCAATCTAGCAATATAACATAACCACACAAATATTTAGGAATGTCAAAGTAAATTTAGCTAACCTTTCCGTTTATGATTTTTACTATATTATTAAATCCTTTCGTCATATAATGTTTTAATTAGACATAGACTATGTAATTAATGTCTACTCTATTTGAGTATGATAATGTTAGTTCTCCACCATTAGTAATTGATTCAATTGATAACATTTGTAAACTATTTTATAATGTATCATTCCAACCTAGCTAAGGATTTCCAAATCAATTTTATTAAGAATGATGGAACATTCTCCCTAATTAATATAGAGTGATATATTGATCACTCAACCACATCCATATAGTTCATGCTATTGATAGGTGTAAATTATACTATGTTTTGCTAGATGTTTAAGTGTGTTTTAAAGTGTTTCTTAGATGTTATCATGTGTATAGTCTTAGAATTGTACTACTATTAGTGTTTGCATGTATTTTAAGTGTTTGTTTAGTTTTGAGAAAGAATTTGATCTTAATTTTATGTTTCAAAAGGTATTTGATTTGTTTGTGAGTGTTGGAAATCAGATAGTTGAAGAACAAGGAAGATTTGAAGCAAATAAGGGATACACGATCATGTTTATGGCCATCTAAGCCTCTCAGCTCATGCAGAAATTATAAATTGTGTTGATTTTGACTTGTATACAGCCTATTATATGACCGTGTATTAGATTGTGTATCTCTAGATAATGAAGCAGGAGATTTCAGCTTTTCCAGTACATAAGTTTTTTTGGTCTTTTAACATTTTAGGGCTATTTTTGGAATCAAATTAAGTGGGAAAATCTAGAAAGAACCTTAGAAGCCTTAAGAACTATTTAAGAGCATGAAATACACAAAAAAATGCAGTAACCATTGAATCATAGTGGAGAGATTAAAAAGAACATATGAAAATGCTAACATTCCAGATCAAGGGGAAAATAAAGTTTTTATTCCTTTTCCCTTATATATTTCATTATCATTGATGTGTAATTAGATTTCTAAGATGTTAAACATGTCTATGGAGTTCTAAACTCAGATTAGTAATTATTATGGATTTATTTCATGACTTTATTCATTTTTTAATTCAATATAATTATGGATGTTTGCAATAATTGTTCATACATAAACTTGACAACAAATCAGGAAGCGAGTCAAAATCAATGATTACTAGATTGTACAATGAAATTTATAATCATTTGAAGAGAGATATTGCTTAATAAATTAATTATCCCATATATAGCTTTAGATTTAGTTGAAAACATTAGTGATAGATTTAAGAATTGAGAGATTGCAAATTTAGAAATTTCAAATTCAATTAGGGTTAATTGATTGGATTTTTAGAGAGAGTCTTCCATACCATAGGAAATCTAGGATTAAACACACAATTGCACCAAAAATAGTAAAGGAAAAAAAGGAAAGAATAAGTCCTAAATATTCAATCTTGATTAGTCTTAATTTTTATTGGCAGCTTACTTGTTAATTGTTTGATTGTTTTATTTTATTATTTATTTTAAATTATATTATTTAATTTTATTCAAATCAATTTTGTGTTACCTTAGACAAATTTAGATTTAAATTGTTAGCTATTGCATAATGGGAGCGATAACCTTTTATACTACAATGTACAATTCGTATACTTGTAGGTATTGAGAGTTTTCTTGTATATAAAACTTACTCAACAAGTTTTTGACATCGTTGCTAGGGATCTAGCATTAGGAAGATTTGAATCCCTTTGATTTAAGGAATTGCTACCCTCTCTTGTGTGATTGAGGTACCCAATCTAAAGAAATAAAAAAAAGAAGATGAAAGTTTGGATACAAAATAGAAGACACATCAATCAAGACATCACAAGGTGAGAATGAGGAATTCGAAGAGTTAAATTCTAAGAAGAGGTAGAAAGAATGATGGTGGAGGAAATATATCACAGAGAGCAAAGGATCCTTTTGGAATTTATGTAGCCAGGGTTTAATGCCTATCATCAAGGAATTACGCAACCATTAGTGCACACGACATACAATTTGTTACAAGAGATGTAAAATAATAGTTGTTTTTGGACATCAGAATGAAGTAAACAACAATTAGTTTTACCATATCCAAAAGGAGTGGTTGCTATAGATTCAATGATAACATTGTAGGCAGAGATTGAAAACCTCACCAAGCAATTAAACAACCTAACAACCACCTCTTTCTCTCTATTCAAAGCATTTCATTATAGATGCGACTTATGCAAACAAGAGGGCCATATCACAGTTGATTGCTTCTTAGTGGAAAACAATATGCAACAATTCAACTTCATGGGAATAGAAATTAGTCGGAGAGGTACTGATCCTTACTAGAATATATACAATCCTAAGTAGCAGAACCACCCAAATTTCTTTTAGTCTAATAACGCAAAGACTCAAATAGGAAATCAAGACCTATCAAGATTTCAGTAAGATGATTCTAGTTCATAGGATTCACAATTGGACTAGTTAATAAACAAGCTCATATGTATGGAAGAGGCTGGAAGGGTAATTCAAGCAAGTAGCAAAGACTCATGCCTCTTCTCTCCATAATCTAGAGGTTTAAATAGGCTAGCTTACCAATGCACTATCTGCGATAAATGTGGGAAGCCTTCTGAGCAATACAGAAGTAGAACCAATAGAGCATTTAAGGCTATCACACTTAGTAGTGGGAAAGAGTTAGAATAACTAGCAAATAAATAAGCTGAAACCTACCTTGTAGAGCATTAAGGGAAAAAGAAAAAAGATGAAGAAAAGAAAAAGGACCTCCATATATTCCTCCTCCTTTACATCCACCAAAAATACCATTTCCACAAAGACTTCAAAAGAGAAGATTAGATATACAATTTACAAAGTTCGTAAAAAAGCTGAAGCAATTGCAAATTACCTTACCTTATTATAGAAGCTTTGAAGAGCTGACCCATATACACAAAGTTTCTCAAAGACATATTATCAAGCTCAAAATTGGGTTAACAATCAAATGGTAGCCATGACAAAAACTTGCAGCTCCTTACTTACCAACCGCTTTCCCTCACAGTTGACAGATTTAGGGAGTTTTAGTATACCCTGTGTAGTTGGTAATTTAGAAATTTCTAAATGCTTATATGACTTAGGTGCAAGTAGAAAACTTATGCCTTTGTCGATTTTTAGGAAATTGGAGCTAGGAGATATAAAGCCAATTTTTATGCTTATTCAATAGGTGGATCAATCAATAAAGAAACTATTTGGCGTGGTGGAGGATGTGCCTATAGAAGCAAACAAGTTTATCATTTTTGTAGATTTCATTATGCTAGATTTTGAAGAGGATCAAAATTGCCCATGAGTTCTTGGCATACCATTTTTAAATAGTGGAAGAGCTTTGGTAGATGTCAATGAAGACAATATCATCATTTGGATTGGTAATGAAGGAGTAAAATTCAATATGAATAAGGTATTAAAGAATTCAAAGGAGGGTAGCTTGTTTATGAGAATTGATGTAGTCTAATCTTTAAAGGAAGAAGAAGAAGAGAATGAGGAACAGGTGCTAGTGGACATAAAGCTTGAAGAATATACGAAAGTTTCTATTCAAGAAGAAGGAGCGAAGAGGAGATGAGGGTAACTGAGGAAGAAGAAGAACAACTCACCCTCTTATAAGAAAAATTGCTGGATTTCATTAATGATTTAGAGAGTTTCATTATTCCCTTTGTTATTGACAATTTGTTACTAAATAGTACTTTACTAAACTTACTTGAAAATTCTTATTTTATCAATTATTTCCTTTTTTATTGCAACATATAGCCTATTTATAGGTTACTAAATTGAAATTGGGTGAAAAAGGTGGTAACAAACCACTTATTATAGACCCATGTTGAGGGTAGAAAGCAAAGTATGCTAAGCTGATGACGTTAACTAAGCGCTACTTGGGAGGGGACATAATAATTAGGATAGGATTTACTTTCATTTTTATGTATTATTTTATATTTTTATGTTTATTTTGTAGGGAGTGAATTGCTGGAATTTCATGGAATACAGTGTCTCCAAATTGCATAACTCACACCATCACCATTGAAACAATATAAGTATTTTTACTCTAACTTTTCTTTGTTTTTATTTATCTTTATTTATGTTGTTCTGTTTTCCACATTAAGAAAAATGTGTTGTTCAAGTGTGAGGATGTATATGAAATTGCATATCAAGTGTGTATGAATTTTGCAATTTTATCAATGGTGTGTGAATTTTACAATTGAATTAGTTTTTGATTAGGCTGACATTGTGTGAAAATTTTGTTGAATGTGTGCATTGTGTGAATCCATCAATGGCAAGAATTGAATGGAATTAGACATGGTCATTTAAATTATAAAGACAGATTTTCTAGAAGAAATACAGGGTTCTGCTTCTGGGGAACTCACTACAAGAAAATTACAAATTATCGATGAAAAATTACCAACGGAACAAATATCGTAGTCAATTAGTGACAAAAAATTAATTTCCATCAGTAACATTGTCGGAAAAAATTGCATTTTGTAACAAAAAAATATCTGTCAGTAAAGATGGAGGGAAATTATCCTATCAATTTTTTCGACAAAATATAGCGATGGAATTGCGATATTCGTCGATAAAATAGGCAAGAATTCTTAGAGGCATAAATAAGCATCGGGGTGTACCAATAGTACTGGATTCCATTTTGTCGGTAAAATTAAAACCTAAAAGTCATCGTTAGCTTCGACTTCAACGTTTTTGATAAAATGAAAACCTACTCGCAAAGCCCACCCCTCCTCATCCATCCTCATTTTCTCCTCTCTTTTCTTTGTTTTCTCCTCTGTCGTTGTCACTGGTTCCCTGTCCCTATCACTATCTGTGGTTCTCTGTCGTCCACCCTACATGCTTCAATTTCCTCGCTGTCTACCTTTCTTTGCATCCATCTTCTTCCATTACGTGCCATCATGATCATCTTTGTTTAATCATCGGTTGAGGTACGTGATCCATCTTTGATTGTTTTTTTGATTGTGTACTATATCCATCTTCTTCCATCCTGGTGTAATGCTTTGATTGTATGGGTTTTTGTTTCTGGTTTGATTGTATGGGCATTCCGTCAGTCTTTGTTTTCAACTGGGTTGATTAACGAATAATTATATATGACTACAAACTTCAAAATGTATGAGGAATTACAAGAGCCAATTGACAATATAAATATCAATAATTATCAATGAAGGAACTCAAGTCCAAAGATAAACCCAGGTGATATTCTTAATATCGATGGAGTGAAAATAATAGAGGATCTTTTGGTTATAGCGTTCAATTAAGTACCTTAGGGGCAGTATAGAGGATGTTTTGGTTAAGTTTGAAATTTTTATATTTTTTATATTTTTATCATTATGGAAAATGAGGATGATAGAGAGGATCCCTTGAGCTCATGATGACCTTTCCTAGCTAATGTTAAAGATATTATAGAAGTGCATTGAATAAGATTATACTTATTTATATATATATATGTGATTTTTTTTGAAAAATTTCATGATATGTAGGACATAATCATACATCATCCATTAGAGATTTGTAATTTTTTAGGAGAAAAAGAGGAGATTGATAGTTTTATTCTAATGGAGAATGTGGCATATTTAGAAGCTAATAAACTTATGATTGGAATTGAGTAAAAAATCTAGTTAAAAAATCAAAAACTAATGAACTTATGATTTGGAATTGAGTAAACAATCTAGTTAAACAATCATAAAGAAGCACTTGTTAAAAGGAAATTCAATGATTTAGGTGTTTTTATTTCATGTTAGTAGCTTTAGGGTTTTTTAGCAATAGTTTTAAATTTTTTGGCATTATAATGGAATCATGACATATAAAGTGACAAATAGAGATGACGTACACATTGACCACTTATAATGGGCGAGCACTTGCAACTAAAGGATGTGGGAACTCTATGGGTACCTTGCTCTTATGCCTTTAGTGTCATGTTCTATCTTAAGCAACCACATAAGGCAATAAGAATCATTGCTACCAAAGAGATAGGTCTATAGTAGTTTTTGACAATCTCTTACAACCAATTAGAGGATAAAAGTTATGACCACCTAACACTTATATAGAGATTCATCCACCATTAGAAAGATTTGTTCCAAGTAGGCCAAAGAAGAACATGAGAAAAAAATAAATAAAAGAAACAGAAGACTCCTATTAGGCTATAAAAAGGGGCAATTCCAATTGCATGGTTGATATGGAAAATCTATTCATAATATAAAAAGATATAAAGGAATGGAAAATAGTCAATTTCCTTCTAGTCAAGATCGAGTGAATGTTAGATTGTCATTAATTACCAATTTTAACATAAGTATTTATTATATGAAAATTTTATCAATGTTATATGAATATTTGACATTCCACTGTAACTATGGGATATCCAACAACAATAACATTTTCTTATAACATTAGAACTTAATTTCCAATAGACAACCTTATATACTATTAATTTCCTACATTTAGCTCTAACTTTGAGGATGAATAGAACTTGATGTGAACACACCTATAAGTAAATGCTAAAGAACCTATAACCAAGTTTGAACCTAATCCAAGAAAGCCAAGTCATATATATATATATATATATATAGAATTGACACGTTGATTATAAAGGTTGATAATCAAATTCATTAAGTAACTTAACGCTATAAAGAAAGACTTCTTCCATAAGATTGAAGTTCTATAGCGAAGAAATATACATGACTCTTAATAAAAAAATGCAAGCAATCACCTAAAATAAATAAAATTATTTATTAAATACAAAATAAAATTTAGGATTTTGAGTAGACACAACATTAGACAAGATCATGTTATAGGCCATATCTACAACAAAGTTTTAATGCTAATGTAATAAACTACAATAGAGACTATGTCTTCCTAACTTATTTTTTCAAAAAGTCATATGAGTTGGTATATGTTTACGTTGGAGGTCAAGCAATTTTTTGTAACTTCTTTTTTAACATCGATATAGGGATACAAGGTGGGATATAGTTGTATGCGAGGTTTTGTTCAGCCAAAGATGGATATTTTACCACTAATTTTTTTTAAATTTCATCTCTTATAATAGTTTAAATTGTTAGAGTTATGTAAATATAGCGCCCTGAAAAGCAAGTGTATTTACATGTAACTTAATTTTCTTCTAGTTACAACTTTGTAATGAAAATATTTATTATTATTGAAACAGAAGAGTTTGGTTTTATATGTATGAGCATTATATAGCTACTCAAAAGGTATCGAGATTCTTTTGTAAGTAATAGACATATATATAGAGATGTATGGGAAACATGTATATTATTAGAATCTAAATTAATTGATTCACAGTTGAATAATCAAATTGGTCGCTTGATT
>JANIJH010000225.1:50593322-50611874 GCA_024520975.1 Erythroxylum areolatum
TCTAAGAAAATTCTCCTCCAAAGTTTTCTTCTCCTTTCCCACCAAAGGATCTTGATAACCAAGTTGTCCAAGAAGAATAAGTAGTAGATCGGATTGGTCAAGGATACAATATCGAAAAGAGGACACAATAATAAGAAGAAGAGGATACATCACTTAGGAGAGGATATATTACCGAGGATAGGATAACGCAGCGAGGAGTCAAAACTGTAGCGAATCTTATTCTTATGTTTATTATCCTTATATTATATCATGTATATATTGGCATGGTGATTTCGAAATATTTCTTCCGTTGCAATTTAGATTTCTAAAAAATTTTGAAATATACCATTTCTTCAAAAATGTCATGTTTTCTTTTTCCGATCCAACATAAATAAGCATAAGCAATTAATATTCCAATTATCTAGTCATACTTGTGTCATCCCCCCACTATTTAAAAGAGTTTTCCCTTAAATAGTCACCTACATCAAAAGATAGAAAAGCCTATTTGTACAAAGATATAATCATAAGCTTCTTAGTATAAATAACACTTTGGATATCACTACTTTTTTGTTCTCTCTCCCTTTATTTCTTCATTCTTTTATTTTTCAGTCTCAGTTATTCTTTATATACATACTTAGGTGTTAAAAGTGTATTGATGGATTAATCATCCTTCAAGAAAATGTACATATTCTTGAAAACTTCATATATAATCATTCTATCATATTTATACATTCTACCTAATATGACGTGACTAACTTAGATAGTTAAGACATTATACAATACCTCATCTTGATACATTTTTGTAGAAAAGGAGATCACCACCTATATATTCACGTTAATCTCCCTGTATTCATTAAGTCATTAAAGCTTGTATGGCTTTTGATGCTTCATAATCTTTAAACTTAACTTCTCTAAAAGGGTATTGCTAGGAAAATTAGTGAAAAAAGTCATAATACATGCATTATTATGAATGTGACATTTAATAAGGATTATGTTTTCCCTTTGCCTCATCCTATATGATATGAAGGCTTAATTCCCTCATAATAATAACATTCTTACCTTGAAAAATATACTCAATATCCTCATCATTAGAATCTTTAAGTGTTGGTATAAAATTATTTTTATTTAAATCATTTGCACTCTTCACTTCTCCATTATCCCTAATGATCACGACCCTCCTATTTTTGGTTTTAGGATGCAATATTTACAATTCCCAAATACTTAAAAAAATTAATATATCTATCTCCAGAGGGATAATAATCAAATTTACCATTTACCTAATTATAGATATCTTCTTTAGATGGCTTCACCATTTCATATAAGAATCCTTATCATCGTTTTCCCCATTAAGCCCCCCAAAAAATTCTATTATCTATAGGGTACTTCAATACTCATTTGTGTTGTAATTATCTCTTTACCTTCATTTTCATTAACAATATCTCTTCTAATTCTTCATAATAATATAAACCTTTTATATTAGCTATCTCTCTATTCAACTCATTTAAGAATCTTAACATAGTCACTTTTTTATGCTCCTCTATATTGGATCATAATATAACTAGTTCCATCTTATGATAGTCTACCAAGCTTTCTGATCTTTTGGGAAGACCTTGTAGCATCTGATATAAATCTTGCTAGTAGTTTCTTAGTATGATTCTCCTTTTAATGTGGTCTTTAGTTCATTCTAAATTAATATTGATCACTTACGATTCTTTCTCTTATTATTCATTAACTGATCCCACTAAATGATGACATAATTCATAAACTCTAATAATTCCAAGTTTACCTTCTTTTTCTTAAAGTAATTGTGATAGTAAAAGATTAACTCTAGTTGTATCTCCGCTCTAAATAAGCATCAAGATTATTCCTACCATTAAAGAAAGTAATGGTTATTTTGATACTGTTAAGATTCCCATCTATCATTTCTTGAGGTCTAGGTTCCCTGCTTTACTTTTAATCATGCCTAACTCCTCTCTATGTCCAAAACCTCTCCCTTTTAACCTCAAAATCTAGATCAACATCATCAATCGTAAATTTATCATTCTTCTCATCATCTTCTATTAGAGCTATTGGATTATGCCTAGTAGACCTCCACTCATTATGAATTTAAGGTTGTCATCTGCCTTGTAATTCAATAATCTGTTATGCTTTCTTCTTTAACATATCCCTTACCTTAGCATATATGAGATTCATCCTCTCAAACTGTTGTTACATAGGTTATATAACATAAATGTCGTCCCTCTAATCCTTTGACGTTAAAATTCGTTTAGTAGATACATTTAAAAGTTGCAAGAGAAGTTAGTGAATAAAATTTCCTCTTAGAGTCCTTATAAGTAGTCCTGAATATAACAAACCACTTATATTCCATGCTTACTTTTTGGCTTTTCATAATGTTAATCTCACAATCTCTTTTTTCTTTTTTCACTTTTTGCTTCTTTCATAAGTTCTTAAAAGAAATAAATAAACTCACATAAGAATTCAAAGTTAAAAAGTATAAAAACCCAAAAAGAAAGTCAAGAGAAAAAATGATTAGTTAGGTGAGAAATACAAAATTGAATAAAATAAGGAAGGATTAGACAATTTTATACTGTATTTAGGACCAAGTAAGTAAGGCCGCTATTCTAGAACCAATATCTTTCTTTCTTTTCTTTTCTATTCTTTGATAAACTAATAATGTAAATAATAGGTGTAAAACAATCTTGATATGAAAGGTATGAAATGATAAATTGAATAAGGAGAATCCCTAACTAAGTAAGAGATATAGAAATAACCTAAAAGATACAATATGATGGCATAATTTGATTTTTTAATTAAAACTTTATAAATAAGAATACGATGTAACAAAACAAAAAGGAATCATAAAGAAAAACATTTTTAGAGGAGATTGTCACTCCTACATACCTTAAAGGAATTTTTTGACTTCCTAATCTATAGATAGAACTAAAATAGATAGAATTTCCAACATTTGGGGTAGAATTTCCAACATTTGGGGAAGTATAGAAAGCACTATTTTGATAATTTATCCTCAATCCTGAGTAGTCAAAGAAAGAAGACAATGTGTTCATCATAATTTCCAATGAAGGGGGATCAACTTCACAGAATAAAATCAAGTCATCCATAAATGATAATTAAGAGATTTTCATCTCTTTAAATTTGTGCTGGAAAAAGGATTACATAGAATTATGGATATAATGGTGGATAATAAAATATTTTACTACTAATTTTTTATGGTTAGTGATATAAGTAAGTTAATGTATGAAAGATTAAGGGTAAGGGTAAAGTGTGCAAAACAACTAAATCAATTAATTAATCAATTAAAGGATAGAGCAAATGATTAAATAGGAGCACATATGCTATTTAAGTGAAGAACCAAGAACAAAGAGGAATCGAGCCTATCATTATTTAAGAAAATCAATATAATCCTTCTTATAACCTTATCTATGACATTTTAATGAACTAAGTGCTCTAACATTACATGATCATTTGATATATGGAATAATGCATAGATCTTTTGTCATAACTAAGAGGAAATTTAGGAAGGTTTTAAAGACAACCATGTTGATGCATAAAAAAATATTTTAAAAGAAATTTTAAATAGTTTTGGATCATGTTCTTTTTAAAAGGAATATGTTTTGATCTTTAGACAACTTAAAAAAGTTATAAAAAAATTATTTGGGGAGTTTGGTCAATCAGTGATTTAGGTGACAATGTTAAAGCCTCAGATAGACTAGTCAACTAGAATGATAATATGTTTATCCAATATCTTTTAATAACGAGTACCACAAGTTTTTGACTATATTAATTGACCAATGCTACTATCCTAGCCATTAAATGATTATTTTTTGTTTCTAATGAATATTTTAGGTTATTTTAAGTATGAATATATTACATATGAATTATGAGAGTGATCTTAGGCATAATAGAGAGTTGTTAAGAGTTTTGAGAGGCAAGAGAGTGGATTTATTCATTACATAACATATGTTAAGACTTTGTTTGTTGGTGTTATCATGAAGATTACTTTTTTAATTTGTATAATTACTACAATTAGGACAATTCCTCGTATAATTTACAATGGTTCGTCTTAACTTTCAACAAGATTTATAAAGGGTTACTCTTAAGTAAGACAATTATAAGAGTTCCTTTATACTCTAAAAAATGTTCTATGTAGTAATCCTCTTCACCTATTAAAGGAAAACGATAATATGTTCCTGACTGAAGCTTAGGGATTGGGCAGAGGTTAAGGATTGCATAGCTGAACCACTATAATAACATTTGTTCATTATCATATCCGATTTCATATAATTTATTTTAAGCTCTCATTTCAAAAGAACAATGCAATACTTTAATTTTCATTAATATAATGAAACATTATCTTTATTTATCACACAATTATATGATCTTTCAAATCAATAATAAACTTACCTATGGAAAACATTCATATAGCCTTCAAATTTAATCCTTAAGTTATTAGAATGGGGATATGTTAGGAATGGCAACATCCATTAGTTATAATTAAATGATAAAAATTCCAATGAGAATTTATTTCTATAATTGGCAATTGGCTATAAGGATTGCGAGCAACAATATATATTTTTACATTAATTGGTTAAGATATCTATTTAGGCTAATAGGTAAGATAATGGGGTATAATATCAATAAAAAGGTTGTTAATGTCATGTGAGAAGCTTTTGTAAACTAATAATTTCATTCCATCATTTGTTACTGAACATGAATCCCCATTAGTAACTCTTGTTCTTCTTATCCTCTTCTTTACTATTTTAGACTATCCAATAGCGAAATTGTTTAATACTCTCATTAATATCTTCCTTTTCTGTGGTGTTTGTAATCTTCTGATTGCCCAACTAGATAATTTGCTTATTCTTTTATTCCTTTTTATGGAATTTTGTAAATATTCCAAAATTAGCATTGCTATTATTTGTTTGTCCCCTATACCTCTTCAAAGGTTTCCTGGAAGCTTGCACTTCATTATAAATAAACCTTTGCATTGGATTATCTATATTAGCATCCATATAGGCATAGTTGACTCCATCTCTCCTCTTCTCCATTTTCTATTGTGTTTTTATTTATTCTAATTTGACATTGATTTCTATCCTTCTATGATCTAACTTTGAGGACTAAATTTGACATATGTTGAACAGGGTCCCCTTTTCCTACTCTCATTGTTTTTATTTATTGTGTTACTCACATTGCATGCCTTTTTACGTCTTTATATATGAATTATTGTTATTTCTCCTTTAATTTTTATAATGTTCTTATGTAGAATATGAAAATTATATGTATACATAAATAAATGAATTGTCTTTCTCTCAGGTCGTGTTATGTGTTTTAGAACATTGAGATTGTGATTGATTCATCCTTTTTGTAGTTTCCATTGTTCGTTTATCATGGTAAGTTTTTCAACTAAGTAATGTCCATAATATGATCGATTTTGTGTTGATCTTTGGAATTTTACCTTTAACAATGAATGATGAGTTTTTAGGCTACATTTTAATAGTCTAAGCTTTAATGTATAGACATTGTTTAAACTGAAATGTAAGGACTTGACTAGCCATTGTGATTAGTTCAAGTCTTCATTTAAATGCTTATATATGAACGTTAGTTTGAGTATTATGTGTTTGAATTTGTGTGTTATTTGAACTGTGTGAATAATGTGTCATGTTTATTTTAATGAATGTGGAAAAATACAGTGGTTTTGTTATTAGTTAGAGATGAATTCGAGTCGCTAAAAAAATGTTTGATGAAATGTCTACATCTATGTCAAACAATGTGTCCCTCATTTATGATGAATTTATGCTGTGCTTTAGCTATCTACATTTCATATGAGAGATATGTTAAGACTGTTGAAGTGTCAGGAAAAATTAAACAAACTGAAGTAAATAAAAGTTAACAATTGTTGCTTCCACTTGTTTTCTCAAACAAGGGGTAATTAGACTTCAAATATGGTTATATTTCATATCTTATGACTACTTTAGTTTTTGCACAACCTATTGAAAATATGTTTGTCCATATGCTTTCTAATCTTAAGGTTTAAGAAACTCATGCGAAAATGCAAGTATCACACATATTTTTCTATAACAAGTTATATTTTTACCATCATTTTATTTAAATATGTTTTCTATTAGCAAACTGATAAGAGGATCGCATTATTTTTTAATTATAATTAAACATTCACATCATATAGGAGTTAAAAAATTGGAATATAATTGGTTTGGATCGAACAATATAAGGCTTATATCACTTGAATACATGTCCTACTGTTCTAACCATCACCCCTCACTCAGCCAACAAAATTGAATCTAAAAAATCTCTTGCTTTCATTGATTTAATGAAATTATATTATTAAGTCAAATTTATGAAATTATATCACATGCTTTTGTTGACATTATACTAATAATTGATTGATTGTAAGAGCTTCAAGTGCTAATGCTAACAGTGAAATTTGGCATGGTATGCAACATATATAAATACAAAACTATTAGACAAATGTATTATATTAAGTACAAAATTTTCTCTTTTGCAGGCCCTATTTTGTGTTGAAAAGCATCACTCATCCTTCTTCTTTGTAGTTTGTGGTTGTCCGTCCATCCAAGTAAGTCGTCCAACTAATGTCTGCAATATGTGATGCTTTAATAATACGAGCTTTTGTGTTTGGGTTTTGTGTGAATGCAAAGGTCTTGATTTTGTGTTGTTGTTTAGAATATTCTTATAATCATTAATGAGTTTTTATGTTCTTCTTTGATAGTTTAAGTATTTATGTTTAGGGTTTGAATCATTGATGATTAGATGTATGAATTACATAAGAATTTACTGTTTATAGACTAAGTTTGACATCTTATGAATGATTTAATGCATAATAAACCCCCAGGGTGATATATAAGGTGGAAATCTGTGATGTTCCTCCCATGAGGTTTATTGGTGAAAAATTTCACAAGCCTAGGGGTCACAATAAGAAGTTTCTTTCTTGATTCATATGGTATAACAATGCCATATATCTTGGTGTTTCTTGTAATTCGAACCTAGTGTACAAACTTGAATAAAAAAACTTAAAGAAGTAGTAATTGTATAATTACAAAAATTCACAATGATTTGAGGCATAATAAACCCTTAGGATGGTATATAGGCTAGAAACTCATGATGCAACTCCCAATAGGCTTATTGGTGAAAAATTCCACAAGCTTAGGAGTCACAGCATGAACTTGCTTTCTTGATTCATATGGTGTAGTAATCTTATGTACCTTAGTGTTTCTTTTAATTCGAATTTAGTGTACGAACTTGAATCAAAAAAATTAAAGAAGTAGTAAGTTGTATAGTTACGAAAAATTCACAATGATTTGAGGCATAATAAACCCCTAGGATGGTATATAGACTAGAAGCCCATGATGCAACTATCAAAAGGCTTATCATTGAAAAATTTCATAAGCCTAAGGGTCACAGCGAGAACTTGCTTTCCTGATTCATATGGTGTAATAAATGCCATATACCTTAGTGTTTCTTTTAATTCGAATTTAGTGTATGACCTTGAATCAAAAAAATTAAAGTAGTAATTTTTATAGTTAAAAAAAATTTACAATGATTTGAGGCATAATAAACCCCTAGGATGTATATAGGCTAAAAACCTGTAATGCAGCTGCCATGAGGCTTATCGGTGAAAAATTACACAAACCTTAGAGTCACAGTGAGAACTTGCTTTCTCGATTCACAGGTGTGAACAATGCCACATACTATAGTGCTTATTTAAAATCAAACTTTGGAAATCAACTTATAGGTGATTAATTCAACACGATTACTTGAACTTCAATGTGATTAATTCTCACTTTTTTAAATAACAGTTTTGCTTACATGTGTAATGTTGATAGATATTGGATGTATAGACAATCAACATATGATAGTTCTATTAATCCTGAGTTTTATGAGAGAGTTAAAGCTTTTATTCACCATACATATTCTCAACCTGCATATATGGATGACATAAACATTAGATGTTTATGTAAAAAGCATAAACATATTTGTTTTCTTCCTACTGATGAAGTGAATTTCCATTTGTTAAGAAAAGGGTTTGTTCCAAATTATTTTGAGTGGACACAATATCGGGAGCCATTGATTTCTAGCACCTCAAGGGTAATGAAGTAAACTCATTAATAAATGTGGATAAGTTTAAAGGGGGACTAGATTTAGAAAAAAAATATAGGTGTAGCTAAAAATCCTTACATCTAAGTGGTTTATGATGCAACCGGTTATACATTTCAGAAAAATATAGAAAATCTTGAAGAAGAACTAAACCCACATGTAAAACAGTTTTTTTGACTTACTACAATCAGCTGACTAAGAATTATAGCTAAATTGTGAGACCATGACTCAATTATCTTCAATTGTTCGATTATTGAACATAAGGTCTAAAGGAAATATTTCTGATCAAAGTTTTGATAAAATTCTTGCTTGGTATGATGAATCATTACCTCCTGATCATATAATGGTCAATAATTTTTATAATATGAAGAAACTTATTAGGGGTCTTAGTTTGCTAGTTGAAAAAATTGATTGTTGCAAATTAGGATTTTTTTTGGGAGATGATGTGGAATTACAAGACTGCAAATTTTGTGGTCAATCTAGGTTCAAACCCAGAAAGCGTACTATGAAACAGAAATTAATACCTTGGAAGCTAATGTATTATTTCCCGCTAACTTCAAAACTTCAAAAACTATATGTCTCTGATATTACTGCATCTTATATGAGATGGCATAACAACCATGAATAGGAAGATGGAATAATAAGCAATCCATTGGATGCATTAGCATGGAAATATTTCAATAACACCCATTATGAGTTTACAGCTAAAAGTCTAAATGTTAGGTTAGGATTGTCAATAGATGGATTCCAACCTTTTGGCTAATCTGGCCAACAGTATTCATCATGGACAACATAATTACCCCTTAAATTTTTAGTCCATGGATGTTTATGAATGAGGCATATATGTTCTTAATCGTGATTGTTCTAGGGACTACAAATATAAAGCATAAAATTGATATATTCTTAGAACTATTGGTATCTGAATTGCATCATCTTTGGAAATATGGTTTTGAGTGATATGAAGTCTCTCTTAAACAAAATTTTTTGTTAAAAGCAACTTTGATGTGGACTAGTAGTGATTTCCCAGCGTATGCTATGTTGTCTGGATATAACACAACAAGAAAATTGGCTTTTCCTTATTGTGGCAATGATTTTATTGCATTTTATCTTCCAAATGGGGCTAAAATATTTTGGTTTGAAAACCATAGGACATTTCTTCCTCCAAATACATAGTAAATATTGTATTATGAGCCTCAAACGACAACTTTTGCTTTAGTTCATCATTAGCTGGTACACACAACTGATCTTTATAATACAATTCACCATCTCCTTTCATAGAAAAATTAGATTGTTTACCTTCCTGAGTAGCCAAGATAAGTTGTTGTAACCTATCATCAATTCTCTGAGCATCACAAATATCTTATATCAAAGTAGGCCTTGCATTCAATTAAGCTATCAAAGCTCCATCAGACACTAGTTTCCATTCCCTCTGCCTAAGTGATAATGCTGAAATGGTCTTCTGACTCAAGGCATCAGCTACAACATTAACTTTACCCAGATGATAATCCATAATACAATCATAGTCTTTAAATAGTTCCAACCAACATCGTTGTTTCAGATTGAGTTCCTTCTGGGTAAACAGATACTTCAGACTTTTATGATCTGTGAAAATTCTACATTTTTTACCATATAAGTAGTGCTGACAAAATTTTAAGGCTAACACTACTACTGCAAGTTCCAGATCATGTGTAGGGTAATTCTATTCATGAGACTTTAGTTGCCTAGAGGTATAAGCAACTACTTGTCCTTCCTGCATCCAAACACAACCCAAACTATTTCTTGATGCATCAGTACGCATATCATACTCCTTACCAGAAGTAGATTGAACCAATATAGGAGCTTCAGTAAGCGTACTTTTTAATTGATCAAAACTATGCTGACATTTATTAGACCATTCATACTTCACTCCTTTCCATAATAGTTTAGTTAAAGGGGATGCTATCCTTGGGAACCCCTTCACAAACTGATGGTAATAACCAGTTAGACCCAGAAAACTTCTCACTTCTGTCACATTCTATGGTGGCTTCCAGTTAACAATTGCTTCTATCTTACTCGGATCAACCCTAATCCCTTCAAAGGAGACAACATGCCCTAAAAAAGATATCTCCTAAAGCCAGAAATCACGCTTGCTTAGCTTAGCATATAACTGTTTTTTTCCCAATAACACAATTATGAGATGCTTAGTATGATCATGATTATTCTTAGAATAGACCAAGTTATAATCAATAAACACCACTACAAACTGATTTAAGTATGGCCTGAATACTCTATTCATTAGATCCATAAATGCTGCTGGAGCATTAGTTAACCTGAATGGCATTACCAAGAATTCATAATGTCCATATCGGGTTCTAAATGTAGTCTTTTGTACATCTACATCCTTTACTCGAAGTTGATAGTATCCTAATTGTAGATCTGTCTTATAAAACACTCCTGCATCTTTCAACTGATCAAATAGATCGTCAATCCTTGATGACGGATACCTATTCTTCACTGTGACTCTATTCAACTGCCTGTAATCAATGTACATCCCTAGTGTACCATCCTTCTTCTGAAAAAATAAGATTGGTGCTCCCTATGATGATATACTGAGTCAAATAAACCCTTTATCTAGAAGCTCTTGTAATTGCACCTTCAACTCCTTCAATTCAGTAGGAGCCATTTTGTACGGTGCTCTGGATATAGGAGTAGTGCCAAGCATAACTTCAATAGACAACTCCACTTCCTGTTCAGGAGGAAGTCCAGGTAATTGCTTAGGAAACACATATGGAAACTCATTCGCCACAGGAATATCTAGCAATTTACTACCCTCCTTCTTGAAATCAAAGGCAAAAGCTAGATAAGCTTTACATCCCTTCCTGAGAAGCTTTCGGGCATACATGGCAGATACCACATTAGCTAAGGAACTAGTGTGGATGCCATGCACTATTATTATAGGTTAATAAGGCTTCCTAAGCATAACTGTTTTAACACCGCAATCAACTATTGCCTGATGCTTGGATAACCAATCTATACCCAAAATCAAATAGAATTCATGAAAAGGTAATCTGATTAGATCTATTACATAATCAATTCCTTGGATTATAATAGGATAGTTCCTATACACCTGATTAACCAACACACTACTACCTAGAGGACTGGTTACATGCATGTCATCTCTAGCTGATCTATAGGCATCTCCTTATCAAATAGTTCTCCAATATAGATATACAAATGAGTAGATCTAGGGTCAATCAATGCATGCATTTTAGAATTGAAGAGAGAAACAATACCAGCAATGATGCCTGATGCGTCCTGAGAGACCTCCCTACTGGCTTTTGATGTTTGAGCCTGTCTAAGAGGGCAACTGACTATCTTATGCTTAGTAATGCCACAACGAAAACATACATCCACAACCCTCTAGCAAACACCCTAATGATGAGTAGAACAATCAGGGCACTCCAGGTCACCAGAACCTCAGCCTCTAGATGAACCATTACTAAAAGTAGTCATTAAGGGATAGTTTTGTCTCCTTCCCCAAGCTACAAATCTCTGAGTAACTTCTAATGCAGAGGAAGCACCTTCTTGAATTCATTTACCCGAGGACTGACCTCCTCTAACAAAGCCCCTCCACTGACTTCTTTCTCTCTCGACTATTTCCTACCTCTCTATTTTCATTGCAACTTGTACCAGCTGATGGTAAGTCACTTGCTGCAATAAAGTAAATTCTGCCAAATGCTCTTTGATGGAGTTATGCAAACCATCTTCAAAGTGATGATATTGGATCTCCTTAGTAAGCACAAATTCAGGGGCATACTTACTGAGCTAATTGAATTCCTAATCATACTCAGCACCTGACAAGTTTCTCTACTTCAAACTCAGAAATTGCCTGCATTTATCCTTTCTGTAAACCTCCGTAATATATTTTGCTTTGAATTCTTGGGTAAAGAAATCCCAAGTCAAAGGGATTGGTAGTTGAGGACTCCTCAAAACGAACTTCCACTATTCATAGGCTGCTCCCTAAGCACAGTGCACCATCTACTGTGATGGATAACTGATCTCATCCAATACCCTCTTCACTTTCTCAATCTAGAATTCAGCTCTCTCTGATTCCTCTAAAGATGTTCTATTAAATTCCTCAACTCCATACTTTCTTAGATGATCAATTAGAGCCTTAGGTGCTGTCATACGATGCAATAGCATCATCATATCCAGCGATAGCTTCACTAAAGCCTCTCCCTGAGCTGGAGGAGGACGTGGCACCTCAGCTTCTTCTCAATTTCCCAGAAGGTCCAGATATTGATGGATAAGTTTGCTCAGGATGATTGCTTTCAACAACCTCTTCAATAGCTTCGCATGATCTTTCCATCATTAATTCTATAGACAAAACATGGGACACTGCATTAGGCCAAAACACAATTTTTACACTTAAATAGATGCAGTAGTTAAGAACTGGTTAAACTAGAATCGCCTAAAGTATGCTCTGATACTAAAAAGGTGTGACACCTGAATACCCCCCAGGAGGATATGGGAGTGTCATATTGGACTCACAAATAGAAAGAAACAACAGACTGATGCTGAAGCATTTCAAAACATACTAAACATTCATTACATAAAATTTCAGAAACTGAAGCAATCATATATTACATATCATTCCAAACTTGTTCAAAACATATATATATTATATCACATAAACTTAATACAAATTTGTCTCAAAAACCGAAACCAACCTAAAAAATAGTTATTACAAAAACTTACAATAATTAAGAGCCATACATTTTAAATAAAACCAAAATAACTTAAAATGCGTTTTTATCAAAACAAGACTCAGACTCTATTGGCCATTTTGGTTGACTCGTCCCAATCTTTATAATCCTTGCTCTGAACCTACATGGGGCAAATCCACTGTGCTAAGCATAAAACTTAGTGAGTAGTAACTAATTAAGCATAAAGTGACAACTAATCACGTAATAGCCTAAGCATGCATTAAAAGCTTATCTTATTAAAAAGTTCAACATAAAGTATTTCAGAATATAATGAATAGATAACAGCATTGAATATCCAAAAGAGGGTATAAACCCTTCAGAATCGGAACATAGTTTCTTTGTTTTTATCAAAATTGAATATAAATCACAATACAAAATTAGATGTCTGTTAATCCAATTACAGAAGCAGGTAATGAGACTTATACAGGAGAGACTGAAGTCTCAACACCGAACTGTCCAAGAGAGACTGAAGTCTCAACGCCAAAATGTTTAGGAGAGACAAAAGTCTTGGCACTGAAGTGCCACAGGAGAGATAAAAATCTCGGCACTGAAGTGCCACAGGAGCAGCTACAGACCCTTTTAGGCATGCCTATTTACCCACAACTAGGACTTAACATATTCAAAAACAAAAATGTCTGAAATTCAATTCATATATAAATCAGAGGTTTCATACCATGAATTTAAGCATATCATATTCTTACAGCGTTGCAAATCATTCAATGATCCAAATTGATAGCAAACAAAACAATCAAAGAGAAACTATCAAAAATTACTTATTGAATTACATATTGAACTAGTTACAAGATTGAGTATCTAAATTACTTACAAAAGCTCCTTTATTGTTTATTGCCTTGAAGTCCCGACAATATCTGGAAGTGATCGTTCTATGCATTCCTACAAACACATATCACTATAGTGCATGATTGAGAATTCATTAATACACATTCAAGTATATTGAATATGTATGATGCGTGTTTATGACAAATTCCAGGTTTCTTATCCTTTCTCTTGACACATTATCAATTATGTGAAACCATACTCAATTTCTCAATCTAGAATTATCTCACAACCAAATTTCAGGTCAACTTTGCTCAATTATTCTCATTAGGAAGGTGAGGTAATTTAATAAAACTTCCTCCTAGAAAGTTGTTCTCCCATGTCCTAATTTTCTAATGAAACTAAGATCATTCCATTTTGTTCTATATACTAAAAATTATACTAAAAAAAGCTTAGACTGTACTTAAGCTTCAACATAATTCTTATCTCAAATTCCACTTAGATTTTAAAATTCTTAGAGGCAGAATTTGAATTCAATCTCTTGAAACAATTTGTATCTTATGACTCTAATTTAATTCAAATTAATGATCATCTCATTCCGAGATCTATAGATCAAGATATAGTCCAATTTTTGAAGTATGTTCAATAAAATCATCCCAGTTATCATATTTTAGTACTCCTCAACACTTTCATCTTAAAATTCATCAATCAATTCGCTTCATATGTATAATTTTCATTTCCATTTTCCCTCCAATTAGTATCTTCTTTAATTGGGTCAAAAAGAGTAAAATCTCATAATTTACAATCAATTCATTCACTATTTCCTTTTTTAGAGGATAAATTTTCACATTTAAATTACATATTAGATGGATTCATACCTTATCCCATCCATCTAGAAAAATTAGTTCAAATCCTTTGCTACTATGTGAAAGATCCCTCTTCTTTGCATTTATTACGACTCTTTGTTTATCCAGATTCACATTGGAACAATCTTATGGTTCCAAAAAATGGAAATCCATTTTTGGAGATGAAGAAATCTTTTTTACAAGTCTCATGGTTCAAGTCCCATGTCATTTGGATATCTAGAGAAGAAGTTATAGGCAAAAGAATGAAAGATGCTCAGTGTTCAACAGCTCTCGGGTGCACATCGTGCACTAACCCAATTAAGAAAAATTGAGTCATGGTTGTGCAATATTTACGCACAACCGTGCACTCCACATTAATCTAGTCATAGGCGTGCAACCATCGGTCATGCCCGTGCATTCCAATAAAAAAAGTCATGGCTGTGTATCCTTCACTCACGACCGTGCACACCCATTCAGTTCTAGTCTCAGTTTTATCATTCAAGCTTTCTCAGTTGAATTCAGATGGCCATGATATTGGTGTAGAGCAATATGTTTCGAGTCCAATGGTTTAAGAATCAAGTCATTTGGATGTTGGGTGAGGAGGTTATAACAAAAAGATCAAAGTATGTTCGGAAAATAACCTCATTTGGATAATCAGGAAAGTTGCAATTGTGTACATGCATGACTGCAACACTTCAGGTGGTCCTACGAAGTTGGGATCATGCTTACTTTAGCTAAGTCTTTCTTCTCTTCTTCTTTGATTCATTTTCCATATTTTCTTACTTTTATGCGTTATAAACAATACATTACTGCACTAACCATCTTCCCACTTCCATTTCAGCTCCATAACACACAACAAATCCAAATTTCCATATTGAATAAAAACATCAAAATTCGATTCTCATTGATACAAATTACCAATTTTTCTTCATTTTCCTTCTTGTTACAGGAGTATCACGGGTGTGCAACTTCCAGTTACACCCGTGCACACCATTTTTTGCATTTTTGCAAAATTTCTCTCCCTCTCTTCTTCACCTTAATCCATTCCTAATTCACATTCTTTGTATTTTCACACCCATTGCAACTTATTTGACACTAAAACAACTCAAAACTCAAGAATCAAAATCAAACTTCAAAACTGAATGTGTAGTCTGTGCTTTCTCTTTCTACTACTATGTTTATTTCCATTAAAACCCATTCATCACAACCACTCAACTCATCCAAAACTTTCCACTTCACTAAGTTTCTCTTTAAGCTATATGCAATCGGTATTACTCCTCCTGTACCTTTCCACTATACCATATTATCAACTCATCTCATCCTCACTTTCACTGAAACCCACTAAGCTTACATAACTCATGCATGCTTTTATTTTCCAACCCTAATATATCATCAAGATTATTCACAGAACTTAGAAACTTAAAACTTCACTTACCTTATTTCTTTAGCAAAATCCTAGCTTTTACAGTGAAGAACAGGTTTTTGGTGTAGAATATAGAACAAAGAAAAATTGAAGAACAAAAAAGCTACATGATTTTGCCTTTCAAAACCACGTGCTTACGTGTTTCCTTAATCCATTGAAACATGGCTCCATTGCATGTGAGCCATTTTTCACCCACTTTTAAATGTTACATGTCATAATGCCATTTTCCTATTTTTTTCTAATATCCCAAAATTTCCAGAAAAATCCTTAAAATTCCAAAAAATTTCAAAATATTAATAATAATCTCCAAATAAATTTTCCTTAATATAATCGCGTTTATAAATCCATTTTACCAAAAAAATGTCAATACATGAATGTACATTTATTTTGTATGTATCAAAAATACATATGCACATTTGAGTGAATACTCGATATGCAAAGCATATAATGCACTGCAATTCTTCAATATTCTAACCCTTAAAATGGGGTGTTACATAAACGTTGTGGATAAAGAAGGTAGCTTCCAGGCTGGAGCTAAAGGAGTTGATGGAAGAACTTACATCATAACTATCAACAATTTGTGAGTGAAAATATATTAAAAACTATAGGTTTATAATGAAGTTATAGGTTTTAGATCCATCTGAAACGTGCTCAAGAAACATGACATACAAGTTTAAGGAGAAGATTGATTTTGAAGGTTATATATGGAAGAATATCTCTCAAGCGACAAAGGATTTTTATTATCAGGAGTTTAACGTACAAAAAATATATTCTTTTGTATTTTTTATCTAATTAATTTTGTATGTTATAAGTACTTATGGTATGTTTTTTCTTTTTTTCAAAAAGAAATTTTTTGGGATTCCAAATTTGACGAGGTTATTTATAAAGTATGGGAGAAGCGAGCTTGTACACGTTATAAAGACTTTCTTGGTGCAATAGGCAAGACTAGTGTATGACCTCTTTATATATTTGAGAAATATGGAGTCATTGGTAGTAATATTAGGCATCACCCGAGGCAATGTCTATTTTAGAGCACAATTCTGTAAACATACGTGGAGGACCAGAGGGAAAGAGTCTTCCTGTACATGCTGGAGGATCTATTACTCACCAGGAGCATGCAAAAAAACTTGTAAGTATCTACATTTTACACTTATATTTTGAATTTTTTTTTATTTTGATGTATAAAATCTAATTTCAATTTAATTTGATGTGTGAATTTGTATTATGGAGAATGATAATGTTATAAATGTTTGGTGCCATATGTGGCTGTGTCATTGAGTTACTTTCTTTGTTCAATAGGGGTTAAATATCATAAAAATAGAGGAAACTCTGCCAAAATTTTTATAAATTGTAGTTCACTTATAACATTTTATTCTGATGTAAGAAAAGTCTATAGGAAGGAAGCCTACACTTTATCAGCTCTTTTTGCACACCTACACTATGAAGTATGATAGTGTGACCTTCATCAACACCCGATGTAAAGAACTTATGTATGTGAAATTTATGCTTTAATATTAATTCTTAATAATTATCACTTAATAACATAAACATTGCCTCCTGATAGAATAAAATACAAGAAAGCATTCAATGACAATCTCAGTGCTCTGAAATTATTGATGAGAGTCAGACTTATCTTGATGCAGTGGGGTGGTAGGGACCATTATGGAAGGATCTTTGACTTAAGTTCATTTGCAAACACATGTTATTTATAATTCTCCACATCCAGTACAACTGTATCTAACCGGTGGTTTGCATGCAATGAGAGAGTCATTCAACTTGAGAGCACAGTACAGATGCTAGCAACCCAGTTACAACAGTCAATGGAGTATATAACCCAGTTCTGTAGTGGGATGGATAAGTTGAAGGGGAGGGGCAACACCTCTTCGCAGCAGTCAGAGCATTTGCATTCACCAACTACATAACTTAGTTATACCTACCATTAGGTCATTTTTGTATGAATTAGATACTTATTGTTGTAAATAATAATTTTTTATTATCAATTAAGATAATTTTTACTTTATATTATCATTCAACTTACTGTGTAGATAAATTAATTGTAGAAAAATCAAAATATTATTAACAGATAATTGTAGAAATTAATTATGAATCACAAGATTATCAATCAAAATTAAATGTAGCAAAATTAAAAAATAATATTAGTGCATTTACCAATGGAATAACTATATTTGTCAGTAAATTTAGTAATAAATTTACAGATGAAATAAGAAAAATTTGTCGATAAATTTATTGACGGAACACAACTTACCATTGCTACATTGTCTGATAGATTTTCAAAACTTAGACTGTCACTAAATTTACCAATGGATATACAAAATTTGTAGTTTAATTTATTGACGGAACAAAAATTATCGTCACTACATTTTGTGATGGATTTCCAAAACTTCGACTATCGCTAATTTACTAACAAATATTAAAAAATTGTCGCTAAATTTACTGATGGCACAAAAGTTACCTTTGTAACACCGGATTTTTTGAGTCGTTTGGTGATTGTTTTGTATTTAAAGTTACTACTGTATATTAATACATACATGGTTGTATATGAGTTCAAAGATGTATTTAAGTCCTATGGATATATATGTAATGATTTATAATGTTATATGCCCTTACATAAACT
>JANIJH010000225.1:50657328-50668819 GCA_024520975.1 Erythroxylum areolatum
CACTTAATGGGATCTTGAGAAATGGAGTTCATTAATCAAGATCCTGGACTTAAGGAGAGTCTTTAAGGTTTGTTAATTGAAAACTTAGTGAATTTCACTCCTTGAAATTTTTTTTGAACCATGATAGCCTAAGCTCATTTTCAAGAGGATTTAATCTCATTTGCTTATTACTCAAATTTTCAAATTCATTTTTTTATATATACTTTGTCCTTCAATTTTAGTTAAATTTCTTTAGTTCTTTCAAATGATCCAAAACCCCCTTTTATCAACTTTGTTTGCATTTCTTTTGATAATTAGGCTAGCTTAGACCTTTTTCACTTGGTTCCAATTAAGTGAGATGACCCGAGATTGCATCCTATATTGCAATCCTTGGAATTTAATCATTTTTGATTCGGTTTCCAAGGGATTGATCTTTAGATCAATACGAAGTGCCGATCACCCACAAATAGGTTATTTGGATTACATAGTTATAAGCATAAATGAACAATATACTCAGTTCCTTATTAGATAGTTTATTTTTAGCACTAATGTGAATTATTTAATTTAAGCCAAAATAATTATGAACCTTTACCTAGTCACTATTATAGAAGGTAATGATACTCCCATTAAGATGCCTCGAGTGATTAGTGATCATGTATTGGAAATTTTTTTTAGGATATTGTAACTGCCTAACCTTATTTTTAGACTCCAAAATGTCAATTATGTCAGGTTTATTTTTCATTATAAATTCTTTAAGAAATAGTTTCTTTGAGGGAGAATTAGCTCCCCTAATGTTCCACACTATGATCTTCATGTTTTTGATTCCAATGAACAAATTTTTTCTTCCTATTGAATTTTCTCTTGGAAACAATTTAAAAACTCATATGAATGTCCTCCTTAATTGATACTTATCTTTCAAAATCCCTTTCAAGGGGTGTGGTACAACTTTTATCATTTAGGTCAGTTTCCTAAGAAGTTGCATTCATTTAGTGAGCAAGATTATCTTCATCCATACTTCCCTTTACTTCTTCATTCTCATCATTTTTCTATTCAACATCGATACATATTGCTATTATTGCTATTTTGTTCTTTGTTTCCTTCTAAATCAATAAGATCGTGGAATTCTCTAGTTTTTAACAATCTTCACATAAGTTGTCATTGCTTTTTGAGATTTAGCATTTTGGGTTTCCATGTATAAGATACTTTTAAAACATCCTCATCAAGTTCATAGCGCTCACTTAATCTTAATATTGGTATTTGGCCAATCACTTATAGCCCTTACCAATACACATTTCCTTGTAAATTTGATTCTTTTTATCTTTAAAGTAGTTTTGTCTATGTAAATTAGTTTTCCAATAAAACTAGCTAGGTGACTCAATTCATTCATTGTCTAGTACTCCAAAGATACTCCATATATGCACATCAAGATGGCAATATTGTCCTATTTTATGTCTTCCAAGTTTAATCCCGATCTCCATGTCTAAAGTAGTATAGGTTTATTATGTACATACCATTGGCAAACCTTAAGCAATTTCTTTGCAAACTCAAGATAAGAGAATTTTAAGAAGAAAATGTACTCATTGAAATATTATGTATTTGAGGTAGCTTGAGCTTAAATATTATATTTTTGAGGTACCTTGACGTGTTTGTTAGTGTTTCAGGGTCATTATCAAAGAACAAAGGAGTTTCGTAAGATTCATGTTGAAACAATTCAGGCCACGATTATGATAGAATGCTCAGATGTAGGCCACTATTGTGACCAGCGTCGAGTAAACATATAGTCACTTACAAACTTTACATTTCGAGGAACTTTTTGCACATTTCAGACCCCAAAAAGCCCCTTAGATTACCTAAAACATAAAAGAATATTTAAAGAACATGAAGAGGAGCCAAAGCTGCTTTTTGCATTAGCCACACTTAAAACCCTAAAGAGAGAATACTAAGAGAGAGAAAGAATAAGAAGTAAGATGAAGAAAAGGAAGACAAAGCTGACCCAACATGCTTCTCAAATCAGGAGGTTTCTCGATGCCACTACCTTCTGTCGTCTATTCTAAGTCATTACTTTTTGTTTTGACTTTATTTATTTATAAAATTGAGATAGATAGTATGATGATAGGAATTGGAATGTTGATGATGTTCTAAAATCTCCTTCAAGATTTTATTTTGATTTAATGATAATTTATTCGATTGTGTATATTGGATGAATGTCATGATTTGATTGCATTCTTACATAATTTGGTAATAAAGTGAGAGGGTGAGTTAAATGGAAAATGATTAAATCATATTAATGAGAGAGAGGTAATTTAACAGAAATCGTGTCAAATCATATTGGTAATTATGTGGAAAAAGAGTGCTTCAGATATAATTATGGTTTTGGATAATTTATGAATTGAGAGATTGCAAATTCCAAAATTTGATTATGGTTTATAATTTAGGGTTTAATGGTTATAACTTAAGAGAGAGTAACCAGTCTTAGGACAGTCTACAATCGATACTCCATTGATACATAATCTGCTAGGCTAACATTAATGATAAGTAGAATCCCCTTTCTTATAAATTGGTAAATTCCTTATGTTGATTTCTATTGCGATTTTAGATTGCTCACTTGTTAATACTTTTGTGATTAATTTTTTATTTGATTGGTTGAACTCAATTATCATAATTAATTTCTATTGCATCTTTTATTTTCAAATTTATAGTTTTCATAGCCTTAGGTTTCAGGATTAGATTGCTCTCTTTCCTCATGGGATTGACCCCTTTAATACTACGCTATGAACCATGTGCTTATAGAATATTGAGGGTTTATAAGATTAAAACCTACCCTGATCAAGTTTTTGGCACCGTTGCTAGGGAGGTGTAGAATTAGTTTAATTTTTGTAATCTAAGGCATTTCACTATCTTTTATGATTGTGGTACCCATTCACAAGAAGAAAAAAAAGTGTAGGAAGTTTGTACTAAAATTAAAAAACACATTGATTTATACATCACAAGGAAGCGATGAAAAATAAAAAAATTAGATCAAGAAGAGATAAAAATAATGATCATGGAGGATATATATTATAGGGAGCAAAGGACTCTTGCGGATTTCAATAAGCCCCAATTTAGTTGGGGAAATCATCATCCTTATATGAACACATACATTTCAGGGTGGCAAAGCTAACCAGATTTTTGTTGATCTAATAATGTAAGTACTCACATGGGACATCAAGAACTATTAGGATTTTAGCAAGAAGAGTCTAGGTGATGGGATTCCAAATTGGACAAAATCATGGATAGAGATGGAAGAGACCCAGAAGAGACTAGAGAAGCAATTTGATCAAGTAATGAAAAATCATGCCTCTTCTATTCACAACCTAGAGATTCAAGTGAGATAACTTTCCTGTGAAATTTTGTAAGAGAATTGTAGAAGACTCTCTGAGAAATATAGAATTTACATCAATGAGAGCAATATGAAGTTATCATACTTAGCTATGGGGAAAAGCAAGAAAAACTAGTGGGAAATCAAGTTGAACCCATCTTGTAGAAGATCAAGAGATGAAGAAAGGAAAAGAATGACAACCCTCCCTATTATTCCCTAGATCTTGGTATAACATGCTTGAACATCAAAAAAAACTTTGGTAGATGTCGATGAAGAGAACCTCATCACTCGGATTAGTATGACCAAGTGACATTCGACATAAATGATGTATTAAAGAATTTGGAGGAAGGTGACTCATTCAGAAAAATTGATGTACTTTAATCTTTAAAGGAACGAGAGGATGAAGTTTCAGGGAGTTTGAAGAAGCTACGGAAGTCTATGTTCAAGAAGCTAAAGAAGAAGAGGAGGAGATGAGGGCGAATAAGGAAGAACCAAGAAGAGAACAACTCACCCCTTTACTAGGCAAACTCCTGGATTCTATGGAAGATTCAGGGAGTTTTGTTATTCTCTATTTTGTTAACAGTTCACTCAAAAATAGAACATTACTAGGCTTAATTGGTTTTCATAATTTTATCATTATTTTCCTTCTAATCATTTTGTAATTTGTAGCTTATTTACAGGCTATAAAACTTATGTTGAACAAAAAAGGGTGTAAGCAAGCCACTCATATTTAATCCCAACTGAGTTTTCAATGATACAAGGTCAAACTAATGGCCATAAATTAGCACGTTTGATAGTTAGATTTAAATTGTTATTTTTAGTTAGATTTGATTTGAATTTTAAATAAAATTTTGATTATTTAAAACGATCTAGGATTACTAGTTCTCTTACTCTCTTTAAACAATTCCAAGATAAGACAACAATCTTAAGTGTCAAGCGAATTTGGTCTCAACACCTCACCATCATCACCTTTATTACCGTAAGGTTTTGTTTCTAATTCTTTTCTTTTAAATTTAGTCTTTATTTTTGTTTTGTTTTATTTTATGTTATTTCTTTCCATGTGTGTATGTTTGTCTCCTTCTCACATTGAGAAAAATGTGTTGTTCAAGTGTAGGGAGGGTTATGTCTTTTTCTTTGAGTGTGAATTTTGCATATTTTTATATAGTGTGTTTAGGTTGCATATTGTAAATTGGTTGAATGTATCAATGGCTTAGATGGAACGAAATCGATTTAATTTTGAACATAATCTATTTAGTTGTGAAGAGTCATTAGCCCATGAAATTAATGATCTAGGTTCTTTGGCTAAAATATGCAAGTTAATTAGGATTTGGTATTATTTTATCACCCTCTTCTAGAAAAGTGTTCCCCATTGTCTAAGTTTCTAATGACATCACAATCATTCAATTTCATTCAGTACCCCAAAAGTTATATTCAAAAAAATTCGGACTATTCATAAGCTTAAATAGTATCCTATACTCAACGTTAATTCAAAACTATAGAATCCTAGAGACAGAATTAAATCTCTACTCCTTCCTAAGAATTGTATCCCTGTATCTCTAGTTTAATTCAAATAAAAAATCATCTCATTTAGATAACCATATAACGAGTTATGCCTAAAATACCGAAGCATGTTCAGTGAAAATACTCCAGTTATCATTTTCCAGAACTCCTCTCCCTAATGATTTCATAGGGTTACAATTTTTGGTGGAGATTAATTTCAATGTGTTACGAGTCCAATGGTTCAAGTTCCATGTCATTTAGAGGTCAAAAGAAGAAGTTATGACCAAAAGAGTGAAGGATGTTCACATTAGTCCACTTCAGTAAGCATTCAGTGTCACGATCATGCATAAACACAATTGTGAGATTGAAGTTGATCTAGAAAACTCACGGTCATGCTTGTGCACAATCGTGCTTTTCCATACTTCTTCAAAATGTCACGATTGTGCATAGGCACGATCGTACAACCCCTCTTTTCTTCTCCAAATACACGCACTGCAGAGTCTCTTCTTCTCAAAACAGACCTTGGGTCAATATTTAATGGTCATTTTGATAAGCAATATGAAGGATTTAGGCAAATAAATCTTCTGAAAATTTTTTCATTTATGTCTTAAGTTTCTAATCAAACTAATTTCATGCAATT
This sequence comes from Erythroxylum areolatum, assembly GCA_024520975.1. Classification (NCBI taxonomy): domain Eukaryota; kingdom Viridiplantae; phylum Streptophyta; class Magnoliopsida; order Malpighiales; family Erythroxylaceae; genus Erythroxylum; species Erythroxylum areolatum. Next base: position 50,662,806 of record JANIJH010000225.1, read on the forward strand.
TGGTTCAATATTCTGCAAGTATTCTAAAAACACTACAGATTACTCCAAACCACGATAAAATCCACAAACTCAATTTCGAGCTAAATTTTGAAACTCTTAGAGACATAATTCAATTTCAATTCCTTCATGAAAAATATGGCATACGTCTTTAGTTTAATATGAACTTAAAATCATCCCATTTGGATGTCTATAGACCAAGATATGGTAAAAAGACATATGCATGTTCATTGGAAACATTGCATATGTACATGTCCAACACACTTCAACACCATTTTCATCTTAATTCATCTCTTTTGCTTACTCTATCACTTCTAGCTTATTTCCTCAATGTTTCCTTTTCATTCCTATTTCATTTCAGCTCAACTCATCACAGACAAATCAAAATCTATCATTTTTTATAATCATAAAAAGAATAAAAAATCACACTCACGCATATTATCTTCCATTTTTTACATTTTCAAGTTCTTCACTTTTTTCTCAAAATTTCATTTTAAACGATTCATTCTCATCTCATAACATCATCTTACAACTATTCTTCCACTCTAAACTCATTCTTTTGTTCATATCTAAAGTACTCAAAACTCACGTATATGCGTATATATATACATAGTGAAAACAAAGTCCTTATTACTATTTTCTTCAAAAAGTTTCTGCACCTAGTTATACATGTTTTCTAAGATCTTTCAAATCTAAAAATCATTTTAACACCATCTCATAATATTTTTATCATCAAATATTAAAAATTAACATATGTTGTACGCTCTTGTTTTTCAGTCGCATTTTTAGCACATGTACCTTTTCATTTTATAACTTCAACGTATAACTAATATGATGCATGTTTCATCTTATGCAATAAAAAACCATTAAAAATGCTTAATTGTCTAAATATCCAAAACCTTCAAGATCACATAAACCCTAGCTTTCCAATAATACCTGATCATCAACAATCAAGAGTTGTAGGGTTAGTTATTTCGGTTATAGTGAAGAAAATAACAAAAAGAGATGGTGAGTGAAAAATGAGAGCAAAACTTTCCTTGTGAGGGTAAGAGATTTTTCTAAAAGAATGAAGCTTCTAAAAGATAAATAAAAATCTCGAAGAAGAGACAAGATCCACACAATAACTGGGTCTTTCAAATAGAATTGTATAGAACAACTTAAACAAGACAAGTGATACATGTCACTTATCTATTGGTCCAATTCCTAATGCTTCAAACTAGTTTAATTCTACCATCTCCCAAATTTTACTCTAATTCTCTCTAAATTTTCAGTATCATTTTCTCAAAAATTCTAAAGTCATCTATAAAATTTCTCCAATATCATTTGACTCTTACTTCTATTTCCTTCCATCAATTTACTCGCTAAATAGCATTTTTCTTAGCTAATAATACTCAACATTTTCAAAAATTTTCCACAAAATTCATTAAAAAATTCTAAATCAATACATATATTCTCCACATCAATTTCCAATACAATTAATTCACAATTCTCACATAATCACATTTATAATCAAATTATACCCGGAAGGTCAATGAATGCATGTACAGTCATTTTAATGTGTGCAAAATTTCAAATATACGTGATGTATGCTAACAATATGCATAATCATGAAAAATGCATTTTTTTCTTAATCTCTCTTTGATCTCACATGTACCTTATTTTGGGGTTCTAACTCTTAATATGGGAACGGAATGTTACACACTTTACAGTCTAAGAGGGAATTGTATTGGTCTATAAGATCTCATGCAAGGGGATCGAAGTGGATCGAGCTAAAACTGAAGTAACTAAAAAGCTACCACCTCTCACAAACATCGAATGCATCCAAGCCTTCCTTGGTCATGCAAGGTTCGACAGACAGTTCATCAAGGATTTTTCTCTTATCATTAGACCCTTAACTCACTTATTAGTTAAAGATGTTCCTTTTGTATTTGATGATACTTGTTTGGATGCTTTTAACAGGTTAAAGAAGGAACTTACAATAGCACCCATTTTGACGCCATCGGATTGGTCTTTTCCCTTCAAGATTATATGTGATGCAAGTGATCATGCCGTTAGTTATGTCCTTGGCCAGTGAAAGGAAAAGAGGTTGCACGCCATCTACTACACAAGCAAGACCTTGACGAGAGCACAACTGAATTGCACAACTATGGACAAGGAGTTGCTTACTGTGTTATTTGCATGTGAGAAATTTCATTCCTATCTACTAGGCTCATATGTTATTGATTTTACAGATCATGCAATATTACGATATCTTTTTGCCAAGATGGATATCAAGGTTAGGCTTATCATTTGGGTGCCTTTGCTCCAAGAATTCAACATTGAGATTAAAGACAAGAAGCAAGCAAAAATTGTTATAACGGACCACCTCTCGAGACTTGAAGGAGGGCACTATGACAAAGAAGAGGAAATCAAGGAGAGCTTTCCTGATGAGGCTTTAATAATGGTAGACAATCCTTTTCATCCTTGGTTTGTAGATATTACAAACTACCTCTCAAGTGGTATTCTTCCTTTTGATCTCTCTTATTAATAAAAGAAGAGGTTTGTGCTTCAATGTTCTAGTTATATTTGGGATGAACCTGTACTGTATAAGATATATGCTGATTGTGTAATTCACAGGTGTGTCCTTGAAGATGAAATGCCTAAAATTTTGATGCAACGTCATAGCTCACTTTATGCAGGGCATTATAGAGCTAACAAGACTGCAACTCGGATCTTTGAGTGTGGAATCTATTGGCCAACCTTGTTCAAGGATGCTCAACATTTTGTATTAAAGCATGATAGGTGTCAAAGAGTAGGAAACATATTGAAGAAGGATGAGATGTCACTTTTAAACATCATGGAGGTGGAGATATTTGATATATGGGGCTTAGACTTCGTAAGACCATTCCTATCCTTCTTAAGTAACACTTACATATTGGTTAGAGTTGACTATACTTCTAGGTGGATTGAGTTTGTAGCTACTCTAACTAATGATGGCAAGGTGATTCAAAAGTTCATTAAGAAGATCTTTACAAGATTTGGGGTGCCAGAGTGATTATAAGTTATGGAAGTAGCAATGTTTACAACAAACCATTTTAGGCTCTTCCAAAAAGATACAATGTTCATCATAGAGTGGCGAGTCCTTACCACCCCTAAACTAGTAGCCAAGTGTAGGTGGTAAAAAAAGAGTTAAAGAAGATTTTGGAGAAGGTAGTGGGCATCTCAAGAAAGGATTGGGCGTTGAAGCTAAATGACACCTTATGGGCTTACAGGACAACTTTCAAGACACCAATAAGAACTACTCCATATAGACTTATATATTGCAAGGCTTGCCATTTACCTTTGGAGTTGGGGCATCGGGCCTATTGGGCTGTTAGGAAGTTGAACATAGATTGGAAGCTAGCAAGTGAGAAGAACTTGATTAATTGGAAAAGTTAAGATTTAATGCTTATGAAAATACTAAGTTGTACAACAAAGAAGTGGCATGATGTTTACATCAACACGAAAGAATTCAAAGGTGAGGACTTGGTGCTTTTGTTCAATTCACGACTTTGATTATTTCCTAGAAAGCTTAAGTCAAGATGGAGTAGACCCTTCAAGGTTATTCAAGTGTTTCCCCATAGAGCTTTAGAGTTAGGAAATGACAAGGGTGAAGCATTCATGGTCAATAGGCATAGATACAAACCATACTATGGAGGGACATACTCATAAGAAAGGGAAGTTATCTCTTTCCTTTCTTCTGCTCCTTCATGAATGCATGTGAATTGGTTAAGCTAATGGCCTTAACTTAGCATGTTAACCTTTCTTTTGCTTACAAGTGTGTTTGATTTGTTTGGTTTTGATTATGATCGGTTTGAATTTTGTTTGAGTTTTAACTTATTTTCTATTTAAATTTCTTGTTGGTTAGTTTCGGTAGGTTAATTAAATTTTGGGAATGAATGCTAAACTTAGAAGACGGCTAAGAAGTTGGAAAAGGTAAAACCTATATGGCGAACAATTTTTACACCCGATTCCCAATTTTTTCAGAAGAAGAAGGTTTAAGATTTTGAGACTTTAAACAAAGAGAATTATTGCCTCCTAGATACTTTGATTTTGAATTGTTAGAAAATCTAGGTTTGAGATGTAACATTGAATGATTAATTGTGAATATTGGTTAAGTCGTCTAATTCGTTGCCATGTACCAATATACCCAATGATGATAGTAGAATGTTTCATCACTGTGCGCTATAATCCTAAAATGGACACATTCTGGTTTAGAATAGGTGGTTATGCATATAAGCTTGATTATAATGTCATTCGTTCACCTTTTGACTTGTCCAACAAAAAAGTTTTATATGACCATGATGAATTTTTTGTGGATGATTGTTGGAAAAGCCTTACGGGTGAAAACTCTTTTGATTGTAGGAATGCACCTAATACTTTAATTTGTAACATTGAGCACTTACTACTTTACACATTTTTGTGCTTAATTGTTTTTAATAAGATTGAAAGCAATAAGTGTTCTCCTAAAGAACTTTTCTTTCTTTGGTGCATGGAATGCAAAGTTAAATTAAATACCCCATATCACATTTTTAGGTTATTATGAGTTTTATTAATAAGAAAAGCTCATATTTTAGTATGGCGTACATTATTACTGCTTTGGCTTTGTTTTACAATCTTGATGTGGATAGTGTGCAGCACACTACTAACTCTGTGTATTTGATGTATAGTATTTAAGACGCTTTAAAATTTTGGAGCTCTATTTTACGGAGCTCTGAAATCTTCAAATGCGTACTGTTATTAAGAATAGAAAGCGCAAGAATACAGTCATGTCTCAACCATCCATCTCTTAGGTGCCCCTAGAGCCTCAAGAAGAAGTAGTCGAAGAGGAACCAATAATAGCAACGCATGTTGATAGGTTTCAGCAAATTCTGAACCAAATAGTTGCAAATCATCAACAAAAAACGCTGCAAATTAATGATTTTGGCAACCAAATGCGACAAGTACACAAGGAGTAGTGGTACATCAAGAAGAAATTCCTCAATTTTGTCCAGACGAAGAACATTGAAGTCCCCTTTCCTACGCCTTCGCCACCTCAATCTCCATGAGTCTTCTTACCCTTTACTTTTTACATTATTTTATTTACTTTGTTACTTGGTTGTTTGTTTGATGTTGTGTTCAACGTTTTGGTTTCATTTTATGGTTACCTTGTTACATTGGGGACAATATGTTGCCTAAGTGTGGGAGACGACATTTACCTTATCAATTGCATCATTTAAGTTTGTTTTATTTACTATTTACATTTTGTTAATTAGGATGCATGTTTTAGGCATATTAGGTTGTTGTTTGATGTTGTTTTGTGTTACGTAATGGAATCACAGTTGAATCATTTTGATTTGTTTTTTCATGGAATTTTGTCATGCTAGATGGAATGAGATTGAATGTATGCTTGCACTCGGATTAGGCTACTTGAGTAGAGAGTGAACCATGTTGAGTGATGAAAAGTAGTTGGTTGCATGAGCTTATTGGATCATGTACAGTCCGAGTATTCACAATACACTGCGGAAAAGACCATACAACAATATGAAGCATAATCGAAAATACTTAGGATGTACGAAAATACCTTTATGCCGTGGGTGGGTTGATTCTTTTCAGATTCCAAGAAACTGCAATGTGCGAATGCCCTCTACCGATATCCACACAAGTATGCACAATCCGGGCTGTGGCTGTGGTGTGCTAACACGTCTTGAAACACTTTCCGAACGCCGCACATTTTTCCTCTTGGATGGTGGCTAGGGTTTCATGTGACAATAGTGTCTTATTCTAATGAGGCCTAAGTTTCTCTATTTATAGAGAAACCCTAATCCCATTGAAGCCCAACAAGTTTCGGCCCATTATATCTCATATAATAAAAGCCCGACAACTTAATTCAATCTAGCCCAATAAATATATCTACATATATTTATTTAATACCTAATAAATTAGGCCCAAGAGAATAAGCCCAGATCACATCACTCTTTGTGTGCGACCCTGTAGGCTCATTTGATGTTGGCAATGGG
>JANIJH010000225.1:50676094-50701036 GCA_024520975.1 Erythroxylum areolatum
AAAGAGTCAAAGGCAAAGGATTTGGATACACGAAGAAGGAGAGGATAGCGCAACGAGGATTTAAAGCTGTAGCGAAGAAGTTGGTAATACTCCCGATATTGTTTATATTTTATTATCCTTATACCATATCATGTATGGATTGGCATGTTGATTTGGATTTGTTGCTTCCGTTGCAAGTAATGATTTCTTAAAAGTTTTGAAATCTACCGTTTTTCCAAACAAAGCATGTCTTCTTTTTCCGATCCAACATAACCAGCATCTAAAACCTTACCCAAAGGTTGTTAAGGAGACCTCCTTTCACAATAATTCCATCTAGAATTTAACCCTCAGGCTGCTAAGAAGTCTTCAAGAAATTAATCAACAAGCTACATGAGTATGATGTAACAGCCTCATTCAATGTCCTTGTTAATAGGGAGCAAACTGAGAATTTCAAAGGCATAAAAGGCTAAGATAAAAAGATCCTTTATCCTTAAATCTATTTAATATTTGTTGTTAAGACTCATTGAGGAGAATATTAAAATGCCTAGCAACTTTTAGTACCACACTAAGTGCAAAGAAATTGAGGTCTTTAATGTAACTATCACAAATGATATTCTCATGTTTTACAGTGCTAAAAGGGATCTAATAAATACCCTACTCAACTCCTTTCACATATTTCAATATGTCTCAAAGTCAAGTATCAACTAAAAGAAAAGCAACTTTATTTTACCATTTGAAATAGACAGCTTGGTAACTTTATTCTCTGATATTACTATCACCAATTAGATAAATGTTATGTATAAAATGTTAACGCCTAGTAATCGTTTCGGAATAACAAATGAATATGAATCAGTTGTCTATATCTCTCTCTTTCTCTAAATTCTCTACCTTCTCTCGCCTCCTTCAGGATTCTTCCCTCTCCCTCACTTCTCTATTCTTCATTTCTTTTTTTACTAAAAATTAACCATAACACTTGGTATTATAGAATATTTTATATTCTGTAATTAGTTTCTTGTTCATGATCTGTGCCTCTATAATATTCTTCATGTTTTCTTCGATTCTACCATTTCTACCAAGGAATGTATGCTCTAATACCAAGTGTTATGGTTTATTTTTAGAAAAGAGAGAAATAAAGAACAAAGAAGTGAGGGAGAGGGAAGAATCCAAAAGGAGGTGAGAGAATCTGGAGAGAGAGAGATACACAAATAATTCATATTAATCTGTTACTCCTAAATGGTTACTACTTGTTAACATTTTATACGTAACAATAAACCACTATTCAAATACTTTAGGGTCCTTATAGTAACTTTAAGGCTTACTTATAGTGACTTTTAACTACTTCTAGAAGTAATAACCAAAAGAACTAGTTATTTGAATAACACATTCTTATCCTTTATTCTTAGTTTGTAATTAACAAAGTCAATTCTTTCAAGTATGAAGGTTTACTAATTTGCACATCTCTTACTTTAAATCAAAGTAACCAAAGAAATAAAGACATTTCTCATGAAATACTTATGGAGTGGAAGTTTGATGATCAACAAAGCCAAGTTGAAGAGGATAGGAGTGCTCAAAACCAAAGAACCAAGGTGGATTGTGTTGAAAGATTTAAGATCCATCAACAAAATGAACCTTAAAAAGAGAATTTGGAGCCTTTAATAAATCGTGAATCCCTTTGGGTTAACTGGATTTGTTCACACTTTCTCAAATCCAAAACCTTATGGATCACCAACCTAAAATCCCATTTTTCATGAACTATGATTCAAATGATAAAATTGAGGGATGTTTTAGCCCCTCACATTTGATATGTCATATAGAAGAATCTTATAGAGGCATAGATCATGAACAAGAAACTATTTCTGGAATATAAAATATTTTATGACACCAAGTGTTATGGTTTATTTTTAGAAAAGAGATAAATGAAAAACAGAGAAGTGAGGGAGAGGGAAGAATCCAAAAGGAGGAAAGAGAATTTAGAGAGAGAGATACACAACTTATTCGTATTCATCTATTATTCCTAAATGGTTACTAGGTGCTAACATTTTATACGTAACAATAAACCACCATTCAAATACTTTGGGGTCCTTATAATAACTTTGAGGCTTACTTATGGTGACTTTAAACTACTTCTAGAAGTAATAACTGAAAGAACTAGTTATTGGAATAACACATTCTTATCCTTTATTAATAGTTTGCAATTAACAAAGTCAATTCTTTCAAGCATGAAGGATTATTAATTTGCACATCCCTTACTTTAAATCAAAGTAACCAAATAAATAGAGAGATTGCTCATGAAATACTTATGGAGTGGAAGTGTGACAATCAACAAAGTCAAGTTGAAGAGGATATGAGTGTTTAAAATCAAAGAACTAAGGCGGATTGTGTTGAAAGATTTAAGATCCATCAACAAAATGATCCTTAAAAAGAGAATTTGGAACCTTTAAATAAATCATCAATCCCTTTGGGTTAAGTGAATTTATTCACTCTTTCTCAAAGCTAAAACCTTATGGAGCATCAACCTAAAATACCATTTTTCATAAACTATGATTCAAATGCTAAAATTGATGGATGTTTTAGCTCCTCACAATTGATATGTCATAGGAAATAAAGAAAATATATGGTTTTCGTATGATACTTGGCATCCACTTGTCCCTCTCCACAAAACCACACTAGCTGCTAACTTGATTCTTCAAATTCTAACAAGATTCAAGTTTAATAAATTCATTTTAGGAAATTAATGGTGACTCCTCACTTTTAAAGTTTCAATTTCCCTATCTTCATAAACCTGTTTTCCAACTTTTAACTACCCCTAAACTTTAGTCATCTAGTTTGATATTATATAAAGTTCTTGAAATCTTCCCAATGTAGTTTTCACTCTTTGGCTAGCTATTAAAAGGAGACTAAGTACCAAAGAGAAACTATTCTACAGTTCCTTCTCTAACTTATATTACATCTCATGCAACAATGTAACGCTGAACTTTTTGAGCCCTTTGTGTTGTTCTATATTTCTCCTGAATATTGATATATACATGGTTTAATATGAGGTCCAAGATGTATTAGAATCCTTTTGGTACATATGCCAGTGATATAAAATATTATATGCCTTTACATGAACTTAGAGTTCATTGGTATGCGAAATCTTCGAGATTTCTGACATGTAAGCTTTTAAGTGTGTAAAACTGAGTCCATTGGATGGATATGAACATGGTGGTTGGATTAAATGTGTTCTAATGCATTAGAGATGATTAGACATAATTTATAGACTTATTGGCACTTAGAAAGCTTAATTGGAAAAGTTGATGTATATAAGGACTTATTTGCAAATTGTTAAAAGTTAAAGGACTTAATCGTAATTTTTTAATTCTTAGAGGACCAACTTGTAATTTTATAAAATTCTCAAAAGTCTAAGGACCAAAATAAAAATAAAAGTTTTGGTGATTCCTAAATTTTGGGCTTAATTGCAAATTTAGGAAAGTTTGGAAGGTAAGATAGTAATTTCATATAACCTAAGGGAAAAATGGTAAATTCACCATGCTTGGTCGACAAAGAGTCAAATTCTAAACCCATCTTCATGTGTGTGGCCATGCAACACATTATTTGGACATTAAAACAAACAAAGGAGAAAAGAGGAAGGGAAGAAGAAGTTTCGGCCATCACTCAACTCAAATTAAAGTTTTCTAAGATAATTTGGGGTCAAGGAACTCAAATCTATCATTATATTTGAGAAATTCTCAAAGGATTTGAAGATATCAATAAAGGAAAGTATAGATAAATTTTGTCTCATCCCTCTCCATATTATGATTTTGAGTTTGGTGTTAAGATATGTTGTTCTCCATGCTTAAATATGCATGAAACATGGTTTAGATGAATGAAATGTTGCATAGAGAGGGTTCTTTAAGTCAAAATAAAAAATGCTCCCTTTTGGTGAAAGTTGTAAGTTTTTTTATATCTTTTGAAATTGATGATCTAAATGAATTTTATGGTGTTAATTATGCATGTATAATGTGAATGGATGATGAAAAATGAGGAAGATGTATGTTGGATAAGGTCAGGTCGAAATGATAGAGAAGTAGTGGATATATGTAATAAGTTGTGTAATTGATAAATGTAGCTTAAATGAAGGGAATTGGTTTGAATGGAATGGTGGAATGTGTCATTGATTGGAAGTGTTACCATATGACATGATAGGAGCATGAATGACTATGGTAAAGTATTAAAAATGAGACTTAAAAGTCATGCACATTAGGTGTCTGATAAAATGCTTAAGTGAACTTGGCTTAGGATTTAAGGATTTTGATGGTGTGCATTGGAAAGAGGCTTTCATGTTACTTAGAGTAAACTTGAATAGTTGCTTAGATTGATGAGTAATGGCCTAATGTGCTTAGATAAAGATGTGCTTAATTATGTGTTGAAATGAGTAAGTGTGGGATTAAATGCATTAAAAGCCTTATAAAATGCAAAAGAAAAGCTAATATGAATAGTATGGAAGTCGAATCCTATAGCTTAAAGAGAATGATATTATGTTTTATGCATTTATATGATGGTGTATAAATATAAAATTTATGTTTAACTAGTAATTTCATTGTATGTCTTTTTATATATGAAGGCTCAGGAGTTAGGAATCAAGGAGCTTGTATCGAGGATTTTTGAAGGCAAGGTAGTGCACACCTTCTTTTAAAGTTAGTTGGAAAAACCATATTTCCCAAATAGGATCAGAATATCCTAAGACAATCATGATGACTTGTATGCAAATTTTGAACCTAGGCAACGTATGTAGAACTGAATTTCAAATAGATGCTAATTTGCTTATGTGTTTAATAAATGGCATTGTTTTGAACAACTATGCATTTGGAGTACAAAAGATGTCTTCTATTTTATGAGATAATGTTTTGGAATTTACATATGCATAATCGAGTCATGTATGATGCATGTTTTTGTTCTCTTTTGCCTTAGAGCCATGATAAGGTTTCATTTTATCTGTTGGACCAATAAATAAAGGCATAGTGCCTTACTTGATTTTTGTACATAATATTTCCTTACAATTTTTTTGATTGGTAAGGAAACGATTGGCCAATCATTTACTAGGCATAACTGATTAAATGACTACCGTACCCTTAACGCTAGTACATAATGTCGAGTTCCTATATCGTCACCTTTCTACAGGACTTACGGATGATTCCACACCTAGGGTCTGGATACCGACGAGGTCATCACCTAGGGTCATGACACTCTTGTGGACTATAGTCTGGTCTCACCACAGATGAAAGTTGAGTCAACACCAAGTATAGGTGGGTGTGCACATTAGTTTGGCTGACTAGTGGTGCCACACATGGTTGTTTTGGGTTATCTTGATATTAGTTTTCTGATGAGATTTGATTAATACATATGATGTTTTATGCTTTTGTGTACTGGAACTAGAACTTATGTTCACTAGATGAGTGATTAATAGGCTAGACCTATATGATTCCTAACCAGTATACGTTGAATCATAGGCTAGACCTATATGTTTTCTATGTGCTATATGTTCACTTTATAGGTTATTTATACCATCTTGGTTTGTATCGAATTCTATTCGTGATTTATGTTTTTCCTGCTCACTGAGTACATAGTAAACTCAGCCCCCTCTTCTTTCCAACCATACAGGTTAGTTTAGTGAGCTTAAAGTTCTAAATAGATCGGGCGGTCTTTTGATAATTTCAGGATATTACCGTATATGGGTAAATTCTGCTTTGTACTTTAGTTGCATAGTGGCTCATGAACTGTTTTACTGTTTTTATTACTTTGGTTATGTTGATATGTTTTATAATTTTATAAATTTAAGTCTTGACTATTTTGTCATCGTAAAAGACCTTATGTATGAACTTTGATACTATGGTTAAGGTTGCTTTGAGTGGACTTTAAAGTCCTGAAGTTGCAGTAAAGTTTTTGGTATGAATATAGAAGTGTGTTTAAAATTGTTTCAAGTATTGGGATTTTTAAAATACAGTTCTTGTGTCGCCCAAATTTTTCAAAAAGAGAGAGAGAGAGATTCAGCTAGCTTTGCATAGTCAGATTAAGGATATCGCGAGTATCCTTAGCTTGGGTATATGGCAGTTGTCATGGGCTCGATGTGATACCGGGTCATGACAATTAAATTGGTATCAGAGCATGGTTTTTTATATTTTCAAAAAGTGTTATTTCCATTTTCAAAAAGTTCATGATCCTTAGGAGTCGAGTCTGGGTGTCGAAAGTCTTTAGTTGAGAAGTTGAGTTTTGGATCGTTAAGTTGACATCCTTAACAGTTAGATGATTTTGACCTCGATCAAAGTACTTATCGAGATTCCTTAGGATGTTGGGATATCGGATAAGCTAGGCTTAGCCCGATTTATTTTATTAAACAATGTTTTTTCTTTGATTTTATAGTGATAGCATAGAAGGAAGGGGAAGGCATCGCAATGTTGGACCTTCGTGACTCGAGCTAGAGGAACTTAGCATTAAAGTAGTCGTAGAACCAGTGGTTGCTAGCTTTTCGGCTCATAGGTAGCCTGATACCGTAATGCCACCAGCGGTAGCGCAGCCAGATTTACCACTAGCGTCAAGGGAGGCTCTACAGCAGGTGATGACATGGTGGGCACAGTATACCACGTAGCGGCAGCCTGGGGCTAGAGCGTCACAGATGCCAACACAAGTACCACCACAACAGTAGCCAGTAGTGGTACTTAGTCATGCATTAGGGCAACACCCGATGCTTGAAATCTCGGGTTATATCAAAGAGGCAAGGAACCTCAGGTGTGGTACTTTTGATGGGCGCGGTGACGTTACCAAAGGTAAAAACTGGATGAGGCAGACCATGGAAACATTTCATAATATGGGGCTATCTGATGAGATGAAGCTGAAGGTGGTTATTTGACTGTTAGAGAGTGATGCTAGAGTTTGGTGGGAAAATGTCCAGGTACATTACCATAATTAGATAACCTAGAGGGATTTTATCAGTGAATTCAATGAACAATACTATACCAGATTTGATCGAGATTAAAAGAAGGCTACTTTCTTTACACTGACATAGGGGAATAGGTCAGTGCATGAGTTTGAGACAGAGTTAAGAAAGCTTGCCACCTGTCTTTGAATACGTGGAAAATGAAGAGAATCTGTGTGCTCAGTTCAAGACTAGACTACATTTGGCTATCCAAGAAAGGATGATAGTTACCCCTATTACCACATTCAATTAGATAGTATAATCGGCCAAGAGAGTCGAGAAGTTGGTGAAAGAACACAGGAGATAGTGGGAGGAAAAGAATCGAAAAAGGAAGGGAGAATGTTCCTTCAGCCAGCAGCTTAAGAGGAGTCGTGATAGTTCAACTCTGGGTAGCATTGGAGGCATTGCATCATCAGCAGTCCACTTACAGTTACCACGACCAGGGGGTCAGAGCATTGCTCCTACTACTATCTCTGCTTCTCGAGCTCGATCATATTGGTCTAAGCATTGTTGAAACTGCAGAAAGGTACATTTAGGCAAGTGTACAGAGTCAAGAAAGTGTTTTCAGTGTGGAGAGATGGGTCACATGAGGAGAGATTGTCCATAGCTGATTTGGACTTCTACTCTAGGAGGAGATAGCTCAGTGCAGCCAGTGAGACATAGAGGGGAGACTTCCAGGGTAGGTGCTCAGTCTTCTTGATCCACACAGAGGACTAGTGTGGGTAGTAGTACACCACCAGCTGGTCAATCCGGACACAATAACAAATATTTTCTTAATGAATATTTATTTGTTATTGTATTGTTATATTTTGATACATGTTTTGTATAGTATCAGTAAATTCTTAAATAGTATGAGTGCTAACCTATAGTATTATAAGGTTTTATGTGTGTTCACGGTAGAGATGCTAAAGTTTTGATTGACACTGGCATGCAAAGGTCATTTGTCAGTGTGACCTTCGCTAAGGATATTCGTCATCCCCTGGAGCTGTTAGATCCCCCTCTCCTTATGATCAGTCCTCTTGGAGAGCAAGTGGCTTACGATGAAGTATATACAAGTTGTGAGATAAAGATCGGTGATGTTGTATTAGGTGCAGACCTTATTTCCCTCGATCTTCAAGATTTCGAGGTGATATTTGGGATTAACTGGTTAGAGAGATATCGTGCCAGGTAATTGTTTTAAGAAAGAGGTGGAGTTTGACCCCTAGGGTGGAGTCCCGATTATATTTGCTAGTGATCGATGAATATTCCCAAGTTGTTTAATATCGGTGATCAAGGCTAAAAGGCTGATTCATCAGCGATGCCAAGCATACCTCGCATATATGATTGACACTTCGGTATAGAGAGTCGAACCGAGAGATGTCCCTATTATGTGCAAGTTCCCCGATGTCACTGATCAGGAGTTTGATTTAACTATTGACTTGGTCCTGGCGACGACACCAATATCTATATCACTGTATCGCATGGAACAGTAGAATAGAAAGAGTTGAAGATTCAACTACAAGAGCTATAAGACAAGGACTTCATCAGACCAAGTCATTCACCATGGGAGCACCAGTAAGATTTGTCAAAAAGAATAATGGGACCTTCCATTTATATGTTGATTATCGGCAGTTAAATAGGATTACCATCAAGAATAAATATCCACTCCCCAGGGTCGATGATTTGTTTGATAAGTTAAGAGCAGCTATAGTATTCTCAAACATAGATATGAGGTTTAGGTACCATCAATTAAAGATTGATGAGAATGATGTGCACAAGACTACGTTTCAAATGAGGTATGGACACTATGAATTCTTGGTGATGCCGTTCGGAATGACAAATGCACCTGCAGTATTTATGGATTTCATAAACAGGGTGTTCCATCCTTATTTAGATCAGTTTATCATAGTCTTCATTGATGATCTTCTAATTTATTCTAAGGATGAAGAGGAACATGCTAGACATCTTCGGATTGTGGTGCAAATACTTCCCAAAAGATAGTTGTATGTGAAGTTCTCAAAGTGTGAATTTTGGCTGAGGGAGATAGGATTCCTTGGGCATGTTGTATCAGGGGAAGGTATTTTTAGGGACTCAAAGAAAGTGGAAGCTATACTTGAATGGGAACAACCCAAGAATGTCACAGAAGTCCACAACTTTCTGGGGTTATCTAGTAATTATCAGAGAATTGTTTAGGGTTTCTCAATACTTGCAGCCTCTTTATCGAGGCTTATCTAGAATGGAGTAAAATTTCAGTGGGATGATAAATGCGAGTGAGTTTCTAAGAGCTAAAGAGGCAATTGACTTCTGCACCAGTGCTTAACTTACCTACCCAGGGGGTTAGATATGAGGTATATAGTGATGCCAGTCACCAGGGACTTGGCTGTGTACTTATTCAGGCCAGGTTAGTGATCATATGTGCTTCTAGATAGCTAAAGAAGCACAAGCTAAATTATCCCACACATGATTTGGAGCTCGTAGTGGTAGTATATGCACTCATTATTTAGGGACGCTATCTTTATGGGGAGACTTGTTGTATATACACCGACCACAAGAGTCTGAAGTATCAAACGACATAGAAGGAGCTAAACCTCAGGCAAAGGAGATGGTTGTAATTGATTAAGGATTATGACTTAATAATCTACTATCATCCGGGAAAAGAAAATGTGATAGCTGATGCATTGAGTCGTAAGTCCTGTTCAGCAGTAACTGTTAGGCAAGATCCTTACTTGACACACTTAATGAGTATGTGGAGCCTTGGGATTAGACTCTCAGTGGTAGAGGATGACGGAACATTGCTAGCACAATTTGAAGTTCGGCCTACATTAATTGAGGAGATTAGGAGATCGTAAGCCAACGATCCTGAGTTAAGAGTCATTCGAAAGAAATTACCATCCGAAGAGAGTGAGGGCTTCAGACTAAGAGAAGA
This sequence comes from Erythroxylum areolatum, assembly GCA_024520975.1. Classification (NCBI taxonomy): domain Eukaryota; kingdom Viridiplantae; phylum Streptophyta; class Magnoliopsida; order Malpighiales; family Erythroxylaceae; genus Erythroxylum; species Erythroxylum areolatum. The sequence continues at coordinate 50,685,931 of JANIJH010000225.1, forward strand.
AGGATTGTTAGTCTTCAAAGATAGAGTTTGTCTACCAAATGACCAAGGCCTCAAGTGAGCTATCTTTGAGGAAGCTCACAATTTGGCTTATGCCATGCACCTTGGTAGTACCAAGATGTATCAGACTCTTAAAGAGAGTTATTGTGGCTACGGATGAAGAGAGAGATAGTGAAATTTATGGCCAAATGTTTTCCCTGTCAACAAATTAAGGCAGAGCATTAGAAACTAGCAGGTATGTTACAGTCTTTGCCTATTCCAGAATGGAAGTGGGAGCATGTGATAATGGATTCTATAGTTGGACTACCTCGTACATTAAACGGTCACAATGTTATTTGGGTTATAGTGGATAGATTGACGAAGTCTGCTCATTTTTTGCTTTTCCACACAATCTACTCATTGGAGAGATTGGCAAAGCTGTATATTGATGAGATTATGAAGCTACATGGGGTGCCAGTTTCTATAATATTAGATAGGGATCTAAGATTCTCCTCACGATTTTGGCCAAAATCTTAGGAATCTTTAGGGACTAAACTGAAGTTTAGTACTACCTTCCACCCCTAAACTGATGGTCAGTTAGAGAGGACCATTCAGACACTGGAGGACATACTGAGAGCATGTGTGATGGAATTATAAGGGAGTTGGGACTGATACTTTCCTTTGATAGAGTTTTCTTATAAAAATAGCTATCAGAAAAGTATCGATATGCCACCATATGAAGCACTTTATGGGAGAAAATGCAAGAAACCTTTTATGTTCTTTTGTATTTGGAGATATTATTGTATATTGGTATATACATGGTTGTATATGAGTTCAAAGATGTATTTGAATCCTTTTGGTAAGTATGCCAGTGATATAAAATATTATATGCCCTTGCATGAACTTAAAGTTTATCGGTATGTGAAATCTTGGAGATTTATGACATTTAAGCTTCTAAGTGTGTAAAACTAAGTCCATTGGATGGATATGACCATGGTGGTTGAATTAAATGTGTTCTAATGCATTAGAGGTGATTAGACATTTATTGGACACTTAGAAAGCTTAATTGGAAAAGTTGTTGTACATGAGGGCTTATTTGCAAAATTGTTAAAAGTTAAAGGACTTAATTGTAATTTTCAATTCTTGGAGGACCAATTTGTAATTTTATAAATTTAAGGAGTTTAATTATAATTTTCAAAAGTCCAAAGACCAAAATAAAAATAAAATTTTTGGTGATTCCTAAATTTTGGGCTTAATTGCAAATTTAGGAAAATTTTGGAGGATAAAATGGTAATTTCATGTAACCTAAAGGAAAAATGGTAAATTTATCATGCTTGGTCAAAGAAGAGTCAAATTTTAGACCCTTCTTCATGTGTGTAGCCGTGCAACCCATTATTTGGACATTAAAATACTTTTTTCAATTAAAAGAAAGGAGAAAAGAGGAGAAGAAGTTTCGGCCATCACCAAAATTTTCCCTTCTTTTTAAATCTTCAACTCAAATCAAAGTGTTCTAAGCTAATTTGGGGCCAAATAACTCAAATCTATCATTATATTTGAGAAATTCTCAAACGATTTGAAGAAATCACTAAAGGAAAGTATAGGTAAATTTTGTCTCATCTCTCTCTACATTATGATTTTAAGTTTGCTGTTAAGATATATTGTTCTCCATGATTGAATATGCATGAAACATGGTTTAGATGAATGAAATGTGTCATAGAGAGGGTTTTTTCAAGTTAAAACTGAAAATGCCACCTTTTGGTGAAAGTTGTAAATTGTTGGATATCTTTTGAAATTGATGATTTAAATGAATTATATGGTGTTAATTGTGCATGTATAATGTGAATGGATGATGAAAAATGAGGAAGATGTATGTTGGATAAGGTTGGGTCAAAATGATGGAGAAGAAGTGGATATAATAAGGTTGGGTCGAAATGATGGAGAAGAAGTGGATATATGTAATAAGTTGTGTAATTAATAAATGTACCTTAAATGAAGGGAATTGGTTTGAATGGAGTGGTGGAATGTGTCATTGATTGGAAGTGTTACTATATGACATGATAGGAGCATGAATTACTATGGTAAAGTATTGAAAATAAGACTTGAAAGTCATGCATATTAGGTGTTTGATAAAATGCCTAAGTGAACTTGGCTTAGGATTTAAGGATTTTGATGGTGTGCATTGGAAAGAGGCTTTCCTATTACTTAGAGTAAAATTGAATTGTTGCTTAGATTGATGAGTAATGGCCTAATGTGCTTAGATAAAGATGTGCTTAATTATGTGTTCAAATGAGTAAGCGTGGGATTAAAGGGATTAAATGCCTTAGAAAATGCAAAAAAAAAAGCTAATGTGAATAGCTAGGCAGTAACCATGTGAGAAGTTTAATGGTCAAATTCTATAGCTTAAAGGGAATAATATTGTGTTTTATACACTTATATGATGGTGTATAACTATAAATTTTATGTTTAAGTAGTAATTTCATTATATGTCTTTTTATGTATAAAGGCTCGGGAGCTAGGAATCAAGGAGCTTGTACCGAGGATTTTTGAAGGCAAGGTAGTGCACACCTTATTTTAAGGTGAGTTGGGAAAACCATCTTTCTCAATTAGGATTAGAACATCCTAAGACAAGCATATAACTTGTATGTGAATTTTGAACCTAGTCAACGTATGGTAGAATTGAATTTCAAATGGATGCTAATATGCTTATGTATTTAATAAATGGCATTGTTTTGAACAACTATGCATTTGGTGTACAAAAGATGGCTTTTATTTTATGAGATAATGTTTTGAAATTTACATATGCATAATCGAGTCATGTATGATTCGTGTTTTTGCTCTCTTTTGGCTTAGAGCTATGGTAAGGTTTCATTTTATCAGTTGGACTGATAAATAAAGGCATAGTGCCTTACTTGACTTTTGTACATAATATTTCTATATGATTTTTGTGATTGATGAGGAAATGATTAGCCAATCGTGTGCTAGGCATAACTGATTAAGCGACCCCCGTAACCTTGACACTGGTACATCAAAGTCGAGTTCTCAGATCGACACCTTTCTACAGGACGTATGGGTGATTCCACACTTAGGGTCTAGACACTGAAGAGGTCATCACCTAGGGTCATGACACTCTTGTCGACTGTAGTCCGGACTCACCACAGATGAAATTCAAGCCGACACCGAGTATCGGTGGGTTTGCACATTAGTTTGGCCGACTAGTGGTGTCACACATAGTTGTTTTGGCTTATCCTGATATTGGTTTTTTACGAGATTTGATTAATACTTATGATGTTTTATGCTTTTGTGTACTATAACTGGAACCTATGTTCACCGGATGAGTGATTAATAGGCTAAGCCTAAATGGTTCCTAACCAGTATAGATTGAGTCATAGGCTAGGCCTATGTGTTTTCTATGTGCTGTATGTTCACTTTATAGGTTATTTATATCGTCTTGGTGTGTATCGAATTCTATTCATGATCTATATTTTTCATGCTCGCTAAGTACATAGTATACTCACCCCCTCCACTTTCCAACCATGCGGGTTAATTAGTGAGCTCAAAGTTTTGAGGAGATCGTGCGGTCTTTTGATAGTTTTGGGATATTACCGCACGTGGTTAGTTTCTACTTTGTACTTTAGTTGCATAGTAGCTCATGAACTGTTTTACTATTTTTATTAGTTTGGTTATTTTGATATGTTTTATAATTTTATAAATTTAAATATTGACTGTTTTTTCATTGTAAAAGACCTTATGTATGAACTTTGATACTGTGATTGAGGTTGCTTTGAATGGACTTTAAAGTGATAAAGTTGCAATAGTTGTTAGTGTGAATATAGAAGTGTGTTTAAAATTGTTACAAGTTTTGGGATTTTTAAAATACAATCATTGTGCTACTCAAATTTTTGATAAAAAAAAGAGAGAGAGATTCAGTTAGCCTTGCATAATCAGATTAAGGATACTATGAGTGTCTTTAGCCCAGGTATGTGGCGGTTGTCATAGGCCTAATGTGGTACCAGGTCATGACAAACAACATGCTTGAAGATACCAACCACATAAGATTTCATTAAGAAAACATGGATATTAATACTACAACTCTACAGGCTTAATTACTCATCTTATCCTTAGAGATCAACTCATCATGTGGGCTTTCTCTATTAAGATATGCAAAGGATTATAAAATATTTGTAGTAGCTTTAAGTGGTATGATTTATGTTACTCAGTAGGGGAGAAATAATAGAATATTTAAAAGGAAAAACCAATATCCAAGCTCCCTATGCAGTAACACTTTAGCATAGATCAAATATATAATTATTACTAGAATAAATTTAAATGATATTATCTCATAACTAGATTATAACTAGAAGTTCTAGTAGCGATTAATCAATAAGAATTAGTGTTGAATAGAACTTAAAACATGGATACTCCCTAAAAGCACAAAGATTATCATGAGAACAATAAATAAGAAGAACAAAGTGAGGAAAAATTTTAAAGCTCCTATGGTTGTTTACAAGAAAATGGAAGCAATGTCTTGCTAAATAGAACTTACTGCTTAGTTTATTCAACTGTTTACTTTGCTTTACAAAGATTAGACAATTAAGGAAATTGTGGTGTTTTCACTATAGACTCCTTAATCATTGCAATCTTTGGTTGCAATGGGCTCATTTTTTGTACTTAAGTCTTTTCCTCATAATGAATTATTTACATTATTAAAAAAAAAGCTAAAATTTGCATACAAGCTATTTAGATTCCTCATAAAACAATAAGAAATGTTCTATTTACAATAGATATTCACACATTTGGCTTCAATAAATTTTTGGTTTTTCTCCTAAATATGAAAAATCCTTCTTTCCTTAATAGCAAGCTTGTAAAGTGTTTCCTTAAATTAGTTAAAATGGTCAAATAGTACACCAAGCCCAATTTTAACGTACTAGGGATGAATATAGGAAATTACAACTCATTTCTTAGCCCTTTATAACATATGAACCACTTTCCTCTTTAGAATTGTAATTATCACCTTATTTAAAATAATCTATCAAATTTCATTTTCCACATCAAATTTAGCCTCATTGCCATCTTTTACATCATCTTCTACAATTTTTTTGTTATTATGTTTTGCAAAGTTTTTCTGCCATTTTTCTTTAGTCATCTCCTTTTAAAAGAAACAACTAAATCACTACATATTGTCAATTCTTTGTCATCTAACCTGATCCTTATATTAATAAGTACATTTTCTTCTAACTAAGTTGGATAAGTTTAATGTCGCTTACACTCTCAGCTTCTTTTATACCATCTCTTACATCTGCATCCATAGATTGTTTGAAAATATATTGATCGATTTTAATAGTGATATCTACCCTATTGCCCTCTTTGTTATTTGTTGAGCAAGTTTTATATCTAATAATAAAACTCTCAATACCCACAAGTATACAGATCATATCTTAAAGTATAAGAGTTATCGTTCCTACAAGGATTATGCAATAGCTAAAAATTTGAACCTAACTTTTTCTAAGGTAACATGATATTGATTTGAATTAAATTTAAATAATAAAAATTAAAACAAATAAACAAAATGAAGCAAGTAATCAAATAACATTTGAGCTACTAATAAAAAATAGGGTTTGATAAATATTGAATATGTAGGAATGATTTTTCCTTATTTTGATTCCTTTACTATTGATATTTCAATTTATATGTTTGATTATAGATTTCCTAAAGTATTTATTACTCTCTTTAAAAATATAATCAATTAACCCTAATTGAATTCAAAATTTCTAGATTTACAATATCTTGATTCACAAAACTATCCCTAAATTCTTCAATTAGATCTAAAGTTATGTAAGATAATCAATTTCTCTTCGATTGATCATTAATTTGACAATTGTCAGTCTACTAAACTACCAACTATTATTATACAATCTAACATTAACAAAATTTGACTCACTCTCTCAATTTGTTATAAAGTTTATGCATGAACAAGTATCACAAATATACAAAAATATATTGAATTCAACAATGAATAAAGTCAAAAATAAATCTATAATAATCCCTAATATGAGTTTATAACTTCATAAATATGTTAACATCTTAGAATTCAGATTACATATTAAAGATAATGAAAGAAACAAGGGAAAAAGAAAAAAAATCTATTTCTTATTCTTGAATAGTGCATTAATGTTCTAAGGTTATTTCTACGATGTCCCCTCCCCCTAATTTGGATCCAAAAATAGCTTCGAACCCTAAAAGATACAAAAATTAAGGCCTAGAAATCTCCTATCACATTCGTGCTCTTTAAGATAAGACCAGCTTCACTTGATTCAACCTCTGTCACGATTGTGCTAAATTGTGCACAATCATAACAACTTCAAGTTTCCTTCATCTTTTTCATTCTTCAATTTCCTAATTTCCAACACTCACAAACACATCAAACACCTATTGAAACATAAAATTAAGATCCAATTTTTGCTTTAAACCAAGCAAACACTTAAAATACATATAAACACTAAAAATAATATAATTCTAAGGCTATACACATGACAATCATCTAAGAAATACTTAAAAGCACCCTAACACACCTAGTAAAACTTAGTATAGTCTACACTATCAACATCTTCACACTTAATCCTTTACTTATTCTCAAGAAAAACTAAAATCAAACAAATAAAACACATAAACATATAATCACTCAATCATACAATTATGCAACAATAAAATAATTGTACAATGGCATCAATTCTTATGAACTTAACTTAACCTTAAACATCAATCACTCAAAATGTGCCAACATACTAACTTATTCCATTCATTTTTAAATGCTTTGATTTGAATATATATATCAATCAAAATATTAACATCCTATTCATAAACCTATTGTAACATACCAGACCCATAGCCCATATGCCTGAACATATCCACGGCTAGTCGAGAATACTCTACGAAAATAGTATGATAAAACAATCACATAAATACAGTCTGAGGCATCAATATAACTTAAGCATTCCAAATACTTATTTCCTTCACAATCATAATAAGTCATATATGCCATTAACATTCCAAATTTAAGTAGACAATACACAATAATTTTGAACTCAATCCCAATACATTATACAATACAAAAATTACACACTAGAGCTAATATGTGTCAAACATAGAATGATAATACAAAAGACATCTATCTAGACTTCACAGGTATTAACTAACCAAACCTTTGAGCCATTCTTGTCCCCAAAAGAAACGTATTAGAATTCTATTAGATCTCTTTAGAAGCTAGATCTCCTTTGAACCTAAAAATCAACGTTGCAATTTTGATAAGTTTGTGAACTTAGTGAGTGAACCATAATTAATGTGCTCACTCAAGTTAAAACACCAAAATAAATTACATAACTAAATTCAGCAAGTATATTACAGAATTTAGTATCGAATACCACATCACATTTTGTCACATTTCAATAAGTATCGCATACCAACATTGCATATCATAATTTCAAAATAATTCAATAATTTCATCACAATCATTCATATGATAAATGTATAATTGTATATGTAAATGCACATGTGAATTATTTCTTATTTTGCTTTGTTGTGACCGAGCGCTTATCAAACCAATTTACTGTCTCATAACCATTATAGATATTGACACAATTTACTGCCTCATATCCATTTTGGATATCAGGGCCTATATCCATTATGGATACGGGCTTATTGTTATCTGAGCCTGTGGCTCCTTTTGCACAATACTGAGCTTTAAGCCCTCTTCTACACATTGGCTACTCTGGTCACAACTCCTTTATCTAATCATGCATTTCAATGTATTGAGATGCATCAATTCACATATCATGCTTTCAGTACTTTTCATTCAATGTGATTATATGATATATCAAATCCTTCAGATCTAAGTTTGGCATTCATCATTTAGTTGTTCACAAATTCTATATTACGCATAAAATTCAAACGGAAGCACATATAATTGAATTACACATCTAGTTTAACTCACAGTAAGCTCTAGAATAGCTATTGCTTTGATAATCTAGCAATGTCTAGATGTTGATGACCAACTTGTAGGTCTAAACTCATGCAATACACACATAATTTACACATACTAAGTGGTTCAATCATAAGAATATATAATCGTTCACATGTATATATGTTATGTTCAATGCTTGCTTAATTGACCTTTCCACAATGTAATCTTAATCACAAATCTTGACCGTTCAATTACTATAGCTTTTATATTACCACTTTGCATTCAAGTTTATACCTTGAGTAAGTTTGATGACTCTAAATTCATCAATCATACATTCATCAACCTTTTTTATAAATATACATTCACACAATTTCCCAATTCTTATTCATTCATACCTAATACACCTTACTCTTATCCTTTGGATCATATTTGCATTCATAAGAACACCTTTATTCCTTTAACAACTCATAATTTCCAGGTTTAAATACATTGATATCAAGACAATCCATTCCTTAAGTAATGACATCAATTAACAGCATAAACTTATCGAACCCTTAACCAATTTATTAAGTAACAATATATGTTCATTTCAAGCCTTAATCAAGTCTAAATACACTAATGTAGAGTGACTTATCCTCATTTAGTTTAAAAAAATTCACAAAACTTAAATTATCATTTAAAAGATTTGTCCACGATTGTAAGGACCTGCCCATGATCTTAGGATGAATGCCCCAATTGTGCATTATCCAATTTCCCTCAATTCTCCACGAATTTCATCTACTTAGGATCATCATTAACACTTTAATTTTTCCAAAATTCATACTCAAAAGCCACTTCAATTCATGTTAATATAGCTTCCATCTTGGTTACATTAAAGCTCTCTAAATTTTATTCATTTATGTCACTAATCTTACTCATACATTAACATCCCTAAATTTTTTCCAAATTCAAAAGAAAACTCTTTCATATCAAATTCAAAACACCTCCATAACAATTCATTAATTATACCTTAATTATACCTCAATTTCTCATTAATTTCATCTCAATCTCTAGCTCACAATCATGCATTTAATAGCTCATAAACTTTTTTACATGCATGCTAAACAAACAGAAACTGCCATTCATGCATCATTTTCCTAGCACACATTTAACACCAATACTTCCATCAATCAATCCCTAATTTAGTCATCATCAATTTCTATTATTTTATATCGCAAGAGGTCAATATTTTATCATCTTGATCAGCTCAAATACCTTCTCAATTATCAAGCTACCCTAGCCTTCCATGCATGTAAACAAAATTCCAACAACTAGATGGGAATAGAATGATTTCAGCAAAGGCAAAGAGATGATAACCGATTATAGCTATCTTTGTGCAGGATCTTGAAGTGATGATGAATAGAATTAAAGAAAATTTCAAAGCTATAAGGGTGTGTGTGTGTTTCGATAGTAAGAGGGGGAAAGGAAGAAAGCTTACAGAAGAAACAACTAGAGACAAACATGACTCTGCATTTACTTACGCCATTTCGTCTAGGGTGTCTTTGTTTTAGAAGGACATATGTCATAGAAATGGAGTAAGCTATATGTCTTCTTATGTGGCTACCAAATGTCACCAATATTTCAGGCTATTTGTCTCTCAATCACTACTGCCATTTGTCACTTAATTTTCTATGCCAAAAGTCAATCATTTTATAGGCTTAGTCATCATAATTTTCCATATGTCAACTTGTCTTACCACTTCACATTTTTCCTAGAATAAATGTACATTTTAATTCATCAATTTTTCAATTGTAACAATTAGCTCCAAATTACTAATTATAATCTATCAAATCAAAATTGAAGACATAAGCAATACACAATCAAATCATTATCATTTTAATCCTTTCGTACCCCAGAATATTTCAATTACGTGCATATACCATCTTTGTAATATTTTCTAAATCAACATTCATTTGTTTATATGCTCATTTATGCATGTGAATGAAGTGCACCTTATAAATTCCAAAATGATATGACTTAAAAGTCTAACATTCTAACCCTTAGTAAGTTTTAGAAACTGGCTATTACACCTATGGCATTTGTAAGCATGCATTTATTATTATCATTCAATTAAAAAGGCAAACTATCACTAATTAACCTTTCTTGAAATTCTTTCTATTTTTAAAAGATTAATAGGTTTATATATTGTAAGCACCATTTTTATTTTCTTTAATGTTATCCTAGTCTTTTGATGTGAAGGAAAATGATTTATCATAAATGCCCCCTGATTACTCAACTAGGTTACGTTTTTTATTTAACTTGTTTAGAGTGTTATTCTAGCCTTTTGATGTAAAGACAAATTTTTTTCATAAATGCCCCTGATTACTCAGCTATATCACAACTCTTAACTAACTACTAGCTCTATTCTTAACCTAACTTTCTTAAAAAGGGCCAGCAGAATAGTTATTTTATTTAATATGTTTTTATTTTTATTTTAATTTCTTAGCCTACCTCATTTCTTCTTAGTTAATCACTCTCATAAAAGGGCAATGATAATGTTAGCCAGTTCTATTAACTACAATTATAAATGCATACAAACAAAAGTCATAAAGTGAAAGAATAAGTGTCAATCCTAATTGACATACATACTCATCCCAAAGACACTTAAAATACAAAATCCACAAGTCACCATGCCTTTACAATTTAAATGACCATGTTCAATGCTAAAGTAATTCCATTGACACTTTCACATAATGCACACATATGCAATATCATTATAATAAAAAATAACAAAATGCAAATGCAAAATTCATACATATTTGATATGAAAATGCAAAATTCATACACACATGAAATAAGGTTGCATATACATCCCCACACTTAAACAAAGCATTATCCTCAATGTGGAAATCAAAACAATATAAACAAAAAATAAAGAACAATAAATACAAAGTTATAGCAAGAATACTCATGGTGTTTTGACAGTGATGATGTGGGTGATGGAATTTAGAGACACTCTATGCCATAAAATTTCAACAATTCAATCCCTACTAAATAACAAAAAAATAAACTAAAAATTAAAATTAAAACTTATCCTAATTGGGTTGCCTCCTAAGTAAAGCTTCTTTAACATCATTAGCTTGACATATTCTTCACATTTACGCTCAACCTAGGTCTATTATGAGTGGCTTGCTTTGAACCTTTTATTCATATGGCAGTTTAGGAGCCTATAAATAAGCTACATATTTTAAGATAATAAAAAGGACATAATTAATCAAATTAAGAGAACCACGTAAGTTCAATGTGTCTTTTTACATAACAATTTTCAATAAAATAGGGGATGATGAAGCTCCTTAGGTCTTTGGTTGAATCCAATAGTTTATGCTCTAAGAAGTTGAATTTCTCTATTTCTCCCTCATTCACCCTTATCTCCTCTTCTTCTTTTACTTCGTAAACAGAGACTTTCATATCTTCTTCAAGCTTTATTTACTTTGTCATATGTTCTTCGTTCTCTTCTTCTTCCTTTAAAGATTCGACTACATCAATTCTCATGAACAAACTACACTCCTTTAGATTCTTTATTACCCTATTCATATTAAATTCCTCTTTTTCCTCACCAATCTGAAGGATAAGGTTGCCTTCATTGACATCTACCAAAGCTCGTCGAGTGATTAAAAATGGTATACCAAGAATTAGTGGATAGCTTCGATCTTTTTCAAAGTCTAGCACGATGAAATCCATAGGAATTATAAACTCACCCATTTTTATAGGCATGACCTCCTCCATGCAAAACGGTTTCTTTAATGACCGATCCTCCAATTAAATAGGCATAGAAGTTGGCTTCACATCTCATAGTCCTAATTTCTTGAAGATTAACAATGGCATAACATAAATACTTGCACCTAAGTCATATAAACATTTAGAAAAGTCTAAATTACCATCTACACAGGGTATATTAAAACTCCCTAGATCATTCAACTATGAGGGCATATGGTTAGTAATTATGCAGCTGCAACTTTTCACCATGGAGACTGATTCATTGTCATCCCAAGTCCACTTGTTTAATAAGATGTGTTTGAGAAATTTCCAAACTAAGGTATGCTCTCTAAAGCTTCCACAAAGGGCAAGATAATTTGTAATTTCTCCAGCTTTTCCATAAACTTTGCAAATTGTGATCAAATTTTTCCTTCTAAAGTCTTTGTGGGAATGGTATTTTCAATAGGTAAGGTGGAAGAGGAATATAAGGTGAGGGGTTCAACTTTTTTTTTCTGATGGTTCTTCTAGCTCTTTCCCACTCCTATGTATGATAGTATCCCTTATATTTGCTTCAATATTGCTTGGAAGGCTTCCCACACTTCTCGTAGATAATGCATTTACAAGCTGGCCCATTTGAACCTCTATGTTTAGAATAGAAGAGGTATGAGTCTTAGCTACTTGCTTGAATTGCCTTTCCATCCTCTTCTAGGCCTCTTCCATACTCATGAGCTTGTCTATAAGCTTGTCCAATTTTGAATCATTTGCACTGGACTCATTTTATTAAAATCCTATGGACCTTGATTTCTCAACTAAATCCCTACATTATTAGATCAAAAGAAATTTGGGTAGTTCTACCACCTAAGATTGTAGGTATTCATATAAATATTATTACCTCCCCAACCAATATGTGCTCCCGTGAAGTTAAGCTGCTTCACGTTGTTTTTTTCTACTAGGAAGTAATTAGCTATGATATGGCTCTCTTGTCCATATAGCTTGCATCCGTGCTGAATTGCTTTGAATGGAGAGAAAGAGGTGGTTGTTAGGCTATTTAATTGCTTGGTGAGGTTGTCAATTTCAACCTACAATGATGTTACTAAATTTGTAGCAATCATTCCTTTTAGATCCTGAAAGGTTATCTATCATCTACTTCGTTTCGATGTCTAAAGACAGCTATTGTTCGTTATCTCTTCTAACAAATCATATGTCTCTTACACTGGTGGTCATATAATTCCTTGATGATAAGTGTTGAACCTTGGTCTCATGAAGCTCATAAGGGCCGTTTGTTCTCCGTGATGTATTTCCTCCATTATTGTTCTTACTATTTTCTTAGCGTTTAACTCTCCTGATTCCTTATTCTTGCCTTGTCATGTCTGGGATTGGGTCCGTCAATCAAACATGAAAGGGTAACAATTCCTTAAATCAAAGGAATTCAAACCATCCTAATTCTAAAATCCTTAAAAACAATGCCAAAAACTTATTGAGCAAGTTTTATATCTAATAATAAAAAATATCAATACCCACAAGTATAAGGATCATATCTTGTAATATAAAAAGTTATCATTTCCACGAGGATTATACAATAGCTAACAAATTGAACCTAATTTTTTCTAAAGTAATAAGAAATTGATTTGGAATAAATTTAAATAATAAAAATTGAAACAAATAAATAAAACAAAGCAAGTAATTAAATAACAAGTGAGCTGCCAATAAAAACTACGGTTTGATCAAGATTGAATATGTAGGAACTATTCTTTCCTTATTTTGATTCCTTTTCTATTGTTAATTCAATTTATGTGTTTGATCCTAGATTTCCTAAAGTATCAATTACTCTCTCAAAATCTAATCAATTAACCCTAATTGGATTTGAAATTTCCAAATTTACAATCTCTCGATTCATAAAACTATCCCTAACACTAATGACTTTTGACTCACTTTCGTGATTTGTTGTAAAGTTTATGCTTAAACAATTATAAAAAACATCCAGAAATATATTGAATTCAACAATGAAAAGTTAAAAAAAAACTAATCTAGAATAATTCCTAATATGAGTTTAAATTTTCATAAACATGTTTAACATTATAGAATTTATATTGCACATCAAGGATAACGACAGAAACAAGGGAAAAGGAATAAAAAATCTACTTGCTTTTTGATCTGGAAAGTTGGAATTTTAATATGCTCTTCTTGATCTCCCACTTTTGATTTAATTTGATTTGTGTTTGTTGCTTTTTTCTGTTTTCTTGTTCTTAAAAAGTGGATTAAGGTTCTATGGTTGTTTCTTGGGTTTTCCCACTTAATTTTTTTAAGAAAAATATCCCAAACCTTAAAAAATAAAAATAAAAAAAGTCCTGTTTGGAAATCTACTGTCACAATTGTGTGTGCTTCTCTTGGTTTAGCCTCTGTCATGATCGTACTCAATTGTGCATGATCATTACACCTTTAAGTTTCCTCCATGTTCATTTTTCAATTTAACAACTTTCAACGCTCACAAACACATCAACCATCTTTTGAAACATAAAATTAAGATCCAATTCTTTTTCTAAACCAAACAAACACTCAGATTATATATGAACACTAACAATAACATAATTAGAAGGTTATACACATGATAATCATCTAAGAAATACTTTAAAACTCCCTCAAGCACCTAGTTAAACATATTATAATCTACACCTATCATTATTTTTTGTGAACTTCTAATATTACCTGTAATATGTTGTCATCTTTACCATCAAATATACATTTAGTATTTTGTCCTACCATTATTTGCAACCTCAATAGTATCCTCAGTAGAAACAACTAATTTAAATTATTCAATATCATACCCATTATTGATATTTTGGTCTAAATGTAATAAACTAGATCTATTTTCAACATAAATCTCTATTACCTTATGTTTTAGAGTAATCTTACATAATTTTGTCACACATGAATCATTCTTTTTCACTTTTATCAAACATTTTTTTTGATTACCACCTTTCACCTTCTATTGGAACTTCTTTACTTTAGGCTTTTAATATCTTTTGCAATCTTCCTCTCGCGATCATAATAATCAAACCTATCAATTTTAATATCCAATTTCAACATCTTTACCAACATATTCTACTTTTCTCTTATCAATAAAATTGTTCACATAAAATATAGTTAATTTCTCATTCTAATCATCCACTTTCAAGTCAAAAACAAAATTATAAAAAAGACATATTAATCACACGTTGACCTCATATTGAAATTAAGAAAGAGGACCTTGCATTCTCAATAAATTTAAACTTACAACTTACCTCGATATGTTCAACCTTCCGTAGATAGATTTTCAATAAATTTGATATTGAAAATTTTAAAAACTTTTCAAAGGTATTTCTTGTTAAGTCAAAATGACTTTACGATTAATTTTGATGAAAACCAAATAATGATGAAGCTGAAGAAAAATGAGACGAA
>JANIJH010000225.1:50737103-50748966 GCA_024520975.1 Erythroxylum areolatum
TTAGGGGACTGATAGACTTGTCTATATTTCTGTTGGATGATCTGTAACGAGAATAATATTATGATTTTAAAATTTTAATGATTCCGATATTGTGGTTTTATTATTTCGATGCCATGTGGATTTTAGTTGGTTTGCTCGGTAGTGCACCTTTATCGCGAGTTACGTGTCGGAGCGACCTGCGGGCGTCCCGATGTGTACCCTACGGTAAGGGGGCGCTACATTGTAAGTACTAGTGTTAACCTTTTCCTATTATCAAACTATCGAAACATATTATGGATTTAATTAAAAATTAAACAAAAAACTAAATTAAGATTGAAAAATATTGAACTTAGACAAAGGAAAACACTTGGAAAAGTTGACATCAAATAAATAATACCTAGATGATGAATCCCCTTAAGGATTCTTAAATATTAAGTATTTATCATGCAATTGAATTATTGATTATTGGACCGTGAAAATTCCTATCTTATATTACTATCTTTTTTAAGATTATTAACAACTAATCTATTAGTTGATAAAGCTATAAGATTAACACTTCCACTTGAGTCATGTAAGCATTTAGTGAATTCTAAATTCCCAAAAATATAAGGTATGGTAATACTCCCTAGATCCTTTGATTTTAAAGATATATGAGTAGTAATTATGGAGCTACAACTTTCAATTAAAGAGGCCTTTTGATTATCCTCCTAAATTAACTTGTTTGATAGTATATCTTTGAGGAACTTTGAGTAATTGGGCATGTTTTCCAAAATTTCCACAAAATATAAGTTAATTTGCAATTTCTTTAACTTTTGTACAAACTTTGCAAATTGCATATCCATTTGATTCTTCTGTAACCCCTGTGGAAATGGAATCTTTGGTGCATATAGAGGGGGAGGAACATTTGGAGTTTCCTCTTTCTTCTTTTTTTTCATGTCCTTTTTCTTTTAGTTTTCCATTTGGTATGATTCAACTTTCTTCTCGGTTGGTTCTTCCAACTCTTTTCCGCTTCTAAGTATGATGGCCTTTAGTTACTACCTTGGATTAGACTTTGTGTTGCTCGGGAGACTCCTCACATTTCTTGTAGACAATGTATTAACTAATTAGCCCACTTGAACCTCCAAATTACTTTCTTCTCGGTTGGCTCTTCTAACTCTTTCCCACTTCTAAGTATGATGGCCTTTAGTTACTACCTTGGATTAGACTTTGTGTTGCTCGGGAGACTCCTCACATTTCTTGTAGACAATGTACTAGCTAATTAACCCACTTGAACCTCCAAATTATGGATGGAAGATGCATAGTTCTTTGCAATTTGATAGAACTTACTTTCCATCCTTTTTTGGCTCTCATCTTGGCTCATAAATTTGGAATTTGACACATCCATCAACTTTTCCATCTTTGATTCCAATAAACCAAGCCTATCTTACTAAAATCTTAGTGGTCCTTGAGATCTCATTGGATTTCCTGCATCATTATTAGACAAATAAAATTTTGGGTGGATTTTCCCCCAGGATTAAGTATTTAAATAAGGTTTATTACTACCCCGACCATATTATGTTGCTATATGGTTTAGCTACTCAATGCTTAATCAGTTGAGACATAACTTTCTAGTTCACATAATTCTTATTTGTGCTAAACTTCCTTGAGTGGGTTGGAAGAAATGGCTTTCAGGTTGTTAAGTTGTTTAGCTAAGTTTGCTGCTTCAGCCAATAACGTTGTCATTGAATCCACCAAAAGCACACCTTTTTTATCTTTAAAGATTATTTTGCTATTTATTCCTCTCTGATGTCTATAGAAAATTGATATTTTCTATCTCCTTCAAAAAAAAAAAAGTGCAATGTCAATTGTTTTCCTCACTGTAGAACTACCAGTTGCTACATCTATAGTACCATGTATGGACGGATTCACACCATTGTAGACTGTTTGCAAAAGGAACTCTTTGATCAATTTATGAAATAGACAGCTCCTTTGTAACTCTTTGAATATCTCTCATGTTTCACACAATGACTTCCCTTCGTTTTATTGGAAATTTGTTATCTTCTTTATGATCTTAATGGGCTTCGTCAATAGGAAATATTTAGTCAAAAGGGCTTGCACTAGTTTCCCCCATATTGTAACATCCTTTAGGTTAAGAGATGCCTTAACTTGATCTTTAAGTGTGAACAGAAAGAGCCTCACCTTGGCTACATCTTTTGACAACCTATCGTATTAGAATGTGTCACAAATTTCAAAAATTTTGGCTAAATGGGCATTAGGATCCTCATTGGCTAGTCTATATAACTTGAAATTAGTTTGTATCATATTTAGTAGCGTCGGTTTAGTTTCAAAAGTGTTATTCTGTACTGATGGTCTCGTTATTCCTTGTTGGTTAGCATTAAACCCTAGCCTCATAAAGCACTTAAGGGGTCTTTGTTATTCTCCTTTATTCCTTTACTCCACCATTGTTCTCTCTATTAATTCTTGGTGTCTTTCTTTTTGAATCTCTCTCTTGTGTTTAGTGATATCAAATACTTATGTGTTTATGAGTTTGCTTAAACTTTTAGTAGATCTTATGTTCATGCACTTATAATCACACAATAAATGTGTTAAAATCCTTAAATCAAGGTAACTTAAACAAAAATGCTACAAAACAATCCTCGATAATGGTACCAAAACCTTATTTAAGTTTTAAGTTAAAAACTTTCTTTACTACAAGTATACAGATCATATCTTATAGTATAAAAAGTATCATTCCACAAGGATTGTAATAGTCACCCAAAAATTCTTTAAATTTTGTTTAAGGTAAAAAAAAGATAAATTACTAAAAGTTAAACTAAAAACAAAGAATTGATATTTAAACAATGAAATAAGCAATAGTGAATTGGTTGATTGATCAATAATGAAAACTAGGAATTACTTCTATCCTTATTTGCTTTCACTTCACCATTTTGATTTAATACTACTTGAGATATCCAATAATTATGATTACCCTCGCTCGAGATCTATCCAAGTAATCTCAATTACAATAGATAGAGATTGAATTGCGACCTCTTCATTTGGCCAAACTCTTCCTAACTTTGCAGTTGGATTTGAAGCAATCTTAGAGGTAACTAATAAACAATTAAAGTATCTCTCCAATTGCCTATTAATTTGATGTTTATAAGTCTGTTGAGGTACTGGTTCTTACTATGCAATGCAAAATAAATAATTCAATCTAATCTCTTGATTTAAATTGAATATAAAGTAATAAACATTACAAGTTTATTTCATTAAATCAAAAATGTAAAATTTAATAAATAAATCAAGATTATTTCCTAAAAGGAATTTAGCAATCCATAAATATATATGCCAATTGAATCATTATTATCATTCAATAATAACAAGTAAATAAAAGAAAATATAGAGAATTGAATCTAGATGTCTTCTTTTCTTTGCCTTGAGCTAGAATCTGACAACTTTTTTTCTTCAAATTTCTCTTTTTGATCTCCCTTTTTTATGTTTTTAGCTGCCTTTTAGTGTTTTTTCTCTTGTTTGATACTTTTAAACCTTACAGGATTTTTTCTCTCCACATGTTTTTGCTCTAAAAATAACCCCCAAATAGTTAAAAGTATGAAAAAATATGACTTGAAAGAGCTCCTTGCATGATCATGCATCCCATGCACAATTATGCATGACCTTTAATCGGTTCTCTGTCACAATCATTCATTCTATGCTACTGCTTCACGCACAATTATGCATCTCATTCGTCATCATGCCAAATCTTATTTTCTAGTTCTTTATTCATTTTTTCTTCATTTTTTCCTATCACCACTCATCATCAAACACATTAAACAACCCTTGAAACATATAATTAAGATCAAATTCTTGCTAAAGTAGTACTCTAAAGGCAATCACCTTTAGTACTTTTGTACAAACATTATTTTGATTAATAAAGCAAAAAGTAATTTTCATTAATTTGATGTTCATTTATTTATGAATTGATGTGGATCTTAAATTAAATTAATGAAGCCAATGATACAAAACATAGCATGAAGGAAATCATGATGAGATCATGATAATGAGATTCCTATCATGTGCAATTATGTTAGTATCTAAATTATCCTTAGTTATAGGATTAATGAGATAGGACATTATTAATTCGTATAGACTAGCATATGTTATACTCGTTGATTTGATCAAGTAGTGGGTTTCATAAACTGTAAGCATGAGATGTTTAGAGTTAATATGTGGATGCTTACTAAGAGTAGTACGTATATCAGATGACCCACTATGAGATTATCATATGGATGATCTATCAAATGTCAGTGATTAATCTCATCATAGCAATGGTGTAAAAATCCTTAGACTTAAGGTACTCAAGGATATCTTGGATATTGATCCTGTGCTTTGACACCATTCCTTACTACCTCAAGATAAGTTCACTTATAAGGTGGTGATTAGGTACAACTATTGGTATTCGAAGGTAATTAGGTAGTCAATAAAAGATTCACCACTCTTGATAAAAGGAGATGATACCTATAGCCTCTTATCAGGGTCATTACTTGGGAGTCTCTAGCCAGAGCAGTTATATGTCATAAAGAGAGGCTTCAATGACGCATAGAGTAATGAGATCCCTAGGATAAGAACTAACATCACTTGGACTAGATGTGACATAGTCATTCTAGTAAGAGTTAACACATAGCACATACTCTGAACTAACTAGGGTATAGGATGGTGAAGGGACGAACTGCACGGTAAGTGTCTATGAAAAGTTTCGTAGGTCAGATAATTAACTATCAAAGAGTTAATTAAAGTGGCATAAAATCATTCATGATATGCTCGAATTAAGAGTTAATTCAAGTGCCCAAAATAATTAGGATCCTAAAGGCCACATGCATAAATGATTGAATGAAATACAAATTATGCATGGCTGTCATTTTAAGTAAGTCACGATCATGAATTATAGGTCACGATCGTGACCCACTTTATAACAAGTAGTACTTAAGTGAGTTCTTCACTTATGTACACATAAAATTAAGCTAAAACACACTCAATTAAGAGGCTAAAGGTCGAGATTCGAGAAGAGTTCTAGAGTTTGAGATGAGTGATCTTGACGTTTGTTACTACAATTGTTGCTTAAGTTTAATTGTATGTAACTTGTTTATGATCTAACTCTCAATTGGTCATCTACTTAAATACATCTTGTTTGGTGCTCTAACCACCCTTACACACTAATTTTTCTTCATCTTTGCATGTTCTTCACAGGCTGTTGAAGGTGTTTGGTATTTGCTACAACCCAAACAAGTAGAAGATTCAAGAAAGGAGGAGCATTTGCAAGGTAAATATGCTATGATTTCTTGTTCTTACATTATGTTTTACATTACTAAAAGATTCAAGATTTATTAAATCATAAAAAATTGCATAAACAAGTTGGAGTCGCTTGGTAGCTCTTAAAATTGATTGGATTAGAAAGCTTTTCCTTAAAATAAAGTAAGCATGACTTATATAGTTCAAGATAATATATAGTTGAAATTTCTCTTACCATCTGATTTTCTACCAAAGATTTAAGCCCTTTAAAATTCATATATACATACCTCATATATCAAATCCATAAAGAATCGTTGACGGAACTTTTCAAATACATGGTCTATGTAGTATGCAAGTTCAATAAAAACATCTTGTTGCTAGTTCTAATCACCTTGTTAATAAGTCTATTTCAGTAAATTTGCTTTTATCACTTATCATATGATTTCTAAATGCATTATCAAGCGATCAGGTGTTCTTTTCATCTTTTAGATCATCCTTTACCATAAGTAGTAAAGTTTCATTTGTTACATCTTCATCGGCTTCTACAAAATATTGTCTTATCTTCATTCTTAAAAAAATGCTAAAAAATAATGGCTATTCTTACCAAATGAATAACATTTAACCTGTGTTTTCCATTTTTCGTATTATTTATGTCAAAATTGCATCTTCCTTTTCCTTGACCATATTGAAAATTTTAACGTCAATTTTTAGTAGAAGAGTCTTGTTCACCTCTTTGTCTCCCTAGGTCTTATTCATGCCTCCTCTTCTCTTCTTTTTCCCTTCAACATTTTTTGAATAATTCCTTTTAATCTTCTCTTCTCTTCATCCGTTCATCATGTTCTCTTCGTTTTCTCTTCCATCGTCTCCCTACAATTGTAGTCGAGGTAAATAGTTTAAGCATTTGTTTGAAGTTTTTTAGTTTCATTATTATTGTTAAATGTTATGTTCATGGTCGATTTTAAGGTGAAGCTTTGAGTTGTTTGCATTTATTTAGACTGTTAATGGTTAAATGTTTGTTTGTTTATATCAATGTTGGTGAAGAAAAGTAAAAGACAGAATTTTGTTGTTAACTTGAATTTTTGAAGCCTATATAAAGTGTTCGATGAAAGTTCTCTTAGGTTTTTAGTTTTTTGTTTTGATAAGGAACAAATGTCCTTTCAAAGTTATTTTCTTTATTATTAGATTACAACAAAGCATATTAGCTTAGTTGCTTATTGTTGTAATTTGGAGCTTAGGTTTTATTTAATTAAATTTAGTATTAGTATTAGTATTGGTATTAAAATTTAGTATTAGATTCTAAATCATATTGAAAGTTATTGGAAAAAGCTTGCTTATTATAACATAGTGTTAGAAGGATGTTCTTTTTTCAAATTAAACATAGATGTAATCAAAGAAGGTTGGAAGGTGTAATGTTCTTTTCTGCAAAGTTTACATGTCTAATGGAATTTAATTACTTAATTGAAAAAGATGCTTAGATGAATGTGTAAATAAAGTTGACATGTCTAAAGGAATTTTAATACTTAATTGAAAAAGATGTAAAAAGTCTTAGGAGTTTTAACTTTAAAGCGACTTCATTCTTGAGGTTGACAAATAAAAGAGCTTAATTGGAATTTTGAACTTTATTTCCAATTTTTCATAATGCCAAAAATGCTTGATTTGTATTTATGTATATAATTTCTCAACTTTCCTACCTAGGACGTCCATATATGTTAGTTTGGGTGGTTTATAGGCTGAGTTTTGTGTATATACTTTCTTAACATTGTTATGTATATTATTGTTTATGTATATGTTAGTTTGGGTGCTTTTGGGGTTAAGTTTTGTGTATATTATTGTTTATGTATGTGTTACAAATATTGATACACTAATAAGCTTACAAAGAGAACAAAAAATGCATTCAGTTACTATGTCATTGCAAAAGCACCTATATCATTAGTGAAATTAGGATTACGATGTTACATGTAAAAGATATATATACAAAAATTTTAAACAAGTGTATTTTATTAAATATGAAATTGTCATTTTCGCAAGCCCTGATTTGTGTTGAAAAACGTCGATAATCATCTAACCTCATCCTTCTTCTTTGTAGTATGCAGTTGTCTGTCCGTTCAAGTAAGCCATCCAACTATTGTCTATCATATGTTATGCTTTAATAATATGAGAATTTATGTTTAGGTTTTGTATGAATGGAAAGGAGTTCTTGGTTTTTTATTATTGTTTGGAATATTCTTCGAACCATTGATGAGTAGTTGTACGAATAACATAAGTATTTACTGCATGTGTAATGGGTTCGATTTGTTATGGATAATCCTTTGCATAATAAACCCCTAGGATGGTATATAGGCTAGAAACTTATGATGTAGCTCCTGTGAGGCTTATCAGAAAAATATTCCATGAGCCTAGGAATTACATCGAGAAGACCTTTCTTGATTCATCCTCATCAAGATGTTAGGTTTAGGCCTAAGCTAACTACTTCATCCTTATCAACACCTACATATGTTTAGCATCTTCAAGAGAAGAACCAGTCACTTAAGGCTAAATTAGAACATAATGAACAAAACTTACAACGTAATGAAAAGAAGTTGGCCAAGCTTGAAAAGATGGTCAAAAAATTACTTGGCTTGAATGATGTAAGTAGTGACGATGAAAATAATTCTTAGTTATTAAACTAAATTTTGAATTTTTTATTTTGTACATAAGTTTTTTTGTTAACATTTGTAATTAACATTTAATGATATTTAATTCTTTATATACAATGCTTCTATTTTCCAATTATTTCTTATTATATTTTTGTATAATAGATTATAAAATCTAAAATCTCAAAATTACATACAATAACATGGATTAAGAAAATCACCAGTAATTATAATTAACATGATAAAATATTTAATAATAATTTATATCAAAAATTTCAAAATGTAGCTAAAAAGATTTGTCTACATTTAAAAAATGTAGCTAAAAACATTTGGCTATGTTTCCAAAATTGTCACTAATAAAATTTCATTACGCTTCAGAAAAACATAAATTTGGCTACATTTCTAAAATTGTCGCCAAAAACTTTTGGCTGCGCTTCCCTTTCATCGCCATAAATTATTAGCTACACTACCAAAAATGCTACTAAATTTTTTTACCTATGTTTACGAAGACGTAGCTAATAATTTTTGGCTACAAAAACATAATGTAGTAAAAAGTTATTGGCGACGATTTAGAAAATAGTCACTAGTATCATTTAGCTATGTAAAAAGCTCATTGCCAAAAATTATTCGCCTATATTTTTTACGTACGGGGATTTGGTGACTAATATAAATCATCATTAGTGGTCTTTAGCGACAATTTAGGAACTTTTAATGACAAAATTTTTCGTCACTAAAAATACATTCCATCGTAGTGTAACTTTGCTAGTAAAGCTTGTTCTGTTACTACATCCTTCATTTTGCCATTCATCCTTTCTTAATAAGATAGTCCATTTAGTTAATCTATGGTCATAATACTCACGTCTTTGGATTATTCAATAACTGCTATTATATAATTGAATTTCGAGTTAAGATATCATAGGACCTTTTTCACAAGTTAAACATCTTGAATGGTTTTGATAAGCATCTTCATTTGATTCACCACTCATAGGAATCTTGTTAAGTACTCTAAAATGGATTCTCCATTGTGTCTTAAACTCACCCTTTATAGTTGAAAATCACACCACCTTTAACTTATCAAATCCCATCACCAAATTTTAAAATGTTTTCCATGCCTTATTTGATATAGTTTCATTGGCTCATCCAAACCTTGATGGATGATGGTAGATTCACTATAACCTTTCTTCATTTCCTTCTCCAAAGTTTTTTTTAATTGAAGCTTATCTCATTTTAAGGCTTTACATAGCCTTTATTGACTACATCTCATACACCTTATGAATCAAGAATGATCTTCATCTTAAGTACTCAATTCTCATAATTGAGTTTGATGAATTATGGATAGTGGAAAGATATAAAGGCTCAATATTGATGTCATATTTGGCTTTGATACTACATTGTTAAAAAAATATATGGTAAAAAAAATTACACATTCGCATAATCAACAAAGAAAGAATATTATAGTAATAGAACTTTTATTCTTGCCTTTGTACAAAACCAAACATTACATGGTTATTTATAAAGTCAACAGAGAATTCTTGATTCACTAACTTAAATTCATTTAATGGTAAAATACAAAGGAATAAATAATTTCAATAAAATAAAATCTTTATAATAGAAAAAAATTACCGATATTTATTTCATCATGACTCCTTTTAAGTAATAATAAATGACTCATTGTTAGGTTCATTTAAATCTAGACGTAGACAATTTTAAGACATTCTTAAATAACCAAAATTTATTAAAATTTAACCATTTAACTACTCATTTAACCATCCTATAAATTTTCAAAAAGTCAAGTTCATTTATAATAAAAGCTACCATATCTTTACTTTTGGGATAACACATTCCAAAGTGCTCAACTTATTGAGATTTTTTAATTCAGTTCCCATATTTTAAAATTTTTTAATTAAGTGATTAACCTTTTATATTCTTAACAACTCCGTTCAAAACGTTAATTCTGTTAATATTTTGCTAAGTTGGTTAACAAAATCTTTTTTGTCCATGATATGTAGGCATCTATGTAAAAAAAATTAATTGTTAACTAATGATTTATGTAGAATAAAACATCCAACTCATAACCCTTTTTGCACATTGAGAGATGTTTTAATTCACGAGAATGATTAGTTGACAATTAATTTTTCACGTAGATGTCTACATGTCATAAACAACTAAATATTAACAAAATTAACGTTTTGAACTATAGTTGATAAAGTTATAAAAAATTAGTGACTTCATTAAAAAATTTAAAAGATTAGGACTAAATTAAAAAAGTTTTAGAAAATTGGACACTTTATAATTTGTTATTCCTTTAGTTTTAGACACTACTGATTTGTACTAGCCGGCCTTTGGGAGGATAACAGAAATAGATAATTTAGTAAAACTTTATACATTGTACCCTCCATATGTCAACAGAAAAGAAAGAAAAGACTATATAGGGACATTTGAAAGAGAAAGAGAAAGGATTTAAATTATTTTTCTCATGTGAAGGTTAAAAATATGAGTTAATTAAAAAAGAAACTATCTTGTATGATCCCATTTTTTAACATTTTATAAATTGATTTGGTACGTTGCAAGTATAAATTACCCTAACGTAATTTTGACGGGAAGGTAAGAGTATCATTTTAATTTAAATATTAAGACGTGCATTCAATGAGAAGTTAATGTATTTATCCTTTCATATGACTTTAATTGGAGATTATTAAAAAAATAAAACCTCAAGTTCAAATATTCTTTTTTGAAAAATAAACTAAAATTTAAATATTAGCATACTACTAAAATGGCCTATAATATCAATCAATACTCATTTTGTTGAAAACAACTACATGATATGGATTATATATATTTAAACCTATAAATTGCCAAATAAATATTTCAATACATCCCTGCTATATATAATTTAATTACCTCTTTTTTCAGATCAACGGGTAATTAATTTCATAAACTAAAAGAAAAAAAATTGAGAACCCTAGAAAAGAAGATAGAAACTTGGGAGTAAAATTGTTGACGTGTACTACAACAAAGTAAAATAGTTTTTCCCTTTTGGGCGCTAGCTCACATGATTGCACAAAAGCACAAAAGCTTGAAATTAGAAAGTGTAGCTGTAACATCCCGTTACCTTTGGGAAGGTTAGAATAGTAAAGATGAGTGTTCAATGAGAGATAAGAAATGCATGTTCATGTTCATGCATAATATGACAGACTCATACAAGTGAATAGGGATATTTATGTCTGTACATGCATTCATTGATATTCCGAATATAAAGAGATTGATTTGTGATTTTTTTAGACAATTATGAATGTTTTTACATTGAAAATTTTACAGATTAGTAAAATTATATTATTTTGAATTTTGGTGAATTTAGGAATAATTTCAGAATTTTTGGAATTTTTATGGAAAAAGGAATCAAAAGAATATTGGGGAAAATTGGATTGTAAAGATAATAGTTGTATTGTAAAAAGGAGAGCTAAAAGGAGTTAGTTTCAAAAGAAACTAAGTTAGAGCTTGATGTGAGGGAAGTGACAATTATCTCTTAGGCTGTGTACTTTTGCTAGAAGTAGGCTACTGTTCTCTGAGAGTTGATAGATTAAGTATTATGTCTAAGTTCTTTCTTCATCATCTTCTTTAAGTTTTCTTTCCATACACCGTGTTTTCCATAAAACACCTCTTAAGAGATTTTTTTTAATGCTTTTCCTTTCCTACACCAAAGCTACTTTGCCATTTGTGTCCTCTACCCTAAGGAAAAAAAACCGGAAGCTGGTCATTGTACTCAGCGAAGTACGAAAATTGTGTGGAGTTAGGGCTTGAAGATTTTGGAGTGTCAGTAGGTAAGTAGTGAATAAATCCTTTAGAGTTGGGGATTTATGAAATAAATTTGATAAGTTACTATCATCTTTATAGAAAATGGCATTTACGTGGTTGTCCATAAATACTGTGTTGTTGGGGATGAAAATTTTGGTTATAGTGTTAATTTAGTGTTTTGAAAGATCATT
>JANIJH010000225.1:50749066-50766779 GCA_024520975.1 Erythroxylum areolatum
TTATGTTTTGAATAATGAATGAATGGGAATGTGAGACCTATGTGTTTTATCAAGTGATTGATTGTGTTACATGCATTCCATTCATGAATCCATAATCAGATAATGGAAGTTGTGACTAGAGTAGCCAACGATCAGAGCTTAAAGCTCAACGAATGAAATTAAGCCTCGAGCTCAAAAGTGTTTCAGAGCCTCAGGCTCAACGTGTAATGAGTCCGGTATCCAAAACGGATACGGGAAAGTTCAGGCACTTGGTCACAACAACGTAACAATTGGAAAGTGTCTCATGAGCATTTCATACGCATCTTTTTAATTATGTTGGATAGAGCGAAATGCACAAATTGTTTATGCTTAAGTGAAAATGTATTACTTACGTGAAATGCATAATTGTGAAATAATTGTTATATGAATTGATGTGTTGCATGAATTGAGTGAACCATCGATGATGGTTACTTCATTGAGTTTGCAAAACTCATCAAAATTGCAACGTTGTCTTTTCAGGACCGAGGGACGACTCTAGCTTTTGAGAGGCTCTAGTGCTGTGTAGATTGTGATTGGCAAGAGAAGTCATAGCTCAATGGTCGGTCAGCTGGGATTTTTGGACAGATTAGTTAGATTGTACATAGTTTCCTCATTCATGTAGTACTATTGTATTAGGTTTTGATGATGTACATATGGAGATTGTTGAAAGTCACAATGTAGACAATCGGATTCTTATGAAATGAATTGAGGAAAAAGTTGGCTTTTAAAATATTGTGCTTTTCCTATGATACTTTATAAGTGAACTATGATACCATTCCATTTGAAGTGATTGTAGTAATCGAACGTAGCGTGCTCTTATCGTAAGATATGTGTCAGAATGACCTTTGGGTGTCTCGGTATGTACCATGTAGTAAGGGGGCGCTATAGTAGCTCAAATAGTTTCCTTTTCCTTTGTACCAAAAAAAAAAACAAAAGAAAGTGTAGCTCAACTGATTATCAGAAAAGAAGTTGAGTGCAAGATCTCAAATTCGAATCTCGACAACGGCAGTGTGAGAGTTCATCCAATGTAGTGGTTCCTTGTGTGTAGGCCACCTTTTTGATAAGCTAAGTGAGATTAAACCGTGATTTAACCTCCTCACAACTCTGTTGAGCCAAGATGTGAGGGCGTTTAGGGTGGACAATTCCATCTTTTGAGTACAAGAAAGTGTATGGTATGGAAACCAAACAGCTTGCACGTCTAAGGATTTGTAAATGTTAAAATTAACACATCTCATGCGACTAGGAGTATTTTGTTTTCTCTTCTTTTTTATAACTAATTTTAAAGTGTTTATTAGCTTTTACTAATAGATTTTTTAAAGTGCTAAAGTTGGACGGCATATGTGAATGTAGTGATAGATTGCCCATGATTTAAACGATTGGCAGGAGGGTTCTACGTGATCATAGAAGGCTAAAAAATAAAGCAAGAATATGAATATGACTTTCTTTATGTAGTTTATTCATTTACATCATGATACTGTATTCGATACGAACCAATTGGTTTATGAACTCTACCTTCGCTTCACCTATATAAGCCCACGACTCTCCCTAAAATAACCGTAAGAAGTATTTAGCTTGGATATAGCAGCGAAGGATCCTTGATGCTTCCTTCTAATCCAATTCATTACCATATTGACGTCGCTGAGATATGTTCCTTCCCTCTCTTTTTCTCTCTGTCTCTCCTGTTGTCTGCCTCTATATGTGCATGTATTCCAATTTCCAACTTCCTGACGTCCATAGTCATTTAGTTTCAAAGTACTAATGATTGCTAAAATTGGTTTGCAATTTCGTTAAAAGGGAAGTAATCCTTTTTTGTCCCTTCTGAAAGGATATGGGATATCTTTTAGGGTTGTGACTAGAGAGTGTTTCAATTATTCTGAGAGCTAACCATCTCTTTGATCTCAACTTATGCGAGCATTGCTTGTACATTTTAAAGCTGGTTCTACATCTAACAAGTTAAGTGTTGTTACTGTTCTTGTCTCGACAATTATTAACAGCAAAGAGAGTTTCCGTCAGTCCACTCATGGGTTGCAGTAGGATTTAATTACCTGCCGACTCATTCATCCAAATACTGAGTTTAAGGGGCAAGCAGAGCACCCAGTAAATGTGTGAATGATGCGGGAGGCAAATTGAATCTTAAGCTTCCTGTACTTGGACTGAAGGGAGCTCCCTTTACTCTTTGTTTCATCCTGTCATCTTTATAGTATTTATCTAGTTTAGCCTCTCACGCGAAAGATTTACATATAATATGGCTTGTGGATATGGATTCTATTCCTCAACTTAAAAAGCCATTCGACTTATGATGAGGTAACGCCTGCTCAACCTTGAATTTATTCACTTAGTGTTGGATAATGTTTAACTATGATGATTAATTATCACAGCATTATTGCAAATGGTTACTTGTTCTGGCGACCTAGCTAGAAAGCTTTTTGTCCAAGTTATAGTATATTCATGACTTTTCTCTTGAGACTTGTCAATTATTTCTGTAGACGTTTTCTTTGCATCTTATTTGTGAAGAAACAAATAATATACAGTATTTTAAATAATATTATAATGATAAGCATCCAAACGATGATTATATCGAAGGACGAAAGGGTAATAGATTGTGTGAAATGTGCCATGCGATTCGGTTCAACAGAAGGACTTTGTGGCCTGCAGGAAACTGTTAGAAACTAAATTCTCAAGGTTTTGGACATCTCGCAACTTTTGTCTTCCTTCACTTTATTTCAGCCTGACTAAGGTGGCCAATCATTCCTGTTAGGAAGGCTCCAAGCAATAATCAGCCTCACACAGGTGGAAACTGGATAAGGGCTTTAGACTCTTATGGCTTCTGTCAGAGTGATTCTGGAGCGCGGTCAGGGCTTTAGAGGCAGCGGACATGAGAAAGAAGTTACAAGCAAAGGCTTCATGACATTAGCTTCCTGGGTCTTGTAACTCTTGGTCTCTTAACGTAACAAGTTCCTAGGTAGCTAGTCATGTTTCTGCGGATACCCAATTCCCAAGTATCTCCAAAATCCTGTTCCGTAGCTTTGGTTCAGTGAAGTATTTATTATGTCTACACATACTCTCTGATTAAAGAACAGAATTTCCGTTTTGCATTTGTTTGCGTTGATTAGGAGTGTTGGAGTCAGATTTTGTAACATCCAAGGTCCAAAAATAAATAAATTTGGCGTAGTTTTTGTTTTCTAAACATCAATTTATGCCTAATTCTTGTGGAGTTGGGGGCTGAAGGTGGTGATCGTCGTCGATGTCATTCCGCCTTTGCCTACCTGATCGTATGGTGTGTCATCAATTAAAAATGTGGAAGAAGTCATTGTTACGTTATGTTAAAGACAAGTACCGGAAATGATCTGAATTTTAAGGTTAATGATTCAATAATCCTCTAGTTCCGGTTTTTGTGGCTTTGATACCGGGACAGGAGGCCGCAGCATTGATTTTATGTGGTTATTTATGCATTTACATATTTTCAACACCAGAGATCCGGGTCTACATATGAAATTTAAAGTAAGATGAAATTACAATTTTAAACTTTGTTCCAATTTTATTTGAACATATAATCACTTTACAAAGAATAATGCCCATTCTAATGCTGTCAACTGCAATCTTAATGTATTTACCATGGATTAAAGACGGTTGAGGACATTGAACATGGATTAAAGACAGGAATGTCAGCTTCATTCTTACCTTCTTTTTTTTTTTTGGGTAAACAGAGATTTTTTACAATATTAAAGGCAGGTTTGTCAGCTTCATCGTCAGTTAGGCTCCTTTAATTTCCCGACTTCTTTCCTCTCCGCTAGCTGTTCATTTTGGTTGTTCTCGAATCACCATGATTTATCTTTCTTACTTCTGTTTACATTCAAAATTAAAATATTAAAAAAATCAATCTGATCATTTCTTTTGTATATTTGCACAGATACAAAAGAGATGTTATAGTACCGCCTAATATTTTTTTTCCTAGATAAAAGTTCGTCGTACAAGTAAAATACTAAGGACAGCTGTCGAGTTCTCTCTCAAAACTCAAATGACATTAATTGCTAATTTTCAACATGCTTTCCCGGGTTGCCTCTTTATAATGTCAACAACTGAACACAAAACATCGTTGAGGAATGCAATGATGCTGGCAATTACGGTGATTAATTATCTTTTTCTTAAGATCAGGTCATGCCTAATCCAGCATAGGTTACTAATCACTGCCCCTTACTCAAGTAATTGACTGGATAAAACCCTTTTAACTATGGTTTGAGTGACATTCATAATCATTGAAGCAAAAGAGAATATTGTATAGTAGAGTGGAATCAGTCCTCATCAATGTTGCCACGTACATATAAACAACAAAAGTAGGGTTCTTTGCACCGTGGGTTCTCTGTGCTTCCTTCCCAAACGAATCTCTCAAAGAGAACAATTATTCCCAGGACAGGCGTTTCAATATTACAGTTCTTATTACTGCCACTAGTCTGCTACTGTTTATTCCCTAATACTCCAACACTATGCTAAATATGGACACCACCCAGAACGGTAAAAGGCTCCTCAGTCCCTTTATTCTCTGGGACCTGCATGTTCCAGCCCATTTGGAAAAGTTGGAACTATTAATTAACTGACATTAATATCTTAATCAGGCTGTCTTGTCTAAAGATATGATATAAAATCTTCTGGGAGATGTGAAATTGGCTGAGCTTCCATCGGCATATGGATAGACAAGAAATAAGCCTAAAATCGCGGCCTACTCCCTGTGATACAATGAACACATAGCGAGAGGCATAACCTCTCGTCCTAGCTAGTTATACCTTCCAATTGATGTGACTATGATAATTACAGATACTTTGGACTTTGTCTGTACCTTGGTTGCTGGGTGTAGTCATATTTCTATATGTATATCAATTGCTATTCTTTCGATTAAACAACCAATAGAAACTGGGATGATAACCATATGAATTTATTCTTTAAATAACCAATTTTTATATTTATTTCGCTAAAAAAAAGCAAGAATTAGCGACAGAAAATTACTGACGGAAAAGAAACAGTTGTAAATTACCAATAAAAACCCAATTTTCGTCAGTAACATTGTTGAAAAAAATTCCGTTTAACAGCGATACTAATATACGTCGCTAAATATGGAGGAAAATTATCCTGGTAAAATTTGCAACGGACTTTAACGACGGTATAAAATATTCGTCGATAAAGAAAGTGAAAATTGTTGGCAATATAAAAAAGTTTTGAATTTACCAATGAAAATTTTCGTTAGTCCGTCGGTAAATTTTCAAGGTAAACATCTTCTTCTACTTCGGCTTTAGCATTTTAAAGTTAAAGAAAATGACGTCGTTTGGTGTTAAACATCTTCCTTCTTCCTACTGCGTCTCCTCTTGTCGACGTTGTCTTCTCTCCGGTTTCTCTGTCGTCAGTGTTGTCTTCTTGCTGCGTCTTCTACTCGTCAGTGTTGTCTTCTCCGACCATTATCATCGTGTCATTTGATGGAGGTATTTTTGTATATTAGATGAAAGTTAATTTAGGGATTCGTTCACTTTCATTTATCTGTATATTTTGCGATTAAAAAACAACTTTAAGATATAAATGTTAATGATAGAATAGACAAGATGTGATTTTGGTTGTGATGATGGGATGAATTTCTGATGCATGTAAAGTGTTTGATAAAATGTCTGTTCTTTGAAAAAATAATTTTAGTTTTTTTATTTTCAGTTCTTTTTTAATATGAATTTCATAATTTCAGTTAAAGGAATAAAGCATAATAAGCATCTTTGTTTCTCGCCAAGGTTTAAAAGGTAAGATACGTTATAAAATTGGTGCTAGATTTGATCTATTACTAGTTTTAGACTCATCATTAAAATTATAAAGGATAGAAGTAGAACAAGAATGGCACCAATTATAAAAAATGTCAGGCGTTTGTTGTTCAAATGGGGAAAGATAAGTTTGTGTGATTTTTCAAGTTTAAACTATCTAAGACTCTACTTTTATTACACTATCTACAAATATTTATATTATAAGACTTGTAAAGGGGATTCTAGACATCTATCATTAATTAGTGTTTTTCATATGTTTTCCTTTCTTTTTATTGGAAGAAGATTAGGAGCAAGAATTAAAGAGGTCGGTGACATCTTATATTTCTCTTTATTTTTCTATGTTAAGATTGATGTGTTTTGTGTTGTCTCGATTATGTTTAATGGATAATAACATTTGTAAGGATTTATTCAATTATTTATACATGTTTGATTATTTTATTAATTGAATTTATTTTCTTTGATCTTAACATTGGATTTGTGATTTTCCACCATAAATTCAATTTTAGGAATTGTATGAAGAACTGATATGTTAAGTATGATTTGCACACTAGGATCATTGTTATTCACACCTAGATAATCAATTATATACGATACTTGAAATTTCATATAAGTGAACCTTGAAACATTAACTTTTGTTGAATTGATTTTTTCATTATTTATTTATTTTATTTTTTAGTTATTTAGTTTAATTATCTTTAATCATCTCTCTATTTTTATTTAGGTAAATTTATTAAATAAATTTAATATAATTAGTAGCTAGTTCTTTATGGGATGATACTTTGAAATCTCACCATTGGACAGTGAAGATTGGGAAGATCTGAATATTTCAAAACATCACTTTAGTTACCTTGAAGCTTAAAGTGGAATATTAGTTGGTTACTTGGAGGGTAGTACAAGAAGTTTACTCAGTCTCAGCTAGCTGTGAAATCTTGAGTACTATGACAGTTGAGATTGGCGCTGTTAAGCCATCCTGCCCTTCCCTAACAAATTAGCCGAAATCTATGAGCAAAAAATCTTGTTGGAGAGTCTAGTATTCTAATTGTAAGAATCTTTATGTAGACTTTTTGAGTGAAGACAAGCATAGTTGATATATGTAAGTTGAAGCATCATCCTGAGATCGAGACTCGTAGTCATAATTCTCTTATGCATTATGCCTTTGTAGGTTTAAGTTATACCTTCGTCTTTTAACATGTCAAGAAAGTAGGAAATATTCTCACATGATTTGTGCATATAGGAAATTTCTACGACTTACACACAAGGATAAAGGCATGTTATTGAAGGAAATGTGAAGTTATGTTTGGTGATTATTAGAAACTAATTTAAATAGTATAACTAGTTGTATTTCTATTACAAATGGTCATGAACAACAAACTTATGAATAACTACTCAATAGTTACAGTTGAAGTTTATAATAGAAAGAGGGTTGATGGATATTACTACCGTCGCAAATTTGATAGAGTTGTCGTAAAAGTAGCATAAACATACCAAGATGAAAATGGGAAATATTAATTCGAAGGATGGGATATGAATTTCAGGTTGAAATATGCCACCAAAGAAAAAACAGGATATAATGCGACCAAGTTTTAGACCACAATTTGGAGTTAGTTACTATCCAGGTGAAGCATCACATTCTACAGCTGCAATTGAATCAGATGTTGTACCTCTAAATACTACTATACTTGTAGATGAGACATCACCTTCTGTACCTGCTACTACACCATCTGCCACCCCTATACCGACAAAGATATCAGGGGCAAACGGTGCAGATAAAGGAGGTGATCTCCAGCTTGGAGCTGAGGGAGCTAATGAAAGAACTTATATCACAATTGTCAACAATCTGTAAGTAAAAATACATGATACACCTTATGTTTATAATTAAGTTATATGTTTAAATTTTAAAAATGGTATAAAATTAATTGTTTTAATATTAGGTTGATTTCGTCTGGACCATGTTTAAGAAACATGACATCCAAATTCAAGAAGAAGAATGATGTTAAGGGTTATATATAGAAGAATATCTCTCAGGCGACAAAAGAATTTTACTGTAAGGAGTTTGAGGGAAAAAAACTATTTTTTGTTTTTAAATTAATTTTTAAACATTTATTAGAAAAATATTATTACATTATAAATACTTATCATATGTTTTTCTTTTTATTTGAGAAAGAATTTTTTTGGGATTCTAAATTTGACACGGTCATTTATAAAGTATGGGAGAGATGAGTACGTACACGTTATCGAGACTTTGTTAATGCGATACACAAGGCTAGTATACGACCGCCTTATTTTTCTGAACAAATATGGAGTTATTGGTAGTAGTATTTTACATCACCCGAGGCAATGTCCATTTCAAAGCATAATTCTACTAATAGATATGGAGGACCGGGGGAGAGAGTCTTCCTGTATATACTGGAGGATCTATTACCTACCACAAGCATGCATAGAACCTCGTAAGTATCTACACTTTACATTTATATTTTGATTTTTTTACTTTGGTGTATTTCAATTTAATTTGATGTGTGAATTTTTGAATGAAAATATATATATTATAAAGAATGATAATGTTATAAATTGTAGTTCACTTATAACATTTTGTTTTGATACAGGAAAACTTTATAGGCATGAGGCCTACAACCCGTCAACCTTTTTGCACACTCACACTAAGAAAGTTGTGCTTTAATATTAATGCTTAATAATTATCACTTACTAACATAAACATTACCTTATGATAGAACCAAATACAAGAAAATATTCAACGACAATCTTAGCAGTCTGAAGATGTTGAGGAGACTTAAACTTATTTTCATGCAGTGGATGGTAGGGACCGTTGTGGAAGGATATTCAACTTAGATTTTTTGCGAACACATGTTATTCGTATCCTCCACTTCCAGTACAGCAACAACTAGTAGGCGGTCGACAATCAATGAAGTCAATAAGCTTCAGAGCACAATGTAGACACTGGCAACTCAGTTGTAATAGTCGATGGAGCACATAGCTCAGCTCTGTAATGAGATGGATAAGTTGAAGGGGAGGCATAGCGCCTCATCGTAGCAATCAGAGCATCTACGGTCACCAAATGAATAGCGTACTTGTAGTCATTTTGTATGAATTACAAATACTTATTATGTACAAAATAATTTTTTATTATCAATTAAGATAATTTTTACCTTATATAATCAATAAAATTTCTATTTTAACAAATCAAATGTTTAAACAAATCAAAATATTATCAACAGATAACTCATAACTGTTTAAATTATGCATCGACCATAACATCATCAAATAAAATTGAATACAAGAAAATTTTAAAAAATAGTTTTTAGTAAATTTACCGATGGAAAACTAAAAACCATTGGTAATGACAATATGAATTTGCCGATGGAATAACCAAATCCGTCGGTAATTTTTTGATGGAAAAATCTTCTCTGTTGGTAAATTTATCGATCAAAGATAGTCATGTTTTTAGTAAGTTTCTTGGCCAGAACGTCATTATTGTCTTTAACGCGAAGGCACGCATTTGTGATGCGTGTCAATCTGGTTACTCGACTACATCACATTCTCAATTGACTACTAGCTCTATTCATAACCCTAAGGCCAGCAGAATAGTTATTTATTTAAAATTTACAAACACTTTTTCTTCTTTTTTATATTTATACAAATATATAACAAGGTAAATAATAAAAATAAAAGATCAAATAAGTAAATAAATATATAAACTAGAAAGAAGAGAATAAGCAAGGCATAACAAGAAAATGTTTACATTAAATAAGAAAATTTTTAGGCTAAATAATAAAGAGGGAAGTACTAAATATTAAAATTTTTAGGCTAAATATAAGACATAAGATTTAAAAGAAGATGTTTAAAAGACCAATAAGAAAGAGAAGGACCTCTTTATGTCAGAATCTTTACCTGTATCTTAGTATGGCAAAATTTTCTATTAAGAGTCACGTCCTCATTAAGGTCCAATAGAGTCATATCATTCTTGATTACCTCTTCCAATTCTTCTTAGGCTTTCCTTTTTTATTTCTTACAGTTTATAATTACAATCTTCTCACATCTTCTCACTAGAGCGTCAGGATTTCTCCTCTTAACATGTCTAAACCATATAACCTTATCTCTTTTAATCTTTTATTAATGTTAGTCACCTTTTAATTTGTCTCTTACGATTACATTCCTAACCTTATCTCTTCTAATAAGGTTGCACATCCAATAGAGCATTCTCATCTCTACTACCATTTACTTATGACTATGCTCCTATTGAATTGGCCAATCCTCTACCTCATAAAGCATGATTGGCTGAATCACTAAATGATGGATTTTACCTTTGAGCATGAATAGTATCTTCTTGCAACATAAAACTCTCGATATACTTCTCCATTTAAGCCACCCTGATTTGATAAGGTGACCTATGTCTTCATCGATCTCTCCATTGCTTGGATGATAGATTCTATATACTTAACACACTATTCCTATGGTATAACTTCTGAAACAATCTTTACGTCCATATCGAAAGCCACCTAATAGCTTGAAAAGTTACACTATAAGTACTCAGTCTTAGTCCTGCTTAATTTAAAGCCCTTCGGCTCTAATATATCCCTCTAGAATTTTATCTTGACATTGACATCCTCTTTTGTTTCATCCACTAAAATAATACTATTCACAAACAAAATACACTAAGGCACATCACCTTGGATATTCTTTGTGAGCTTATCCATCACTATTATAAAAAAAGAGAGGTTTAATAAGGAACCCTGATGTCACCAAACATTAATAGAAAAATACTATGTATCTCCTCATATTATTTTTAGTCTAATATTTATACCTTTATACATATCCCTAATAACTTGTATATAGGTTATAGGAACTCTCTTAACTTCTAAACACATCCACATAAATTATCTAGGTACCCTATCATAAGCCTTTTCTAAGTCAATAAAATCATGTGTAAGTTAGTCTTTCCCTGTAATATTCCATTAATATTTTAAGGAGATGTAAAGCTTTTGTATGGACTTTGGTAGTATGAAACCAAACTGGTTCTCTAAAATAGGTGCATCCTTCTCACTCTCTTCTTAATCGCCTTCTCCTATAACTTTATAGTGTGACTAAGTAGTATGATGTTTCTATAGTTATTACAAATTTATATCTTCCCTTTGTTCTTGTATAAAGGAATTAGCATACTAAGTCTCCACTCATCCGATATTTTGGTGGACTTAAGGATCACATTAAAAATCTTAGCTACCTAAGTAAGACTCTCTTCACCTAGGATCTTCCACAACTCTTAGGGTATCTTATTGATGTGTGTGCTTTTCCTTGTTGAGTGTTAATGTTTTTAGTTATGTTTGTTGTACTTTTTATTCTTGATTTCGTAGTTTAATTAAGTTTTTAGGCAAGTTTGATGTTTTGTTGAGTGTGAAGGAATAGGGGAGCAAAATGATAGAAATTGGTGGAATAAACAAGGACAATTATATCTGATGCGATCGTGAGAGAGATGGTGAGAGCGCAATCAAGGTGCGATTGCAAACCACTTCATTGCGATCGCAATATCAACAGATCTTTTGGATGTAACTTCGGGTGCAATCACAAGTCAGTATGGTGCGATCGTATTCAGGACGTCTGATCACAAGATAGGTTATTGATATACAGACACGATTGCAAATGTCATGTGCGATCACAATTTGCAACATTCCTCACGTGTTTCAACCAATGGTGAATGGTTAAAAGCAGTTCTTAATGTGCAAGAATGTCAGGGGAAGCCGCTAGAATTTAGTGAACATGGACAATCATGGAAAAAGGCACAAAGTAATATTAAAAGAAGGGTGGTATGAAGAACAGAAGCACGGGGAAAAAGCAGGAAGAAGATAGAGGAATAGGAGCTCTGTAACGTTGTAATTCAGGGCATATGAACATTTGTTTCTTTTCATTTAAATTTTAGTTCATTTATTATGTATGCTTTTTAGTTTCTTTTTCAAAGATTGTTTCAACCTCTATGGTGAAAATTGTTTTCTAAACATCTGCTATGTATGGTTGTTGTTCTTATGAATAGTTTTTCTTTTATTGTTAGATCTTAATGAGAGTTGAGTAAATACAAATATAACTTGCATGCTAAGAGATTAGTGTCAAAGTTTTATTCTTCAAAAGTTATGTGGTTCATCTTTGTTTCATTTATATTTGAATTGAGAGATTTGCATTGTGATAAAACATAGTAGGTAATTCAAGCTTGAGAGAGAAGATTTAATTCTTAAGAAACTTAGGGTAGTAGAATAATAGAATTCAGATGTATTTAGCAGGATTTGAAACAATCTTTGGAGTTTTTAATTTTGTGAATTCGTGAAAAGCAATTCCATTTCTTACAGATTAGTTTTCTCCTGGTGATTTCAATATCGTTGTTTTATTTAAATCCTTCTCAACTTTTAATTCTTTTATTATTAACTTGAACAATCTGGAAAGAATTTAATTGATGCTTAGTATAGATCCTTGAGAGAACGATAACCATACTACAATAACCTGTACGTTTGCAGTCAGGATTCAAGTGCGTTACTATTTTATAACTCATCAAGTTT
The DNA here is from genome assembly GCA_024520975.1 of Erythroxylum areolatum. Classification (NCBI taxonomy): domain Eukaryota; kingdom Viridiplantae; phylum Streptophyta; class Magnoliopsida; order Malpighiales; family Erythroxylaceae; genus Erythroxylum; species Erythroxylum areolatum. The sequence continues at coordinate 50,761,434 of JANIJH010000225.1, forward strand.
TTTATACTCACCACTATACTTATGCTTGTCCACAAGCACGCAAAACGACAATAGAAAATAAACACAAGAAATGACTCAGGTAGCTTGATGCCAAAGAATATTTTACCAATCTTGACATGATTGTGAACCTCCTACAATTCCTTAATTACCAAAAATGTAGAAAAGCTCCCTCAAATCAAATTGAGAATAGTACGTATACAAGAGCAATAAAAAGCACCAATAACATCATTATCAGAATCAAGTCGCTATAAAATTATATTTGGAACATTATCAATTCGTAATACTGTGTAATGAGGATGAAGAGAACTTATTTCCAACACAACTTAACTCGAGATGAAAAGTTTTTTCAATCGAATGCGTACTGAGGAGCATACTCAAATGCACAAGACCTAGTTCACTTTCATCATCAAGTGGCTACTAGCACTACTCATATGTCCAAGGCTAGTTGTGGGCACCCTTAGCACAACGGAGCAAGATATTTTTTTATCACATGCTTTTGTTTCATCCTTAAGTTTAAATTGTAAGTAAACATCAATATTCATAATTAACAAGCACAAACTTAATACAAATAATTCTTCCAAAGGTACCAAAACTAGTCCAGTATGCGCACTATCCTCAACTGATCATTATAAATATTTTCTAAATTTTTTATGATTAAGAGGTCATGTATGAAATTAACAATTAGTCAAGCTAAGTTCAAAATTCTTAACATGTCACTATCTTAGTCATAAACACATAACCTAGCAAAGAAAAATAAAGTAGAAACATCACAAACACGCAGCCAATGCAAAATTGCAGAAAAAGAAAATTAAAAGGTTTTTAAAGAACAGGAGAACCTGGTGGTGAAGGTGTAGGTGATGGCATCTCCACATTCGACGCAGTGAAGAATTTCTTCAACTTATTTATTTGATACCGCTGCTGCTTTTGGATATCTGCCATTGTTCTTTCAATTGTGTTAACCTATTGCTATTAGCTGCTGAGGCAGCTTCCCAATGGTTGAGCATCTCCAAAACTGTAGCAGCATCAGTAGTGGGAATTGTGGATTGTCCTTCTTGTTGTTATGACTCGTTGCTTTCTTCCCCTTCATCGCTGGAACATGCCTCCTTATTTCTCGGTGTTTAATGGCCGCTCGCTCATTATAAGGGCACAAACTACATCTAGCGAAGCTCAACAGTCCACAAATATGTAAGTACCTTGGGTTGAAAACTTCAGTCGGAACACATTTCATGGTTGTGAGGTCAAGACCTACTGATCGAGCTAATGCCGTCAAAATATATCCCAATCCTAGCTTGGTGCTTGAAGGCCGTGCCATTTATGCAAATCCTTTCAACAGGTGGAAGGAGGTACAATATGTTGTGTTGTTTGAGGCATGCCACAAAGCATATAGCTCCTGACCTGAAACTATATTACTCTCTACCCTACTGAAAATGGATATTGCCATGAATTTGTAAAGAAGGGTCAACGAAGCATCCCGAAAGAACAAGTTTGGGATGTTTTGAACTAAATATTTTGATAAACCCCCCGTAATTATTCTCCAAAAATCCCTTGGGAAAAATTCACCAGCTGGGTTAGTCGATCCAACTTGTGGCAATCCAAATAAGTATTCCAACATTGATGCATCCATCACCCATTCTTGACCGCCCATCCTAAACTTCAATTTTATGAATTTTGACCCTTCCATTACCAAGTTGTATAGCATTCGTGTATTAGCTCTTCGTAAATCTCCCATTTGCTCATAATCAATTACAACCATCCCAATCAGTCAGCTATGGCTAGAAGATTGTCCTTCACACCTAACTGTGTTGCCGTCTCCCAATCAAAATACCTTAAAACAATGATTCTTTTACCTTTCACCTTTTGATACTTCTTCCCTTCCTCTTGCGAGAAGATTTGAAAAGGGGTAGAATATTGTGTCGAGAGATCCAGCATCAATTGTCTAACTGCCTTTCCCTTCCCTTTAGACTTTGATGCTACCATCCTTCCTCTTGACATTCTCTTCAATCGGTGATTTGGTTTTAGTGTATGTTGAAGGGGATGGTCCTCTTGCCGTTCTTTACACAAGACTTTCGAAACTAGGATTTTAAGAATGGAATAGCACAAGAAAACTCCCCCAATACACATTTAAATAGGTTAAAGAGATGTGCAGGTAGTTAAAGACTCTTAAATTTAGGTTAGGAACTGAGGAAAAGTTTAAATTTTTAACGTTACCTCAAGTAGTGCGACCAGTTTGCGATCGCGTCTTAGCTGTATCTTCAGTGTAATGTCACGGTTGTGATCGCACCCTTATGATTTGCAATCATACCCAAATGGTTATGCACAATTCATCTTTTGTTGCGATCGCACCCTAGTTGCTTGTGATTGCACCCGAACGTTTTCACAACTCCTTCTTTGTTGCGATCGCACCCTAGTTGCTTCTAGGAATTATTCAACCATCATGATCGCACTGTAGTGGCTCACAATCACACCACTTGGGTTTCCTACAAAACAACTTCTAAAGCAAACAAATAAACAAACAAACAAACTTGTATTTTATTTACTCCTACCATACACACATGCTAATTTTAAGGTCTTTTAGCATGACCGAAGCCTATCTTTCAAGGGTTAAATTGAAAAGCCATTACCTCCTTAGGTCTATGAATAAGACCTTCAAGATAAAGCTTACACCTTTGTCCATTCACCTTGAACTTCTTACCGCATGTATTATCAAGTTCCAAAGCTCCATTCCCATAAACGGTGATGACTTTGAAAGGCCCACTTGAATGCAGCTTTCTTGGAAATAATCTTAATCTAGAGTTATATAACAAAACAAAATCTCCTTCTTTGAAATGCTTATCTTTAATATGTTGGTTGTACCATCTTTTGGTTCGCTCTTTGAATAACTTGGCATTCTCATAAGCCGTGAAACATAACTCCTCTAACTCTTACAATTGTAGCAATCTTTTATTCCCCACCACTTTGCCATCCATATTAAGAGTTTTGATAACCCAGTATGCTTTGTGTTCAAGTTCCAAAGGCAAATGACATGCCTTACCATAAACAAGTCTATAGGTAATTGTTCTAAATGGTGTCTTAAGAGTTGTTCGATATGCCCATAAAGCATCGTCAAGTTTCATTGCCTAATCTTTCCTTGCTCTATTCACCGCTTTCTCCAAAATCCGTTTTAACTCCCTATTGACCACTTCCACTTGCCCACTTGTTTGTGGATGATAGGGTGTTGCCACCCTATGCTACACACCATATCGTTTAAGCAAAATTTCAAACTTTGAGTTACAGAAATGAGAACCACCATCGCTGATTAAAACACGTGGAACCCCAAATCTCACAAACAACCCTTTCAAAAATTTTGTCACCACCCTTCCATCATTACTTGAGTTAGCACTAGCTTCCACCCATTTGGAGATATAATCTAATCCCACTAATATGTATTTGTTTCTATATGATGTAGGAAACGGTCCCATGAAATTGATTCCCCATACATCAAATATCTCAACCTCCAATAAGCTCGATTATGGCATCTAGTCTCTTTTTAAAATGTTTCCCGTTCTTTGACATCTTTCATATCTTTGCACAAATTCCCTCGCATCTTTGTTCAATGTTAGCCAATAAAATCTGCATTCCAGGATTCTACTTACAGTTCTATTTCCACCATAATGCCCTGCATAAAGTTAATCGTGATAATGAGTTAACACAGACAACATCTCACTTTTCGAAACACATTTCCAAATTAATCCATCATCACAAATTCTAAATAAATATGGCTCTTCCCAATGGTAATGCTTAATATCTGCTAAGAACTTCTTTCGTTGTCGATAAAAGAAATTAGAAGGAATGATATCGCTTACCACATAATTTACTATATCAGTAAACTATGGGGTTTCCAACTGCCGAATAAGGAAAATTTTCTCATATGAAAATTCTTCTCGAATTGGCTGATCATCTGGATTATTCTCTTGTTCTATTCGAGATAAATGATCTGCCACCACATTTTTGGCTCCTTTTTTATCCTTAATTTCAATGTCGAATTCTTGCAATATCAACACCCAATGAATTAATCTTGGCTTTGCATCTTTCTTATGAAATAAATACCTCAGTGTTGCATGATTTGAGAAGATTATTGTTTTTGCTCTAGCTAGATATGATCTAAATTTCTCGCATGCAAACACCACTGCCAAAAGCTCCTTCTTAGTTGTTGTGTAGTTCAATTGGGCTCCTGATAATGTTTTGCTTGCATAATAGACTGCATGTAATTTCCTATCCCTCCGCTGTCCTAGTACACATCCCACAACATAATCACTTGCATCACACATCACCTCGAATGGTAATGACCAATTGGGGGCTAATAACACTAGTGTAGTAGTGAGAGCCGCCTTCAGAATGTCAAAAGCTTGCACACACTCAACATTAAAATCAAACGACATGTCTTTCACAAGTAAATTAGTTAAAGGTCGAGCAATTATGGAAAAGTCTTGAATAAATCTTCTATAGAACTTAGCATGTCCTAAGAATGATCGAACTCCTTTCACATTTTTAGGAGGTGGTAACTTTGCTATCACATTAATCTTACCCCTATCAACTTCAATTCCCTTGCTAGAAATTTTATGCCCGAGTACTATGCCCTCACTTACCATAAAGTGACATTTCTCCCAGTTGAGAACTAAACTTGATTCTTCACATCGCGTAAGCACCTTCCCTAAATTTTGCAATCATGCATCAAACCAATCATTGAACATTGAAAAATCATCCATAAATATTTCCATAAAATCCTCCGCAAGATCAGCAAAAATCACTGTCATACACCGCTGAAACGTTTTTGGAGCGTTACACAACCCGAAAGGCATTCTTCTATATGCAAATGTTCCATAAGGGCATATGAATGTGGTCTTCTCTTGATCCTAAGGATATATAAAAATTTGATTATAACCTGAATATCCATCTAAGAAACAATAAAAAGCATGACCTGATACTTTCTCCACCATTTGATCAACAAATGGTAACGGGAAACGATCCTTTCGCATAGCAAAATTCAGCTTCCTGAAATCAATGCACACTCCCCACGCTGTTACTGTCCTTGTGGGAATAACTTCACCTTCCATATTTCTAATAACATTCATACCTCCTTTTTTCGGTACACACTGAATCGGACCTACCTACTTACTATCTGAAATAGGATAGAAAATGCCTACATCTAGTAATTTAATGATCTCCTTCTTTACGACTTCCTTCATGTTTGGATTTAATCGTCTCTTGTTGGATCGAAAAACGAAAGCATGCTATATTTGGAGAACTGGTAGATTTCAAAACTTTTTAGAAATCATATTTGCAGCGGAAGCAACATATCCAAATCAT
>JANIJH010000225.1:50888245-50909796 GCA_024520975.1 Erythroxylum areolatum
AATTTCACTAAATCCCTTCATTTAATAATCATATCCTACACAATAAAATCCTCAAGTTATTCCAACCAAAATAAAAAAAATCATCAGACTAAAAACCTCAAAATAATTTAAACATGCTTGTTACGAATCGGGGCCCAACAAAGATCCTACTGTTAATCCGAAGTTCTGGAAATATTTCATAAATTGGACGGAAGTAAGTCACAGTCAGAGGAAAGCTCAAAAAGCATTAGCAAAAGAAATTGAGGAAGTTCATTCTAAGGTAGATGAACTCGCTGATTCAATAGGTGATCTTCATGAGGAAGTCGCACTACTACGGGTTACTATTGAACAAGACCTCAAGACGATCCGCACTGACATGCAATGTATGTTTTCTGAAGTTCTGAAGCGTTTACAATGAGAATTTTTTGATTGATAACAAATAGGGCGAGAAGGAGAAGGAGAAGGAGAAGGAAAAGGAAAAGGAGAAGGAGATATAGAGGAGAACAAGAAGAATAGATAGAAAGCATTGTATATGTCTACTATGCAATTCTTTTCTTATATTTTTTCTTTGATCTATTATTCATCTAAATACTATTCGTCTATAAAGTTCATTTTACCTTCTAAAATTATGATTATTTGTTATCATCAAAAAGGGAGAGATTGTTAAATCAAGAGGATTTTATTACTATTAATTTTGATGACAATCAAATATTAACAATTTTAGAAATGTATGAATTGTTTTAATGAGTTTGTTAAGTGTACAAATAAATGCAAATAACACTTAGGCAACATAAGACGAAGTTGAAGCGTAAGACGAAGTCGAAGCGTAAGACGAAGTCACAACATAAGACGAAGTGCAGCGTGAGACGAAGTCGCAACATAAGACGAAGCACAGCGTGAGACGAAGTCGCAAGATAAGACGAAGCAAAATATAAGACGAAGCGCAACCTGAGACGAAGTGCAAGATAAAACGAAGCGCAACATAAGAGGAAACGCAACATAAGACGAAGCGGAATAATATACGAAATATAGTAACAGAAGAAGAGTTATTCCAGACGATACAAAAGGAAGATATGCTAGAACGACAGTCAGTTAATTAGTTTGAGTTAGTTATAGAACTCAACTAATAACTTTTTCTAAAAGATTCAAGAAGCGGTTATCAAGAAGACGATTGGAGACTTAAGCTATAAATATTAGTTCGAGTCGAAAACTACATATACTCATATATACACATACGAATACATACAGGGATACAGATAGAGAGTTACTCGTGAACGTTTTGATATTAGCAAACTTTCTGTATTTAGAGTGCAAAAGAAGTGAGCAAACACATCTGTAACGTGAAAGCTCAAAAATACTTTTCTTAGAGAGAAGGGAAGGCTAGAGCTTGGAGAGGCTAACATAGCTGATAAAGAATACTTGTGTGAGAGACCTGAAGAAGCTTTACGTATGAAAGAATACTTGTAAAGTTGAAAGAGTATAGTGAAATCTCATAAACACTCTAGGGACTGGACGTAGCCCAAGGTTTGGGGTGAACTAGTGAAAAATCGTAGCGTCTATTCTCTAACCCTTATCTTTTATTATTTTTTTAGACGAGTAGATAATATTACTTGCGATTGCATTGCTTATCAACTTTAGCAAAGTGTTTTTATAATCATTTGAATTTTTGTAAAAAAATTCAAGAAATCTCAAAAGACTAATATCCTTGAAAAGATTACACAATTCAACCTCCCTTCTTATGTAGTTTACATATTATATTGGATTTCTATATTAACAAGTGATTTACTTCACGGAGAAAATGAGTTTAGGATGAGGTGCTTCTCCTATTACATAAGAGATCAATCAAGAACATGAGTAATCTTAATATAAGTAAACTCTTTTAAGGAGTGAGACTAAATATATAGTTGATGTTAAGATTTCTCCATCAAGCCTAGGATGCAAATACAAAGTTTTGAACAAAAGGAAAGAGAAGCATTTCATAAGGCTTAGGAACGTTATAAGACTCTACTTAGCCAATGCCCTCATTATTAGTACTCTTTACAACTAGTGATGCAATATTTTTATGAAAGCTTGACAATAACATGTCAAACTTTAGTGAATTCTATAAATCAAATGAACTTTTTACACAAAGTTGCCAAAGAAGTGAAGTATATCATAAAAATCTTGACAAAATATTTTGTCTTCTAATTGGTGAGAAGAAAATTTAAGGTATCTTTCGTGCCTAGGAATATGAGACAATCTTACGCCCCACTAACATTATACAAAATATATAATTAGACATAAATTATAAGGAATATAATTTTTCCATTAATACTTCACTAATAACTAATTAAAATTTTTTGAAACATAAGTAATAAAGCAGAAACAGTTTTCTATTAGATAGGAATAAGGCTATTGTACTTCTCCAAATTTCACGCTCAACTAAATTCTCTCTAAATATTGTTGCATGTAAAAATAGTAAATTCATATTGGATAATTTTGAAAACTTTTTCTTTTAATTTTTGAGAAATTGTGGTAGGATAAAGAAGTGCTTAAATAAAGATTTTGCCTCCCAATCATTGAAAAAGTAAAATTCAGAAACTCGCTGTATGATGTTACCATCCTACACACATCCACTACCTTATTCAAATTTTTTACATCTCAAACAGCAGCGTGTGTGATGGATTGTTGTTACAAAAATAGAATATAAAATAAATACTTATGTAGTGACCGATATTCACAAAACTAAAAAGACCTCAATCGCATTCATGCCAAGCAGTCAATCTCAAAAGTTCAAATGGAGGGACTTCCTTTTTTTTTTTTTTTTCACCTGCGATCAACCTTTGAATATTTTTAACCGGGACCGATAACCTTTGGACCGTGCTTCAAGAAGCTTTGACCTAAAGCTTGTTGAAGATTCTGAAATGTCCGTTTTGTGGTTTGTTAGTTTTGACATCCATTGGCGAACGGGACTAACATTCCTTGGTGCTGTCAAACTGCTCGATGCCTCACCCGCATCTTTTTCAAGATGCAAGTTCCTAGTTTCTGATGATGAAATATGACTTCTTCTTAATTTATCAGTCATGTGATTTGAGTTCAATCCATGGACCTCATCAACTTCCGCATGATCACATTTTTCAGATTTTCGAGAAATATCAACAGCTTTCCATTCACCTTCTACCTCTTCTGTGTTCAGTTGGGATTTCTCATTTCCAATACTTGCCGTTGCCCAAGCCATCTGTCCCTCGAATTTAACTTGCATGCTCGACGGATTGCGATCTCTGGTTATCTCAGGAGCTGCAAGCTTTTTCTTTGCCTTATCAGATTTGACTATTTCATTAACATGATCATCCACAGCATCACGTATGTTAGAGACGCTATTACTTGGTTTGTTAAGCTCAAAACAATGAGAATCACTGCCTGCTGACTCCTCATCATCACCCACATCTTGGGGTGCACTTACAGCCTCATTGAGAGGAACAGATTCCATTGAAGCTCGACGTTCTCTTACAATTTTCTTGTTTTTTGAACCACCAGTTCGTTTAGCTTTAAGAAAGGTCTCTATTTCAAATCCCAATTTCTCCACTACTGTGTTGTTTTCTGCGAAGTCAGGATTTGATTCTAGCTTCATCTGCATCCTTTCGTCAAGCCATGATTCAGATATATGGAGAATCAGTCGATCATCATCAGCCCTTCCAACAGAATCCTTGTCAAATCTTTGCTTCAAAGCGTGTACTTCCTGTTCGTAATCTTTTATACCCTTAGCAAACTCATCACAGAGGTCTTCCAACAGTTTCCTTGATTTTCTCTCTGTTTCCATCCCTTTCAAAGCATTAGATAGAGAAGACTTTACCTCAGAAAGCTCCCGAGCTAATCTCCTGTGTAGGCCCTCTGATCTCTTCCTCAGTTTCCTCTCATCTTCTAGCTCAACCCTCAGAGACTGAATCGTAGCATGTAATCGGTCTTGTTCCCTGCTCTTTCGTACTATTTTATCTTCTGCAATTTGCTTCATTAAATCATCTATTTCACGACGATCTGCTTGTTGATCTCGAAGCAGCTCTTTAACCCTCATATGGGTGTGCTCTAACTCTGTTTTCAGCACTTTTATCAATGACATATTAGATGAATGTTGTTCTTCGAGACTCCAAATTCTATTCAGTACTTTAAGCAACTCAGTGGATGTTTTAATATTATAATGTGATTCACCAATCCTCCCCCTGAAGTCCAAGGAGCTGCTAGGGGTGCCTGCCGGATTATAGGTTGCTACCTGTTAACAAAAGAGTTTTGAAGGCATTAATAAGCAGGAAAAAGTTTTATTGTATATAATGCATTTGAGAAGCAACTATCACACTACTTCCAAAAGCAACTTTGGTGTTGAAAAAGAAAACCCCAGGACTAATGAAACAGGATAGAAGACAAGAATAATGCATTGTAGATATCCAAAACTACTTTAAAAGTGCTACCTTATACATGGATTTCTCCTGTAAAAACAAGCTTCAGGGTGCCAAAATTTACCAGCTATAAAGTCATTGACCCTTTTCACAAAAACGAACTATAGTCATAGTTTTATAGGTTAATTTTCTGAAATGAGGGTGCCAAATTTGAAGGTTATAAGATGGTCAAGATAACGTATAGGTTGCCCGCAGCTTAGAAGACTGTGGGGATAACCGTGAAGTGCACCAAATCTCTATCAATTGAAAACACAGCTAGTTTTACAGGAAAGTGCTTTATGTATATACAATTATAAAGGTCTTTAGGAGGAAGGTGGAAAGAATGTTAATGTTTACCTCCATAGAACTATCATAGCTAGCAGGAGATACAGGCTGTAGAGCACGATTGCTTCTTTCAATCGATCGATGATGCTGAATCAATGATGCAGCGATATGTCTTCTGAGATTGTCTGCACTCTCTGGCTGGTTAAAATGTCAAATAAAATTAGGAATACAAAGTATTCTTTAATTTTTCTGGCTAAAATTTTCATTTTTTTAATGAGTATTAAAGCTATTTATAGCCGTCTTGTTCAGAAAATAAAGGCTGTTTGCTCATAAGGATAATGCGGGAATATGTACAATGTATCTGTGGTAAATGGAGCATTCATGTTATATTATGGAATCACTCCCAAAAGCATAAGAAAGCTCTTTAAAACAGAAGATCCCACTTAAGACAAGCCATTAAATTTACATGGTCATATAAGCAATCTATGATCATGGTTTGTTACTGTAAAAAAGTGAGCAATGTCTTAAGCAAACAACAATAGATTCAATAGATAAGTTTGTAAGCGGAAGCCACTTGTTTCAGATTGTATATGCATTACAGCAGGTGACGGACAGAAAAATATCTTAACAGTGATATGACAGATAGATTCTCTACTTAATTGAAATCACTAAACCATGGGTATAAGTTAACACAAAATCTTCCAAGTTTCGAACAAATCAAAAGATAATTAAAAGAAATCATTGACTATTGCTAATGAAGGACAGGATAAACTGGCAACCCATTATGATTGACAGAAAATGAATCCTATATTTGCTTAGAGGATTAAACATATATTTAAATACCAGATGAATCAATGATTTATCAGAATTTTTCTATTCAATTTCGGATGGATGGAGGAGAGAGAGAATTTCCTCAATCTACGGATATAAATATTAGCATCCCAAGATCATTGATGAGTGACACATTCTTTAAGGAACTACCGTGTGAACAGGACATTGATCACAATATACCCACCATGGCCATCCTTAACAGTAAACCTAACTGGTAATAGACTGGCCATCCTAGGTTAAATGTTGAATAAAACAACATTTCATCACCAAGAGAGATGATGCATTGAATTCCAAGAAAATCCGTAATCAGGCAATCAATCAAAAACCCAGAAACAACGAGAGAAATAATTAGAAAGCCAGCGACCATGTTCTACTAGCACATAAGCATAAGTCTAAATGTGCGTTTGCAAATCTGCATCCATGTAGAACAACACATACCTGGTCAGGAGAGCTGGGACTAGGATCAGCCAAGAAACGGGAGAGGTCAAGGCCCTTCTCCCTACGAAGATGGTGGTGGTTCTGGTGACGGCGCAGCCTATGATCACTGGCACCACCATTGGAGACATTGTGGTGCATACCGCGGTGCATCTTAGAGAGGAGTAGATAATGCTGGAACTCCCAGAGAGCAGCACCGAGCTTTCTAACAGAAACACAAGAACTAGTAGTGGTGTGGTGGTGGTTTTTGGTGTGAGAATAAGGGACTAGAGGGAAAGAAGAAGGATCCTTCTTGTTGTTGTAGCAGAAGTCACCAATGATGATAGGGTTCAACAAGGCACTACTCCTACTACTCCAAAGTCTAACAGGAGTGCAAGCAAATGGGCCCCCTCTTTTCCCTACCAAAACAGTACCTCTCCCCAACTTTTGCCACAAAGTTTCCTGCTTTTGCGCTGCCCCAGCCCCACTTTTCTCTACCCTTTTGCCTTCCATTTTTTAATTTCTATTCTTTGTTGCTTTTCCTTTTTCAATATCTCTCAAGCTTTGGACTTGGAAATTCCTTTCTTGCTTTTGCTTTCTTGTCCCTGTTTTTGATTTGTGTTTCATTTCTTGCTATTTCAGGGAAGAAGAGGATTTACAAGACGGTTAGCTTTGTGGTGAGACAGTGAATTGAAGGGAATTCTATAGTTTGGTCTACAAGATGTGTGGGTTTTGAGTAGGGGGCTGCGATCTGCTTTCTGGGGGGAGACAAATAGCAACACAAGAGAGTGCAATCGAAGAGAGGAAGTTGTTGGATTACCTGTCGTGCATTTAGTTGGGTTACCCGCCAAATTGACTAACTGTTGTTGCCAACTCAACCTTAGCTTAAACATAGCCTTTTTACTGCTTGTCGGAAAAAGTTAAAAGGAGTATAAATTAAAATCTGATAAACATTCTAATAAAAAACAGCCACAAAATAGATCTTACAAATTATGTTAACTGCTGTGCTGTTCCGTTCTAATTCCACTTTATAGTTTATAATGAATTAATTATAATTGGATTTATTCCGATTAACAAAATATGGTTATGAAGAGTTCGGTCTTTGCTTTTTGGAGCTAATTCTCACATTTTACCTTTTAATTTACAATTGTCTTTCATTGACTTTTTACAGTTATTTCTACATTCAATCATTGTAGAGAATATGATCCAATTTTTTAAACGAAAGTTGTATTTCAAGTTATACTTTTTCTTTACTTATTTCAGGTCCTATAAAATAGAAATTGCTGACAGTAAATCGTCAATCATTATGTTGATTTTGAATAGATTTTTCCTAATCAAATTTGAATTAACCACATACAATCATCTATATTATCAAGTAATGCAAATGAGTTTTTGAATTTTCACATATATTTTCTTTTGAAACTTGAAATCAAGAAATCGGAGTATTTGACTCCTCTTGTACATGGAACATTTTAAACACGACGAGTGCCTTGAATTTTGGTGAACCGTAAACAGATTATGACTCGACCTAAAAAGAGAAAAAAAATAAGACGTCTGGCCTAATTTTTATATTTTTTGGAGTAGCCCGAACCGGATAAGTATATATATGATGTATTCAGTTCTCAGGTTTTACGACTTATAACAGTTCTTTTTGACATAATAAGATTGGTCTTCCCTTGCCCGTAGACGTAGGTCACATTGCCTGAACCACGTACATTCTGTGTATTTTTCGTTTGTGTTTTACTCTATTGCTTTACGTTTTTCCTCAACACGTGGTATCAGAGCAAGGTTTTAAAATATTCACATTTTTATATTCTGTTTTTCAAAGTTCGAATTTTCTTGCGATATTTGGGAGGTTATTCTGTTTGCTGTTTGGGAAGATGACTACTTACAAGTTTGATGTTGATAAATTCAATGGAGATTAAGATCAGGCCTCTTCTAGTTCAGCAAGGATGTGCAACGCGCTAGATGGAGAAGGTAAACTGTTGTCGAAACTGTCAACGGAGGAGAAAAATGAAATTCTGGAGAAGGCAAATAGCACGATATTGTTGAGTCTAAGCAATAAAGTGTTGTGTGAGGTGGTGCATGAAACACCTACTGCGAGATTGTGGGAGAAATTGGAAAGCAAGTTTCAAAGAAAATCTCTCACAAACTGTTTATATCAAAAGCAGCATTTTTTTTATACCTAGTGGATGACAGAAAGTATGTAGGTAAAAGATCATCTTGTTAACTTCAGTGGAATTGTCTTAGATTTACAAGGTGTTGGGGTTAATATTGATGATGAGGATCAAGCTATTATTCTCTTGTGTTCTTTACCAAAATCCTAATTCTTATGACAATTTTGTTGATACAATGTTGTATAGGTGAGATAATATTTCTGTTAGCGATGTGAAGAATGTTATACAATCTAAAAAATTAAAGAGAAATGTCTCTAGTTCTGGTGAAGATGGTGTAGGTGTAGGTCTTGTTGATAGTAGGGGTAGGAACATTAAAAGAGATGGTGGCGGGAGAGGTAGGTTGCGTTCTAAATCAAAAGCTAAAGCAATTAAGTTTTTTCTCTATAAAGAGAAGGGGCACATGAGGTAGGACTATCCACAACGAAAGAAGAGAAACAAGAAGAAGAATCAAGTAGTAGTGATAATGTTGTAGTAGTGTAGGACAACTCTGATGAAGGAGAGGGCAATGATGTTTCAATTGTTAGTACTTCTAATTCTCTAAAAACCTAGGCCATGGACACTGGTGCATCTTATCGGATGACTTTCTCGCACGAATTGTTTCATTCATTCAATGAGTGGAATGGCACAGTAAAGTTGGGTGATAATAAGGAGCTTAATGTAAAGGGCAATAGTTCGGTGCAAATTAACATGCATGACAGAATTATCAAAACACTTGATGCATGCTATGTTCCTAATTTGCATATGAAATTGATTTCTTTAGGTACCTTAAACAAACAAGGGTATGGTTTCTTTGGTGGCGATGAACAGTTGAATATTCTAAAGGTGCTTTAGTAGTGATGAAAGACAAACTACAACATGAAATTTATATTTTGATGGGTAGTTCAGTGACGGGAATAGTGGCAGTATCTCAGTCTTTAGAGAAGCATAATGACAGCACGGAATTATGGCATCGTAGACTGGGTCACATAAGTGAAAAAGGACTGGCAATATTGAGCAAACAAGGATTTTTTGATGGAGCAGAGACTAGAAAGTTGAAATTCTATGAGGCTTGTGTCATGGGAAAGCAATGCAGAATCAAGTTCAGTTCTGGCAAACATACCTCAAAAGAAATCCTTCAGTATGCTCATTCACATTTGTGGGGTCCTTCTCCAGTTGAATCTCATGGTAGATGTAGGTACTTTGTTACATTTATTAATGACTACTCTAGTAACGTTTGAGTGCATTTTCTGAAATCCAAGGATGAGGTGTTCGGGTGGTTCAAGGAGTGGAAGACTATAGTTGAAAAACGGACCAAAAAATAAGTTAAGACACTTAGAACTGATAATGAGTTGGAATTTTACAATGCATCATTTGACAAATTTTGCAAGATAGAAGGTATACTGAGGCACCAAATTGTACGACATACTCCAAAACAGAACACACCACAATAGAACGGAGTTGCAGAACACATGAACCAAACGCTCCTGCAGTGTGCTCGATGCATGCGAGTAAATGTTGGCTTGTCAAAGCAGTTTTGGGCTAAAACAGTTAACATTGCTTGTTATCTGATCAATAGATCTCCATCAACTGCAATAGTTTTTAAGACTCCTCAAGAGGTATGGTTCGGTAAACCCTTTGATTATCTTTGTAACATCCCATCACCGATGGGAAGGGTAAAATAGTAATTTGGGATCGGTTATGAGTGTGTAAACTAGTATCGACATGTTCATGCATAATATGGCCTCCATATGCACATAAATTGTAAAACTTGCACATGAAAATAGATGTACATGCATTCATGACATTTCCCGGTATATGTGCCTAAATGTGATTTTGTTGTGAAAAATGTGAAATTGTGATACAACTGTGTTATGCTTGAGTGTTGCATGTATTCATTTGGTTAAGTCTGTCTAACTGAATGATATGTATAAATGGTCTATGCTCAAGTGAAAGTGTCTGTGCTCAAGTGCATTTATCTATGTTCAAGTAAAATTGTGAAATGTGATCCAATATGCAACAATGTGAGTATATGTTATGTGACATGATGTGTTGCATGAATTGAGTGGACCATCGATACTGGTCACCTCACTGAGTTCGCAAAACTCACTAAAATTTGCAATTATTTTTCAGGACCCAGAAGAATACCCCGTTAGGCAACAGGTTTATAACAAACGCATGTGAGTGAAAGAAGAGGTCGGGATCAGTTCGCGTCTGCATTAGTGTCTATTAAAATTGTATTTTCTGAATTTTTGTACAACTGACGAAGTCAATTTGTAAAGTCAACGGACTGTAGTATTTTGTATTTATGAAAAAGGGCCCCTGTGGTCATTGTATTTACCGGCAATTGTGGATGTTAATGATTTTCCGCATAGTGTTACGTTTGTGTGTTAACAAAAAAAAACAATTTATACTGAGTTGACTGAGTGATGTAGCACGCCACTCTCGTGGGGCACGGACTCGGATATCACCATCGATGTCGAGTTCGGATCACGCGAGAGTGGGGCGTTAGAAATATGCCAAGTTTGCTTAAAGGAAAAACCATTAAAACCATCAAGACCAGGAGCCTTGTTAGGGTTAAAGGAGTTAAAAACATCCCTAATCTCTTGAGTTAAGACATCAGTAATGAAATTGTTTCTAAGATCTTCAAGAATAGGAGAAGGAAAAAGAGTTGTCACATACTCTCTAAAGGAGAGTAGATCTTTATGAATAATTAAGATAAGTATTATTGAATTTTTAATTTTCATTAAACTATTATAACTTTATTTTAGAATAAAATTATTTAGAAAACTAAAAATGTTTTGTAAATTCATGGTAGAATAAGTGATATATTTGTAAAAGTTATTTGAAAATTTTTAATTATAAAATTTAATTTTTAAATACTTAATCTTTTTAGAATTCATATCTTTTATTTTAATGAAATTTTTTAAAAATTATTTTCAAATGATTTGAATTACAATTTTTAATTTGCAATTTGTATATTTATTACTAATAAATATATAATGAATCTATTGATATATCTTATCTAACAATGAAAATTAAATATTTTACTTAGTTTATCACCATAATAAATATTTTAAAATATTTTATTTAATATATAAAGCTATTTATATAAAAGAAAGTTGAATAATCTTAATAATCTTAATCTAACTAAAAATCAAATAATTTATAATTATAAATTTTCATAAATTTTATTATTATTATGAAAATGAACATATAAGAAATATAAGAATATTTAATTCATTCTTTCATTTTTATAGTTAGCATTTATTAGCAAATATTTAACATTAGATTAAAAAAATCAAATATTCATCTACATAATAAAGTTAATTTATCTTATACAATTATCTAGTGTAATGTGATAAAGTCCAAGTCCTCTCTTTCTCTTCTTTCCAACTCTTCCAGCTCCAGATTTATGGTCAGTCTTCTTCTCTCTTTTTGTTTATTTTGCTAATCTTGCCTTTTGTCTACCTCTCTTTCCTTTTCTACTTTCTCCTTATGATTTTTGGGTTTGGTTTTTACTCAAGAGCTTCCCAGGATTTGAATCCTCTATAGTTCCATTTCATGCTTGTGTTCCCATTTTCTCGTTGGTTTTCTTATAACTTTCCCTTTTGGCTAAGCTAGCCTAGCTAGCTCTCTCTTTGTGCTACTTCTACCAGTTCATGGTAAATCCTCTTTCTTGTTTTTTGCATTTTGTACCATTTATGGCAATAGTCTTTTGACTAGTCCTAACATCTAGTTACCTTTTCTTTTTCCTTTCTTAGCTTTTGTCTAACCAAATACTTAAGCTCTTATCTAACCAAATATGCAATAGGAAGCTTCTTACTTTCCACCTCTTGTCAAGGCCTTACCTCGACAGTCTTCCTCTTCTAAACCTACTACAGTAACTTACTTCGTAAGGAAAATGTGGAGTCAAATCTTAAATGATTCGACTGAAGCCACTACTAAATGGTCGCTCTCTTATATATATTTTTTTGATAGAAGGTTTGCTTTTCTTCTTATTAACACGTAGGCTTAAAAGTTGATAGGTGTATATTATACTAGGTTTTCTAGGAACAATCGTGCATGGCCTAACAGGTTAGAAGTAGAGGGTCATGCATGGTGTTTTCTAGGATGCAAGTTTTTTAATACTTTTGACATTTTGGAACTATTTTTGAAAGATATACACTTGGAAAACCCTAGAAAAAACCCTAGAAGACTCAAGAGTATATAAAGAAGAGAAACAAACCACAAGATAGTTGTAAAACATAATTAAAGAAGATCAAAAGAGAAGAATTCCCAAGAGCAAGGCTACAAATTTTTTAGCTCAAGGCAAAGAAGAGAAGACTTCCAAATTCAATTCTTGATTCTTTTCTTATTTCGTTGTTGTTGTTAGATACTAATAATGTTTAAAATTTGATATTTAGTTATGTCTATGTATTGCTAAATTCTTTTTAGGAATTATTTGTTAAACTTTACATTCTTGATTTAATGAATATTTTGTGACGTTTATTATTTTATATTCAATTTGAATCGAGATATCGTATTGGATCATCTTTTTTTGTTGCACAGCTAGAGCTATAAAAGTCAAATTAATAGGCAATTGAAGAGACATCTTAATTGTTTATTTGTTATTCGTCAGATTGCTTCAAATCCAATTATTTAGTTAGAAGGAGTTTTGAGAGATTGAGAGATTTAAAATTCAATTCTTATCTATTTTAATTGGGATTACTTGATTAGATCTTGAGAGAGATAATCATAACTATAGGATATCGAGGATTTGGTATGATTAAATCAAGAAGGTAAAGTGAAAACAATAAGGATAGAAGTAATTCCTAGGTTTCATCACTAATCAATCAATCAATTTTACTACTGTTTAGTTTATTGCTTAGTTATTAATTCTTTGTTTTGAGTTTAATTCTTAATTATTCATCTTATTTTTTTATATTAAACAGAGTTTACAAGAATTGTTGGGTCATTATTACAATCCTCGTGGGATGATATCTTTTATATTATAAGTTACAATATGTATACTTATAGTTAAAAGAGTTCTCAATTAAAACTTATTTAAGTTTTTAGCATCGTTTCTAGGGATTGTTATAGCATCTATATAGTTCAAGTTACTTTTCTTTAAGGATTTTAACACCATTGTAGGTGCACGAACACAAGATCTAGAAGGAGTGTGAGCAAAGTAAATGATACACAAGTTTTTGACATCATCAAGCAAAAGAGGGAGATTAAAAAAGTGGCATGCCAGTAAGCGATAGAAAGACAAATGGTGGAGGAACATAATCATGGAAAGCACCAAAGAACTCTTATAGACTTTATAAGGCCAGGGTTTAATGCAAATCAACAAGGAATAATGAGACCCTTATTACAAACCAACACATTTGAAATCAATCCAACACTGCTAAATATGTTGCAAACCAACGTCCAGTTTATGTACTAGTTAATAAGGATCGTAATGCTCATTTGCAAGGCAAGATTGAACTTTCTTAACTTAGAGAAGGTCACAAAATAGGAGTAGTTAGACAAAGCCTTTATGGCTAAATACTTCCCCTTAATAAAGACCACTATACTCAAAAAGGAAATCTCAAATTTCCAGTAAAGTAGAAGGGATTCATTATATGAAGTATGAGAGCGATTTAAAGAGTTACAAAGGAGCTGCCCATATCATAACTTGCTAAAGGAGTTCCTTCTGCAAACATTCTACAATAGTTTGAATCCACCCACATGAGTCACCATAGATGTAACAGTTGGTGGCTCTTTAGTAAGGAAAATGGTTGAAGTAGCATATGATTTTTTAGAAGAGATGACAAATAAAATTTATCTATGGACATTAAAAAGAAGTAAAACGCAACCAACCTTTAGAGATTTTTTTTAAAAAGATAACTTGCTTTAGATTTAGTAACAACATCACAGGCTGAAGTAGCAAAATTAATTAAACAATTACAAAGCCTAAAAGCCAATTTTTCCAACCCATTCAAGGTAGTTATGGATGTAAACTATGTAGAGAAGAAAATCATGTCTTAGTTGATTGCTTCATAGTGGAAACTAACAACATAGAGTAGCTCAACTTCATAGGAGCATACTATGGTTAAGGGGTAATAATCTCTATTCTAATACTTACAATCTTGAGTGAAAAAACCACCTGATTTTTTCTTGGTTTAACAATGTAGGAAACCTAATGAGCTCTTAAGGCCTATTAGGATTTTAGCAAGACAGGCTCAATTCTTTAGAATCAAAGATGGATAAGCTAATGGATGTTTTGAATTCCAAATTCACAAGCCAATATGAGAACCAAAAGAGGATGGAAGCTAAATTTGAACAAATTATGAAGAATCTTGCTTCTTCCATCCACAGTTGCTTCTAAGTGAGAGCAAGTTGGGAGAATCCTGCAAAGTAGAAGATCAAAGGGAATGTACTAGAAAGAAGAGATGAAAGAGGGAACTCCCTATATTCCTTCCCCTTTATATGCACCAAATATTCCATTTCCTTAAAGATTATAGAAGAATCAAATGGATATGCAATTTGCAAAGTTTGTGGAGAAGTTAAAGAAATTACATCTTAGCTTATACTTTATGGAAGATATGGAGAGCATACCTAAGTACGTGAAGTTTCTCAAAGACAACTTATCAAATAGGCAAACTTGAAAAGATCAAACAGTTTCTTTAATTGAAAGTTATAGCTCTATAATTAGCAGCCATATGCCTTCAAAATTAAAGGACCCAAGGAGTTTCACTATACCTAATGTTATTTGTAATTTAAAATTTGCTAAATGTTTATATGACTTTGCTGCATGTATTAATTATATGCCTTTATAAATTTTCAGGAAATTAGGATAGGGTATATGAAACCAACATCAATGCTTATTCAGTTGGTAGATTAATTTATGAAGAAATCACTTTGCATGTTAAAGATTGTGCTAGTAAAAGTGGGCAAGTTTATTACTCATGTAGATTTTGTAGTGTTGGACTTTAAAGAGGATTGAATTTGTTCATTAATTCTTAATAGACCATTTATGAATATAGGAATAGCTTTGATGGATGTTTATAAAAAGGGAACTCATTCTTCAGATTGGTGATGACCAATTTTGAATTTAATATGAATAAAGTATTGAAGAATTTGAAGGGAAACATCTATGGCATGAAGACAGATATAATGGATGAGTATATAAAAGAGCAAGAGAAGAGCTACAAAGAAGAAATGAGTGTTAGGAAAGAAGAAGATAAAGGAAAATTAGGAAATGAGCAATTGAGTGATCATTGAAGGTAGAGATCTTAGTGAGAAGTAAGAAAGGGGAATAAGAAAAGAGAGTAGTGAAGACAATTAGAAAGCAAATGAGAGTCATGAAAGAGAAAATTTTGGCATAAGGAGCACAAGTAGTTATGTGAAGATGCATAGGACCTTCATATTCAAAAGAGGAGTTGGTTAAAATAATTGAGTTGAAATGCAAGTTAGGGACCTTAAGCTTGGCTTGTTATGTATAGTTAGGTTTTTTGTAATTTCATTTTTTATAATGCTTTGTTACTTTTATGTTTTATGTTTATTTTGTAGTAAGTTTAATGATGGATGTTCAAAATTTGAAGTGTGCCAAATGGTTAGGAAAAATATTCAGGAGGTTGCATGATAGAACGTTGCATAACTACACAATTATAAAGGGACAACCCACTAACACGATTATGCACATGTTTTCCTAGCCTCTGGTAAAATCATATAACCTATGCACAATTATGTTAGAGGGTGGTTTTTGCCCAATTTCACGACTATATAAGGGGTTGTAAGATTAAGTATATTCCCTTTTTAACCCTCAAGTACAAACCCTACCCTATTTAAACCACTTTTCTTCTTGATTCTCGCATCTTTCTCTCTTTAAGTTAGCAAACCCTTTCTCTATTCTCTTATTTTCTCTCAAATTTCACACAATTTTCACAAAGATTTCACACTTTTCATTTACTTTTCTTCCATTTAAAGATTCCATACCTTCAAATCTAGTTTTTCTTAACTGGAAATCATCTTTTTATATTTTTTGTGCATTTTTGTAGCCTTTTCAAGAGTTAATGATTGCAAGTTTTAACCAAAAGGGAAAAAAGGCATTCAAAAGTGGTGCACAACAATTGGCAACTAATTTTGGCACTCCTTTCTCAATATTCTCTCAAGAACGCATTTGAAAGTGTTGCATAAAATTTGGCAGCTAAATTTGGTTTCTCGAAATAATAAATTATTAAAAATAATATTGATTTCCATGCTACTGCGTATTGCACTAAATTGATTAGGTTGAATGCATATGAACCATATAATGTGCCAAATAATCTTATACAAGTTTGGAACATTTGTTTCTCCATTAATTTATGTGTCATACTATGTTTGCAAAAAGTCAAAGTAACAAACGATCCAAAACGGATTTATTTTTACTTTAGTACATGGATCATAAAATCAATATTTGTATAACAATTCATATTTTCATACAATAGTTATTTCACTTTTTAAAAAATAGCTATTTAGGTATGGTTTATCTAATTACTACTTTGGCTTAATTCCATGATGTTGATTTGGATGGACTAACCCTTATTTTGCATAAAAGATTAAATCATACTTACTTTAGGAGGGCTGAGATCTTGGAGTCCCATGGAATGGAACTCTGCAATCCCAGCTCCAAATCAAAAAGTAAGAATAGGATAGGCTAGGTGAGCTTTAGTTCTACACCACCACAACAACACCAACAAGGATCCTTTAGTGGAGAGTCAGAAGATTAAGAAGAAGGTTGGAAGATGGAGCTCAATAAACTGGAAGAGAGTACCAAGCGTCTTGAGGGTCATATGGTTGCTATAGCGAGATAATTTAAGGAGGTAGTATGACATCGGTGCAACTAAACGAAGAATTTATTCAAGCTCCTTTTCCAATGTGTTTATGTGCCTTTTCCAATGCTGTCATCTCTACATTCTCCATTAGTACTCTTGGTTTTCCTTTCTATTTCTATTCATTTTCATTGTTTTAGTAGTTTGTGTTTACTTATATTTATGTCTTGTTTTCCACATTAAGGATAATGTGTTGTGATAGATATATATTTGACTATATTTTTACATCTATCTTTGAATGTATTTTGCTCTATGTTTTATATTTTTATCGTATATTTGGTACTTAATTTGTTCTAAGTGTGTTTACATAGTATAATTACCTTCATGGACTGAAGGAGAAGAATTTGGATAAAAACTCAGCATAAAACAAAGAATCAATGCAAAGAAGGGATGTACGACGGTGCATCTACCTGTGCACTCTCTCGAGGTCATACACTTTTACAATTTTTAGATAATTAGGTGATGTACAGTATGATGCATGGACGTGCACAGAACTATGCATCGGGCAAAACCTTATAATTTAACATAAAAGGATATGAACAGAAGCTGAATAGGGGGCAGATGTGGGGAGGCAATTCTAGACATTGAACTCATTCTCTAGGTGTAATTTTGGTCCATAGAAGCGGAAAACACAAAAAAATCATCAAAAGATCCATCAAAATACAAGATCAAGCTTCTACATCCTAAAAACATTTGACATAAGACAATCAGGGAGATTTAGAATTATTAACCCATTGATTTCGATTCTTATTTATGTTTATAAATGTTTGATTTTGTATTCGATCATGTGTAATTAAATGGCTAGTTAGTATTTAGGTTAGATGATTGTTACGTTAATACTTTGATATGATTTGATTCCTTTATTAACGCAATTGGTTTGATTGATTATTTCGATCCAATTACTTGTTTTATTTATGTTCTAGTAATTCAGATTATTAGACCATAATTTGATTTCACACTTAGCAATTAAGAAATGCTAGGTTGAATAGATCCACGGTAATTAGAAGTAGTTGATTGTAGCCCTGGAGATAGGATGACATAATTCTTCCAAATTAGGGTCAAACCTAATAAAGGGATCCATAAAATGATTACATAATCCTATAAAATTTAAACTGAGTATTTCAATTAGAAACCTTAAGATTAGTTGTTAGTAGACTCAAGGTTAACTAATAGCATACCATAGGAGTCTCCACTATCCAATAAATCTATAAAATAATTGCGTAATAAAAAAAAAGTCTCCACTATCTAATAAATCTATAAAATAATTCCATAATAAAAAATCAATATGTTAAGGGTTTAGGGGGATTCGAAACCTAGATACTAATTATCGTTATTGATAATTACTTAGTACTTCCTTAATTATCTGCTTAATTTTGTTACCTATTTTATTTTATTTGCCTTAGTTTTAGTTTCTTTTCATTAAAAATCGAAAATCAATCTTTAACCTAGATAATAGGGGAAGGGTAATTACTAGTATTCATTGTCTTCATAAGATCGACTTGTACTTGCTGGTTCTAGCTACAGCTATACCATATACTTATGGTTATTACAATATTGACTTACTCACAAAATAGGTTAATCAAGTTTTTGACGCTAATGTTAGGACAGTGATATTAGGAAAGTCTAGTAATTTTCACTTTCATTTTATTTTTATCTTTGTTTTTAAAATTTTCTTTTATTTTAATTTTGCTTTTGCATTTATTTTATTTTATTGTATCTCACATTATTTTTTGGCTTGTTTATTCAAAATTTTTAACTTTTCTACATTGATAGTGTGTGGTGGTTTATTTTAGAAATTGAGATTTATCATCTTAACCATAATGTACAATGGAAGGATAAAGCAGACAATACTTTTGTGGAAGACGAGATATATTTTCACAATCTATATCATTACCATATAGAGGAGAGAGGTGTTATATGTTTTTGAACGCTTAACTGATACCTAGGCCATCTCGTGACATTGCTGAGAGTTATCATAACAATCATGAATGTTAAACACATCATATATAGGGGAGCAGCTGAGCATGTACAATCAACCTAAAGGTGCACCATACAAAAATAGCTATAATTCAGAGTGGAGCAACTCTTGCGCCTTTAGATGGAACAATTACACTACAACTGGATACTTATAGCTCCAAGTATCTCCAATTAACAAGCCAACTCTAGAAGGTACGATGGCCGAATTTGTTCAAGAATCAATTATGAGGCATCTGGAAATAGATGCTCGTATACAAAATTCGGTGAGTCGAATGGGCCAACTGGAGGAGATTTTTTCTAACAAGATCTAAGGGAATGTGCTTAGTTCTACTAAAATAGACCCTAAAGAATATGAAATGACAATCACCCTCAGGAGTGGAAACTAGCTTCTAGAAGAAGATGAAGAAGAGGGAGCAATTCTCAAAGATAAATTAATGGAATAAATTATCAAACTTAAATCTAGCCAACGCAAATTCAAAGAAAGGGTTTATTCACCTTAATATCTTTAGCATAATGCATAATGTTGTTTGAGTCTATTAATGCAATAAAGTGAAGATAAGGCAAGGATTGGATTTATAAGTGGAGTGATATTCTAAGAAAAGTTTAGACGAAGAAGAAGTCTCGATCCAAAAAGAGAAGTAAAAGAGTGGCAAAAGATAACTGAAGAAGAGGAGCTAGAAACCTTTGTCCAGGAAGAAGAAGAAAAAAGTGGACAAAGATGGTTGATGAAGAACTAGTGGAGGAACTAAGTAAGGAAACTACCAATGAGGCCGACGACCTAGTTAAGCAGTTCTTTTTATTGTTTGTTGTTCTTTCTCTTATGGATTGATTATGATATCCTATGTTTAGTGTTTGGGTGTTGTGTAAGAATGATTGAATGCTTTATTTAATTATTTTTATGTAAGGACCCATTACTATAATCGAATGCAATACATAATCATTGTTTTTTAATTCATTTATAGTGACTAATGATTCATAATCATTAGGGATAACATAACCTAGGTCAAATAATTCGATCTTGTGTGATTATTTCTTAGATTGGTCTATTTTTTTCTCATTCATAAGGTGACTGTTCGATTAAATCAAAAGAGTGTCTCCTAAGTTATCTGATAGTTATGGTTAATTAACAAGCTCTTCTTAATTAACTATGACCTAAGGAAAAACTAGGATTAACAGAGCTTTGTTGTTATTCTTCAACCAGTAGTTCAAAGAGAGATGTGAAGACAAAAATTTAATGAAATATGTTTAATAAGGTGTAGACTGAGATTGAACCAAAGAAACGAACTCCTAACGAATTTAATGCTTTAGAGCTTATTCTAGGTTTCTCGATAGTTATGGTTAATCAATGAGCTCTTCTTGATTAACTGTGATCTAAGGAAAAATTGGAATTAACAGAGCTTATTGTTAGTTCACGATCAATAGTCTTAAGAGAGGTGTAAAGAAGATAATTTAACGATATTTGTTAAATTATACTTAAGCCGAGATTAAACCAAAGAACCATATTTCAACTAATTCATCAACTTTATCACTTTGGTGCTATTTAATTTGATTTGTTTTATAGATTCAATTTTACTTTGTCTTCTAATTTTCTTCAAATGAAAAACCCCCTGTTTTGCTTATACAGATAATTTAGGAAAGTAATTGGGATTAATCTTAGTGGGATCGACCTAGAATTATCGCTACCTATAGTTTTAGTCTAGTTATTTAGGTAGTGTTACAACACACAACCACATGTAATTTTGCTTTTGTGATTGTCTAATGTGCAATATCTTTAGTGACTAGTGGTAGATAAAAGCCAGTGAGATTTTGAGCCTTATTAGACTAACTAATCTTTACCAGTCTCATTGTCTTTTGTTCATACGTAACCTTCGTGACATATACATCCTAACTTTGCTTTGATTTTCTATTCAAGAGGACATTTTTATCACATGCATTAACATGGAAATGATATAGGAATTCTTTATTTCATGAGCTACATTAGCCAAATAGCCTACCTATTGATATGAATTTTCCTTTGTTAAACCCCCTTGAGCTTTCTTAGCCTTTCTTTTTGTATTAACCACATTACATGCTATTAAACTTAATCAAATGTCCTACCCAAGCCATAAAGTTAGTGGAGCATTTGTCAATTGTTGATGATTGTCGATGTACAAAAGTCTAAGTATGTGGGAATGCATATATGTGGGTTGGTTACATTTCTCATAATGTTATGTTATGAAATCCATTATTGGTGTAGCTTCTTTCAATTTTTATATAAAAAAAGAAAGAAAAGAAAAGGTAAAAATAAAAAATATTTAAATTAAAATATGAAGTAGAATGTGCATATGTTTTGCAAAGTTAATTATGATTAATGTCCCCTTCTAAAGTTGTAAGGAATGGGTGACTTGAGTATAATGCATATGAGGTAGATATTGCTTTCAAGGGTCACTCCTTACAGTTACAAATGATCAACTTTTGTGAGTGGTATATGCTTGATGTGGTTTATGGTGTGAGATCTTAACTTTAAACTAGGAAACATGGTTTTTGCATTCATCACAGTTGATGTACACAATTGTCAGTGAATTTTAGTTTTTGCGTTTGATGATCATGAAGTGAATCACACGTTAGTATACGATATACAAAATGCACAAGAAGGGGGGTTGAATTGTGTATTCGAATTTTTTAAT
>JANIJH010000225.1:50909896-50920428 GCA_024520975.1 Erythroxylum areolatum
AATGAATGTTTATTAATGATTGAAATTTTATATCGAGGATCCATTTTAGTGTGATAACATCGGTGACTCGAAGCGAAGGTTTTTTCATTAAATTTTCAGATCCAATCACTTTTGTTAAATTTAGATTTTTGTTGTCTATTTCTTAAATTTCGTGAATTGAAAACAACCCTCCCCCCTTTTCGTTACTTTGTTTTAGTTTTAAACTTACTAACCTTTACCATGAAAAATTCTTCGTGGGAACGATATCTACTTACCACTACTACATTAATTTGTATTAACGGAAGTGGGTTTCTTTTTAAATTTGGTTGCAGGCTACAGCAATACCACAAGTCATGTTTCAAATCATCAATATAAAGGACATTATCAATGAAGGTAGAGTCAGAATCACCAATTTTACTAGTTTTGGTAACTTTTGCTTTATTTGTTGTGAGGGAAGACAACATTACCTCTGTCTTTTCTTTTAATATAATTGAAATGTGATATTTCACCTATCATGTGTCTGGAACAACCATTGTTGACTATCCATTAATTTTCTCTTATCTCCGTTTTGAAGCATATTAATAGAAAAATATTATCTCATTTTAAGTACGCAAAATTTTCCAGGTCCTTTTAGGTTAGTAACTTAACCTTTCAGTCTCCAAACACAAGTTTAAGATAATTTCTCCATTTTACGAAAGTTAGAAGAATGGCTAATGTGATCATGTCTACCACAATGGAAATATAAAATAGATGAGTGAGAATTGCTATAATTTCTACCATATATCAAGTTCTTGCTGTTTTGATTATAGATACTGCTAAAATTAACAAAGAAATTCTTGTATAGCCTAATATTATTGTTTTCATTATAACCTATTATATCCTTATTAAAAATGCATTTACCACTACTAAGTAATACATCAAGGTTATCCCTTCCATCAATGAACTTTACAAGATCTTTTTCTAGAGATAAGATCTTCCCTGCACATTTCTCTTTCTCAAGTTCTAGGCCAACAACCTTTTCTTCTGGCTGACTCACTTTATCAGAGTCATTCTTAAGAAAAGTATTTTCCAACCTAGCTACTCTTTCTTCCAAAGCTTCCTTTTCAACAATCTTTTACTTAGAATCAACTTCAAGAGATTTTTTTGGTTGTCAAACTCTCATTCACAGATTCTAATGATCTAATCTTACTTTTCAAGGATGCATCATTGTTCTTGAACTTCGCAATTTCTTTGAAATACTTCACTGTCAATTTTTTATACTGATCATACAATTCATGATATGTATTTTGTAATTTAACAACTTCAATATCAGAGTTAGAATAATATACCTCATCATCTCCTAATTCAGGCATAAAGCAAATGCTGGTGACTTCTTTTGGCTCTTCTTCTTCAAAGTTTTTTGAATCCTCATCTAACCAGGCTATAGTCATCACTTGCTTTCTGGGTTTTCTATTCTCTGACTTGTTTTTTTGAAGAAGAGGGCATTCAAGTCTCGTGTGTCTAGGCTTCTTATAATGATAGCATATGATTTGATTGTTTTGTGTATTGCTATTGCCTTTTGATAGGAACCTATTGTTCCCAGCTTTCTTGTTTTCTTCTATTTTCATATTTTCTGACCATGAAGTTGAACTTACAATTTCCATCTATTTGCAAATCAGTGTCACTTTCATCACTATTTGATTCATCACCATTTAATTCATCAGTTGCTTTTAGTGCCATTCCTTTTCTATAGGAGGATTGCTCATCTCGCCTAAACTCGGTTTCATGGACCACCAGATTTTCTCGTAGTCAGTCGAGTGAAATAGTTTATAGATCCTTTGCAGTTTTTAGAGCTGTCACCTTAGGTCTCCATTCCTTTGGTAGTGATCTTAGAATTTTCGTTATAAACACATCATTGGGATATATCTTTCCTAAGTGTTTAAGACCATGATGATGTTGTTGAATCGTCTGAAGAATTCATCTATTGTTTCTCCCTGTTTCATGCCAATAATTTTGTATTGATTCACTAACAGTTTTATTCTAGGTATCTTTACCTCATTCGTTCCTTCAAAGATGACTTGTAGTTTATCTCACATTTCCTTTGTTGTAGAGTAGTAGGATATCTTCTCATATCTTCTACAGATAGTACATAGATCATATGATGTTTTGTTTTAGCATTTAGCTATGCATTTCTTCTGTCAGCATCAAACCATACTTCTACATTTTTTGTAGTGGGAAGTGTAGGTCCAACTCTAATGGCTTGCCAGACTTCAATATCTACAGATTGGAGATAGATTGTCATTCTCTCTTTCTAATATGAGTAGTTGTTTTCATTAAAGTAAGGAAGTTTTGAGACAGATTATCCTTTAAGGCCTCTTAAATTGTTTATCATGATCTATCATATGTTATAAAACAAAATAAATGTGAAACCTTGCTCTTATACCAAATGATAAAGCAAACACACATAAGAGGGGGGTGAATTGTGTGTAATAAATTTTTTTCAAAACTTTCAAATCGATAAGATCCTGCTAAATAAAAATAAATTTATAAATAAAATGGTCCTATAAACTTCTTAAAGGATTCTGTTAAATGCTCAAATAGAAAAGAGCCAATTAATCGAAATAAGCCTACTAACTCTCAAAATGATAGGAGCCTTTTTTAATCAATAAAAGCTTGCTAGAGCTTAAAAAGAAAGTTTCTTGTTAACTCAATAGGAGCCTGCTAACTTTTGAAAGAAACCTTTTGCGATATAAAAATAGAAGGAGCCTATTAAAAACTAATAATGCAAAAAACTAAAAATAAGGAAGAGAGAGAAAATGACAAAGTACATTTATACTAGTTCGGCTTATAACAAAGCTTACGTTTAGTCCCCAAGTATCCAAACTGAGTATTTCATTATAAAAACCAAGTAGTAATTTGATGAGCCTCTTCAAGCTCACAAGTGTATTTTTTTCAAGGTTCTTTAACGTTCCACAATAATAGCATTTTGTTAGCCTCTATAAGCTCTCAATAAGAAATGTCTGAAGAATTTAACAATCTCTCTTAATAGAGTGATATCACTTTCTAAAGCACAAAGAGTTTGATATAACTTTTAAGAATACTGATGCTCTAAGATATTTTGAAAGTCTCATGTATATCTTTTGTATGATGTTTATGTTTTGCAAATGCAGTGGCTCTTCCTTAAGTGGACATTTTCTTCAACTAGTTTTTGGTTAATCTTTGAAATCATCTCTATTGAAATCTTTGATATTTAGATATTAAGAAGAATGTTCTATCAAGGCTTCCAGAGCTAATTATTCGAATTAGTATGATCCTTCCAAATGTCATTAAATCATTTCTAAAAAAGTAAGTTTATAAAGAAGGTTCCTACAAGAAATAAAGCAATTACTTCATGATTTTATTTCCTTTTAAGAATTATATCATTGTTTATATAAGGAAATAAATCGAATTTGAATTTTGAAATATTATACATTTATCATAAACCTTAAGCTAACAATTTTGATTATCAATAGTTTTAATTCTACAAAAACCTGGTCATGGACACTGGTACATCTTATCACATGACTTTCTCGTGCGAATTGTTTCACTCATTCAAATAGTGGAATGGCACAGTAAAGTGGGTAATAATAAGGAGCTTAATGTAAAAGGCAGTAGTTTGGTGTAGATTATGATGCATAACGGAATTATCAGAACATTTGATGCGTGGTATGTTCCTGATCTATGTACGAATTTGATTTCTTTGCGTACACTAGACAAAAATGGGTATGGCTTCTCTAGTGGAGATGAATAGTTGAGGATTCTAAAGGGTGGTTTAGTAATGATGAAATGAAAACTACAACATGGAATTTATATTATGATGGGTAGATCAGTGATGGGAATAGTGACAGTATCTCAATCCTTAGAGGAGCATAGTTACAGTACAGAGTTATGGCATCGTAGACTAGGTCACATAAGTGAAAAAAGATTGGCAATATTGAGCAGACAAGGATTGTTAGATGGAGCAGAGACTGGAAAGTTGAATTTCTATAAGGCTTGTGTCATAGGAAAACAACGCAGAGTCAAATTTAGCTTTGGAAAATATACCTAAAAAGAAATACTTAAGTATATTCATTCAGATTTGTGGGGTCCTTCTTCAGTTGAATCTTATGGCATATGTAGGTATTTCATTAAATTCATTGATGATTACACTAGTAAGGTTTGGGTGTATTTTTTGAAATCCAAAGATGAGGTATTTGAGCGGTTCAAGGATTAGACATCTATGGTTGAAAAATGGACTGGAAAACAAGTCAAGACACTCATAACAGATAATGGGTTGGAATTATTCAATGCATAATTTGATGAATTATGCAAGATAGAAGGTATAGTGAGGCACCACACCACACCATATGACATAAACCATAGAAAAACAAAGTTGCAGAATGCATGAACCAAGCACTCCTGCAACGTGCTCGATTCATGTGACTAAATGTTGACTTGTCAAAGAAGTTTTGGGCTGAAGTAGTTAACACTACTTGTTATCTAGTGAATAGATCTCCATTGGGATATATTCTGGCCATTCTAAGACTCCTCAAAAGGTATGGCCCGATAAACCTTCTGATTATTCTGGCCTGCGTATATTTTTTTGTCCTCCTTATGCTCATGTGAACGATGGTAAACTGGATCCGAGGGCAATGAAATGCATATTTCTAGGGTATGCAACTGAAGTTAAAGGGTATAGACTATGGTGTGCTAAAAAATATAGAACTCTAAGATTTATTATCAGTAAAGATGTGACTGATAAGTGTGAATTGCATCATGTTTTAGGGCTTAGTTTGATATGTATTTAATTGTTAATTCAATCGTTTAGTATGTGTTTAGGATAGAATTGTGTTAGTTTGTTTAATTATTTATGTTTTAAGTGTTTTATGCGTTAATACAAGTCTTCAAAAGCTTAATTATTATGTTTTTGAGGTACCTTGATATGTTTGTTAGTGTTTTAGGTCAACATCAAAAAATAGAGAAGTTTCGAAGACATTCGGGCTGAAACAATGGTCCATGATCGTGGCACAACAAGCCATGATTATGACAGAAGCATTGGAGTTAGCCCACAATTATGGCCCATATGCTATGATCATGACAGAAGCCCAGGACATGACCCATGATCATAGCCTGCTTCCCACGATCATGACAGAAGGCTTGGATGTGGGCCACAATTGTGGCTTGCAAGGCTACAATCATGTCCTACATCAATCAAACGTGTAGATAGTCAAGAATGTCAAGTTTTGAGAATTTTTTGGACCTTTTAGACCCAAAAAAAATTGTAAGGCTGCTTAAAATAGAAAAGATATTTAAAGAATAAGACAAAGAGGCAAGGGGAGCTTTTGGCATTAGCCACTTTTGAGAGAAACCCTAGAGTGAATTATCGAGAGAAGAAGGAAGAGAGAATAGGAGAAGAAGTCGACTCGATGTACTTCCTAGATCAGGAGTTTCCTAACATCGCTGCCTCCCATCGTCCTTTTAATTTCATATTTCCTGTTATTTTCAATTTTATTATTGTATAAAATTGGAATAATAGTTGATGATAGGATTTTTTTATGTTGATGATATTCTAAACTCACCTTCAGACTTTTATCTTCGATTTCATAAATTTTGATTGTTTACATTTTACTGGATTTGTTATGATTTAGTTTTTGCAACTGAATAATTTGGTGATAAACTGAGAGGGTGAATCGAAAAAAAATTTTAACGAGAGTTGGGTGATTTAATAGAACAAGAATTATATCAAATCAATAAATTGTGCGAAGAGAGATCTTATGTAGGTTTCCGATAGTTTATTAGATAACTTCAGATCTAATTAGGGTTTTGGATAGGTTGTTAATTTAATCAACCCTAGGATCGTCTAGAACCAATAATCTAGTAATTCATAATCGATTAGGTTAGCATTAAAGATAGGTAAAATTCCCTTTCTCTTAATTGGTAGTTCTTTATATTGATTCTTAAGTTTACGTTACAATTGCTAAATTGTTAATATTTTCGTGATTGATTGTTGAATTGATTTAATTGATTAAATTAAATTCTTATTTTAGTTTCGTTACATTTTGAATTTTTGCGATTTGTTTTGGCCTTAGATTTTAGGATTAGATTATCCCTCCTCGTGGGATTGACATCTTAGGTACTACACGAATGACCCGTGCACTTACAGATTATCGAGGTTAATTAATTAAAACTTATAAATATCGAAATAACCCGATCAAGTTTTTGCCGCTATTGTTAGGGAGGCAATTAGTTTAATTCTATAGTTTAAGGTGTTTAGTTAGTTTTTAATTTTTGTTTTCATTCTTTCTTTCTATTTTTGAAATCGTGCTCTTGCATAAATACAAGAGTCACGAGAAGTTCGATTTGTGCAACTAAAACATTAGATTTAGACATCACTCAACTAGAATGATCCATTAGGAAAGCTCAGTGTGAGGAAAAAGAGGAAATCATGAAAATAACAATGGTCTAGGAATTTTCAGCAAGATTTGGACCAAGGAGCGAACCAAAGACGTCAACAATGGCCCTTATAGACTTCCTGAGACTAGGGTTCAATGCAACTAACCAAGGAGTAACTAGGCTACCCGAACAAGCAACATCTTTTGAAATCAAACCAGCTCTCTTAAACATGCTTCAATAGAACGTGTAGTTTTATGGACAAAAAAATGAAGATCCTAACACACATATAGTGAACTTCCTTGAAATTTGTTATACGTTTCGGTACCATCAGATGTCGGAAGATGTAGTCAAAATTAGGCTTTTCCCTTTTACCCTTAAAGATAGAGCAAAGGCTTGGTATCATTCCCTCAACCCACCAATGTCACGACTTGGGATTAACTAGTTCATGCCTTTTTATATAAGTATTTTCCCCTAATCAAGACTACGAAGATTATCAAAGAGATTACTAACATCCGATAAAGTGACGGGGAATCGATCTATGAAGTGTGGGAATGATACAAGGATTTGCAACGAAAATGCCCACACCATAACTTACCCAAAGAATTCTTGTTGTAAACATTCTATAACAAAGTAACCCTATATACAAGAGGCACGATTGACACATCTTCAAAAGGATCATTGATGAGAAAGAAGGTAAATGAAGTGAAAGAGCTGATAGAGGAAATGACGAGTAATAGCTACCAGTGGACGAACGAGCGTAGTAGATAAACCACTACTTTTCGAGAACAAAAAGGAATTGTGGTTGTTGATGAAATGACAGAGATGCAAGCTAAAATTGACAACCTAACTCAATAGCTCAACAACATGAAGTCTTCATCCTTAGCTCCAGCAAAAGCCATATGACTTAAGTGTGAACTCTATAGACAAATGGACCATGATACGGTGGAATGTTTCTTGATGAAGGAAAGCAATCCAGAGCAAGTGAATTATATGGGAGCTTAATATAGACGAGGAGGGGGAAACAATCCCTACTCTAACACAAACAACCCCGGGTGGAAGAATCACCCTAACTTCTTGTGGATAAACAATGCTAATAGTCAGTTTAGACCTCAAGGACAATTAGGCTTCCAACAAGATAATCCAAGCTCAATGAAATCCAGGTTGGATAAGATTTTAGATAAAATTGGAGGCATAGAGGATGCACATAAAAGCTTGAAAGCAAATTCAAGTAAGTCACTAAGAACCATACCTCTTCAATACACAATCTAGACGTCTAAGTAGGTCAACTAGTGGGAGCAATTTCTACTCAAAATGTAGGAACTTTTCTAAGCAATGCCGAGTCTAACCCAAAGGAACGGATCATGATCATTACTTAGACCTAAGAAAAAAAACTCAAACATGCAAAGGAAGACAAAGCTAAGGGAGAAGGATAAGTAATTATGGAATTCCTTCTAACTGAGCTCGTAATTGAGCAAATCGAGAAACCTCGACCTAAATTTTTGTGCCCTACTCTAGCTTAGTCAAAGTCAATTGCAAGTAGGGCAATGAGGAATTCTAGGGAGGTTGAATTAAATAAGGTTGAAGACATAATAGAACATCTACAAACAAAGCTCACACTCAAGGAATCAAACAAGGAGAAGGTTAAGGAGCACATAATGGAAGAAAACCCTAACATAACACAGAAGAAAAAGAACCTAGGGGATTTTTAGATTCCTCACAGTATTAATGGAGTCAAAATAGATAGGGCATTCATAAATTTAGGAGTGAGTATCAATATGATGCCCTATACCTTTAGTTAAAAATTGGGGTTAGGAGAGTTAGAACCACAAAGATGCTAATGAAGATGGCGGACATAACAGTTCATCAGCCGAAGGGGATTATCAAGGATGTGCATGTATAAATTGATAAATTTACCTTCCCTACAGACTTCTATATATTGGATATTGGAGAATATATGGAAACCCCTATGGTCCTTGAAAGACTATTCTTAGCTACTGCTCATTCCATAATTGATGTTGATGAGGGTGAATCAACTCTGAGGGTCTGCAAGCATCAAATAACCTTCAAAGTGTCGAAGAAAGACAACAGTTCTCCTTTACCTCCAATTAATATCAAGAAAACCAAACCTCAAGGACAATGGGAAGATATTAAATGCTGGACCCCACTTTCGAAGCCCAGCATTCAGAAACAAACACGGAAGCAGTACTTGCCCTATACCTTACTAAACCTGTTTCGTGACATTAAGCACAACTTTCTGTACCGGACTCAGATTCTGGTGTTCTTTAGATGAATAGAAAGAGGAATTCAAGATATACAACTCTCATGAAGACCTCAAAGACCAATTCTATAATATAAAGGGTCAAAGATGGACC
This sequence comes from Erythroxylum areolatum, assembly GCA_024520975.1. Taxonomy (NCBI): domain Eukaryota; kingdom Viridiplantae; phylum Streptophyta; class Magnoliopsida; order Malpighiales; family Erythroxylaceae; genus Erythroxylum; species Erythroxylum areolatum. Next base: position 50,918,638 of record JANIJH010000225.1, read on the forward strand.
AGAAGATGTTCTAACCAAAATGAGACGATGCTGACGTCATGAGACGAATTGCTGATGTCATGAGACGAAATGGAAAAATGGGCATAACTTTCTATATAGAACTCGTATTCAGGTGTTCTATAGATTAATAGAAAGAGGACTTCAAGATCTAAAACTCTCATGAAGACCTCAAAGACCAATTCTATCATCTAGAGGATCAAATTTGGATTAAAAGATGTTTTGACCAAAATGAGACGATGCTGACGTCATGAGACAAATTGCTGATGTGATGAGATGAAATAGAAAAATGGGCATAACATTCTATATAGAACCCGGATTCAGGTTTTCTGTATATGAATAGAAAGAGGACTTCAAGATATACAACTCTTATGAAGACCTCAAAGACCAATTATATCATCTAGAGGATCAAATTTGGATCAGAAAATGTTCTGACCAAAATGAGACGATGCTGACGTCATGAGACGAATTAGAAAAATAGGCATAACTTTCTGTACAGAACTCGGATTCAGGTGTTCTATAGATTAATAGAAAGAGAAATTCAAGATATACAACGCTCATGAAGAATCAAAGACCAATTCTATCATCTAGAGGATCAAATTTGGATCAGAAGATGTTCTAACCAAAATGAGACGATGCTGACGTCATAAGACGAATTGCTGACGTCATGAGATGAATTAGAAAAATAGGCATAACTTTCTGTACAGAACTCGGATTCAGGTGTGATATAGATTAATAGAAAGAGGGCTTCAATAAGACCTTAAAGACCAATTCTATCATCTAGAGGATCAAATTTGGATCAAAAGATGTTCTGACCAAAATGAGACGATGCTGACGTCATGAGACGAATTGCTGATGTCATGAGACGAATTGAACCTTACTACTTGTAAGGCTCGTATCTCCCAGCTCCGATATCCAAAATATACAAACTTTATATCGTTGGAAAGCTGGGAGGATCCTCTACAACTTTCAAGAAGAATATTTTTACCAGTTCTACCTAGAATATTCCATATTTTCCCCCGAATTCAGTACACAATTCTATCCCTATGGAAAACTTGAAATATGCCATGAACACTACCAGATATTAAGCACACCCACACAGAACTTCTTTAATACTCAAACATTTGCAAATCAAATAAGCTTGCATGTAGCCTCCATTCATAGCTTTAATTACACATCATCATTTCATCAAGTCTTAACCCAAGTTTCAAAAATACACTGGATGCTCGATGCTTGGTACAAAAGCTAAATATTTTGAAATTTCTGATGCCTTGCAAGGATTGCTAACCTTCACGCTCTGCACCTGAGGAGGGAAAAGTGGGGTGAGCTACACAGCTCAGTGGCTAACATATTTATAGCCATGGCAATTGACCAAAGTCAAGCATATGTATGTATATGTGTATATATATATATATATATCTAGATAGCATTCATACTTCACTCAAGTAATTTAACATTCATAAGATTTTGCTCAATCACATAACACTGAATATGCTTCATGCTTAACCATTTAAAGATGCAATGCGCAACAAACTGCTCGAGGGTTTCATGAAATAGAATGAGGAAACCGAAGTTTACCCCATGAACAGAATGAGTCCATTTCGGAGCTTATATGCCACAAGAGGGTAGCTGGGAGAAGGCTCTTGTAGACGTGCACGTGACAAATAGAATGGTTCCACTCTCGCCCAAATAGAAGCACATACTCATGCTTAGAATAATTTTATCAAAATGATATGCTTTCATGCTTTTTCCTTCTTTGCATTTAGTACAAAATGTGATAACCTTTTTCAAGGT
>JANIJH010000225.1:50920528-50946636 GCA_024520975.1 Erythroxylum areolatum
AAGTCATGGCTCACAGGTCGGTCAGCTGGCATTTTTTAGGGATGACCTAGTTAGGCTTTTTGTAGTAGATTTCTTTTGGAGTAATGTACAGATAGTGAAAAACTGACAGTTATGTAAAGTACTGCTTTTGATGATATAAAATGAGAAAATTTTATGGTTTCAAAAATTAGTGATTTTTAGTATTGATGCTTTATGATTATCGATGTCATGAGAGGTACGGTAGTGACTGTTCGTAGTTCACCCTTATCGTAGAATATGTATCGGAATGACCTACGGGTGTCCCAGTGTATACCCTATGGTAAGGGGGTGCTACAATCTTGGCCTACGTATGTTTGGTTGTTCTACTTATGCTCATATAAATGATAGTAAACTAGAGCTGAGAACAATAAAATTCATATTTCTAGGGTATGAGACCAGAGTTAAAGGTTATATACCGTGGTGTGCAGAAAAAGATAGAACTCCGAGATTTATTATTAGCAAAGATGTGACCTTTGATGAATTTGCTATGTTAGAAAAGGAGTATGATAATCATGAAGGTAATAAAGATCAAGGTGGTAGTCAGAAGGTGGAGTTTGAAAATGAAACTCGAACAGGACTATAAAAGATAATGTTCAACAGCCCATGGAAGAAGAGCAAGATTCACAAAGTATAGCAGCAAGGAGAACGAGGAGGGAAATCAAAAAACCTGTAAGGTATGCTGATTGTGCTAGTATTATTGATACTAATTTTATTGCATATGCCTTGATCTTAGAGAGAATATTAATTCTAATGAAGTTAGATCATATAAGGACGCAATTGAGAGTAGAGAAGCATCGAAATGGTTGATTGTGATGAATGAAGAGATGTAGTCTCTTGAAAGGAACAAAACTTGGGATCTAGTACCTCTACCAAAAGGTGCAAACCTAGGAGGATGCAAAAGGGTGTTTAAGAGCGAAGAAGGCCTTCCTGGAGTTAAACCAGTCAGGTTCAAAGCAAGGCTTATGGCCAAGGATTTTTTACAAAAGGAAGGGATTGACTACTATGAATTGTTCTCACCAGTTGTGAAGTATTAAACCATTTGAGTTATTCTGCCCACAGTAAGTGCATTAGATCTGCAGTTAGAACAACTTGATGTCAAAAATGTGTTCTTACTTGGAAACATAACAGAACAGATCCATATGTTATAGCCAGAGGGGTTCCTTAACAATGAGAAACTAGAGTACATATATTTGCTAAAAAAACCCTTGTACAGTTTAAAGCAGTTACCAACGTAATGGTATAAGAGGTTCTGTACGTTCATGATTTCTTATAGTTTTATGCACAATCAGTTTGATAATTATGTCTACTCTAAAAGGCTTTCAGATGATTTGTATATATATTTGTTGCTACTTGTAGATGATATGTTGATTGCAGGTACGATTAAAGCTGAAATTGATGTTTTAATGAAGTTATTAAGTAGTGAGTTTGAGATGAAGGATTCAGGTACAGCTAAGAAGAATTTGGGCATAAAGACTGCAGTCTTTTCATATGGATAAATCTAAGCAAGTAAGTACTCCATTAGCAACACATTTTAAACTTGATACTAGTACAATACCTACTACAGAAGATGAGAAGGATTACATGAGACTAGTTCCTTACTCCAGTGTTATGGGAAGTCTTATGTATGTATGATATGTACTAAGCCTGATTTGGCTCATGTAGTTAGTATGATAAGAAAGTTTATGAGTAAACGGGGGAAATCTCACTAGGAATTAGTTAAATGGGTTATTCAATATCTAAAAGGAATGAGTAATATCTGTTTGGTCTATGGCGCTAATAAAGATATTGGTAGTTTGGTTGGCTATACTAACTCTGACTGTGCTGAAGATCTTGTGAAAAGAAGATCCTGACACGCTATATCTTTACTTTGTATGGATGTGTTGTTAGTTGGAAGGCAACACTACAATCTACTGTTGCCTTGTCTACCATTGAAGTGGAATACATGTCATTAACAGAAGGGATTAAAGAAGGTATATAGTTGCATGGTCTTATTGATATTCTAGGACTGAAAGTTGAAAGACCTATCATTTATTGTGATAGTCAAAGTGCATTGGATTTTGCCAAGAATCTTGTTTATCATGAGAGATCAAAACATATTGATATTAGGCTAAACTTCATACAAGATGTCATAGAGGAAAAGGAGTTGTTCATTGAGAAAATAGCCATAGAAAAGAATCCAACAAATATGTTGACTAAGTCGTTACCAACTAAGAAATTTAAGCATAGCTTGGACTTGGTGAATGTTTGCATGGCTTGAGGCCCTAAAGACTATGAATGGTAGGGAGGAGTTTGCTCTTGTTGTCTGGGGATTTGAGAGAATTCAAGTTAAGGTGGACAATTGTTGAGTGCCTTAAATTTTGGTGAATCGTAAATGGATTATGACTTGACCAAAAGGAGAAAAAAATAGTTCAATGAGCAATATGGATTGGCCTAGTTTTGTATTTTTTGGAGTGGCCTGAACCGATTAGGTATGGATATGATGTATTCAGTTATAGAGTCTAATGACTTGTAATAGTTCTCTCTAATGGAATAAGATTGCTCTTCCCTTATCCGTGGACATAAATCACATTGGTTGAACCACGTAAATTCTATGTATTTTTCGTTTGCATTTTTTGATCTATTACGTTGCGTTTTTCCTCAACAAAACACATATATGAAAACATTTTACACATTTTGAATGTTATCATACAATAAAATTTATATAAACTAATAATATTTATTATATGATAATTTTGTGATTATGTCTTAAACTAATAAGCTAATTTCATAATGTTGATAAATTAATAATATGATAACTTTCTAAAAGAACTTTGTACTTTTCCCCTATATTTAACCACAATACGTTGTTAAAATTTATGCTTACTTAGAAAGTTGACTATGATATTTTTCAAATATAAGTATATTATAATTTATTTTTTCACATCATTTGTATATAATTGGATTTCATCTATAGTTTTTTTTAGTTAGAAGCTCGAAGATTAATCTCAAATTTGAATAAAAATATAAAGTTTTGTTATAGACTTCTTGTTTGTATATAAATATTACTTTAATGTATTTCAATAATTAAATTAATACAATTACAATGAAAAATTACCCAACTTTTCCACCAACGACGCACTTGTGACTCGCACAATTTCGCTCAATGTGTGTTTAATGTAACAAATTATGTACAATTTCGATTAAATTAAGAATGCTAATGGTGGAATGATTTTAGCTGGAATAAAAAACACTGACATAGTCATAAGTCTTCATGCTAAATTTTTTGTAGCAAAGGAAGGTCTCCATGCTTATGTTTCTATTCAATTATCTAAAATCATTTTATAATCTAATTCACTGCAAATGGTTAACATCTTGAATGGTAAAAGTCTTTGTCCATGAAAACTTTGGGAGATTCTTGAAGAAATAAAGACTCTTATGACTGGATTTGAAGTGTTGATTCAACCAATGGCAGATCCACAGTGGGGGCAAGTGGGGGCACTTGCCCCCACTGCCTCCAACAGATTTCTTTAAAAAAATATACTTTTTTAAGTTTTGCTCCCACAAAAAAAATAAAATTTTACTCCTATTAAAATTTTGCCCCCATTAAAAATAAAATTTTATCTCTATTAAAATTTTGCCCTCACTTAAAAAAATTTCTAGATCCGCCCCTGAATTCAACACACATATTAGGGAAGCTAACACCTTAGCTTATGCCCTCTCTAAAATGGTAAGTTATTCACAGGAACCTAAGCAATTTTGTGTGGCAAAAGATTCACCGATCCACATGCACGATCTTCTAACTTTAGATCAGAATCGTTTTCCTTATATTAGACTTATTAAGTCATGCGAACTATAGGTTTTGAATTTGTTTGGTTTTAATTATTGCATAATCTCTCTAATCACACACATATTTCACTAAATGCTATAGTTAATGCTTACGTCCTTTCTTTCAATTCCGAGAGGTAAGATCTACTTTCCTCCCTCTCTTCTTGTAATTTTTCTATTTTATTAATAAAAGGGTATCCAAGCCCACAGCTTGCACAATGCCTGTTCTTTAAAAAAGTACAATTTTGATTAATTGGATATATGTTATTTATAAGAGTAATTCATATCCATTTCATTAAATTAATAAAATATGATAAATTTTAATTATTAAGTGAGAAGTTATTAGATTGTAAATAATATATATTTATGTTAAAATATATAAAGTTAAAAAATTTATTGATCATCATTATTATAAAAATTATGTTTTATAAAATAAAAATTCTATTTAATAATAATAATAATAATAATAATAATAATAATAATAATAATAATAATAACTACTACAGTGTCCATATAATTGTTCCATTAAAAAAAATATCCGACCCTTTTGAAACATCAAAGACATTTGGCTTCGCGGAATACTATTTAGCTCTATACCCATATGCATGCTGGATTTCTTTGGCATGCCTATCTATGGCAGTGTAGGTTTTCAAGCAATCCTTTCCGTGGCGTGTTGGTGCTTCCTGGCTCATGTACGTGTCCTGTCTTTGCGGAACATCTTGAAATGAAGATGTGTAATTGTAGGTCTATCTAAATCTCATTTCACATACATATTCTACCCAGTTTCCCATTGAAGATTTTGACTTCGTCGAAATCATTCCATGCCTTCCAAAGCCTTGAAGAGAGACCGAACGGGGGAAGATGGGATTGGTCTGTTCTAGCTTGGTTATAATTGCATGCACACCACACGAAGACTTTTTGCATGTTCCCGTTGCGATCATATTGAAGATATGTATTGCATTACTTTTATCATTTTTCTATTGCTATAAATGAAATGTGACTGGAGCATATTTTAGAAAGAAGGTGTTGGAAGATTCTAAATTAGAAAATTCGTTCCTAGTTTATCGGTGCTACATACGAAAATTGTATATATGTGTGCTGGCTAGTTGTAGGGGAAGTGAGATATTCTCACTATTATGAAACTTTTCATCAGTTGACTATGTTAAAAAGCCTTTGTATATCACACCGGGTCAGGATCTCGTTACAGCTAGGGGTCTTATCCGAGATCACCGGAGCCAGTGGTGCGGTGGTTTTCTTCAACACATTGGTCGCAGATCATCCATTCTGGCTGAATTATGGGGCGTCCACTCCGAACTCACCCTCGCCTGAACTTCTGGTTACTGTCAGGTCATCCTTGAACTGGATGCCCTCGAAGTCATTAATTTGCTTTCATCTTCCATCTCAGACACTGATAGTTATCATGTTTTGTTGGCAGGTATACAAGGGTTACTCCGGCGTGATTGGGAGATTCGCGTCCAACACATACATCGGGAAGGTAACCAATGCGCTGATCAGTTGGCTACTGTGGCAGGCTGGAAGACCCCAGGCATCCATCTACTTCGAGAGCCTTCGTTGATAGTCCAGGATTTCCTCCGACAGGACCGGCAGGGCATTGAGTACCGCCGAGTTTTGCGCGAATTAGATTAATTGTGTTTTAGTTCCTTTGTATTCAAAAAAAAAAAAGCCTTTGTATATATACTTGTATTAGGGGAACTGATGACATAATTTCTCAGAATGTTTAGGAAACTTTTTCATTAGTTAACTAAGGATGACTCATGTTGATACTAAGGATGTTGCAAGAATCACGAGGGAAGTGGCCGTTGTCTCTTCCAACACTTACGATGGTGATCTCAGCATATCTCAAAAACTTTGTTCTGTTTTGTCGAATGAACTTAATTATCTTCCATGGTCCAGGGCAGTCACAATTGCTCTCAGTGGAAGATCTAGATTGGGATTCAATAATGGCAGAGAAAAGGGCCCGATGAAATCTCACCTGAGTATGATGCCTGGCTTTCAAAAGATCATATGGTTATGTCATGGTTGCTTAATTCTATGGACCGTAATATTGTTGAAATTTTCAATCATTCTAAGACTTCTCAGGATATGATCATATGTCTAATAAACTAATGAATTGTTGTGATTTCTCTTCCACGTCCTTTATTGTGTTAGTTAATTGCCAAAATGTTGCTATAAAGGGTAAAGGAAAATTCAAACTTTTGTCTAACACTATAAACTCCAATGTTCTCTATGTTACTTCCGTTCCCATTTTGTTACTCTATGTTCCCAAAGTAATTCAATCTCTTGATTGTGAAATTCTATTCACATCTTTTATAGTTGTGTTTCAGGACCGTGTCACCAAAAAGGTCATTGGTGAAGGGTTTTACTTAAATAGACTCTACTATTTCACTCCTAAGAATTAAGTCTCTAAATGTTTTAAGCCCTTTTAACTTCTATAAGTCAACAACTTTTATGGCATCAGTATTTATCTCATCCTTCTGATTCTGTCTTCTTAAAAATAATTTCTAATTTGTCTAAAAAAGCTCATCATCATACGATTCGTCATTATTCTAAGTCATCTAGACTTCCTTTCAATTTATCATTGTCACATAATACTAAGCCTTTTCAATTAGTACATTCAAACATCTAGGGTCCGTTCTTTCTTCTATTGATGGATGTAAATACTTTGTAACCTTTATTGATGTCTTTTCTAAAGTTACTTGGGTTTATTTGCTAAAATCAAAAGGTGATGTCTTCAATCACTTAAAAGAATTTCATGGGATGATTGTTAATCAATTTTCAGTTTATAATAAGATTCTTCGAACTAAAAATGGAACAGAATATAAATCCCATAATATGACTAGTTTCTTATCTTTAAAAAAGTTGTGAATTAAACTAGTTGTATTAACACTCCCCAATAAAATGGGGTTGTTTGATGAAAAATAGAGACTTGTTGGAGAAAGCTAAAGCAATAATGCTTAAAATGAATGCTTTAAAATATTTTTGATCTTAGTAAGTGTTAATTACCTATTTTATTAATCAACTGCCTAGTCAAGTTTAAGATTTTTAAAACGTTCTTGATTTTCTGATATATGTCAATTGAAAGTGCTTGGTTGCACTTGTTTTATATATTTGACAGAAAGGTCTCAAGATAAGCTAGATCTAATATCAGTTATCTTTTTGGTTTATTCACAAACTTAGAAGGGAAACAAATGCTTCGATATTGTTGCTAGGAAACTTTAAGTTACAAGAGATGTTTGATTTGATAATGCTAAGCCCCTATCCCTATTTTATAGCTTCAAGTAAAGGGGAGCTTATGACTAAATTGTTTCTATTGCCAGGTGTTAAAATAGATCTTGAATTTTTAGAGAAAGCTATAGTTTGTAATCCTCCAGAATTGTAATCATTAGACCTATAAATTTTTAATGATCAAGTAATTTGAATGATAATAAGTATCAAGAAGCTAATGGCACTTCAAATGATCAAGAGATATCTATTGATCAAGAACAAACATGTTCCTCAATAAAATCCACCAAGAAATTGTTAGCTTCTAAAAAAGCTAAATACTATATTGCTTACTCAGTTAAGCATCCACTTACAAATTATCTTACCAAAAGGTATCTCCCTCATACTTTGCTTACCTTTCAGCCATTTCCAATATTCATGATCCTAAAACTTATCAAAATGCTCAAACTCAATTAAAAGGAAGAAAAGGAAGATGAGTCGAAGGCAATTGTAGAAAATAACACATGATGTATTGCGTCTCTTTATAAAGGAAAGTGGAAAGTTGGATTCCAATGGGTATATATAACAAAGTTTAAGTTTGATGGATCCATAGATCACCATAAGGCTCATTGGATAGCCCAAGGTTTTATTAAAAAATATGGAGATTATAAGGAGACATTTACTCGAATTACAAAAATGACTACTATTTGAGTACTTTTGTCAAAAATGCCTTCTTGCATGGTGATCTTAAAGAAGAAGTATTCATGAAACTTCCTTTTGGTTAAGCTCAAGGTGGTAATCTGAATTTGGCGTGTAAACTTCATAAATCCATTTATAGATTAAAGTAGAGTACTCGAGCCTAGCATGAGTTCATCTCTTGAAGGTCTTGGATTATTAAAAAGTATTGTTGATTCATCTCTATATGTTCAACTTGGAAAGAGTAAAAACAAATGATACTTATTTATATAGAATATCTCATTGTAACAAGAACTGATGCAGACTCAATTTCAAGTTAAAAAGATATCTTCAACAATTATTTCCTGTAAAATATCTTGATCCTTTAAAGGTACTTTCTTGGAATCAAAATGGAAACTTTTGGCAAGGGATTTTTTCTTAACTAGCATAAGTAAATTCTAGATTTACTTCAAAAGGCAAGATTGATGGATTCTAAACCTACTCAACTCCTCTAGACAATAAATCAAAAATTGATTCAACCAAAAAGGCTCTCAAATGTAGTACATCTTATTAAAAACTTATGGTGAAACTCATTTAGTTGACCATAACTCAACCTGATATCTCATTTTTCACAAGTCTTTTTAGCCAATTTATGCATGCTCCAACATTCTATCATTTGAATCTAGTTAAACATAATTTGTGAAACTTAAAGGGATCAATTGACTGTGGAATTTTAATGTCAAAAAATGAACACACAAACATTGAAGGCTATACATATTCAAATTGAGCTTGACATTCACTTGCTAGAAGCTTTACTATAGGCTATTGTATATCTGTCGAAAGAAATCCTGTCTCATGGAAAAGCAAGAAACAACATATGGTAGCTCGATCTAGTGCAGAAGCTGACTATTTAGCCATAACAACTATAACTTGTGAACTTATATGGCTTAAGAGTCTTCTTTCTAATTTAGGTTATCCTTATACTATTCCAATGAATATGTATGACAACCAATCAACTATGCATATAGCGGCAAATATAGTGTTTCACAAAATAACAAAGCATATTAAAGTTGATTGTCATTATATTCGTTAGCAGGTTCAGACTAAGCTAATTAAAACTTGTTATATATGCACTAATGATCAATTAGCATATTTGTTCACCAAAGTTCTACCTTTAATTTAGTTTCAACATCTATTAAGCAAGCTTGGATATATTAATCTTCTAGATCCAACTTGAGTGGGAGTGTTAGCAACTTGAGTGGGAGTGTTAGCAAGCTTGGATATATTAATCTTTTAGATCTATTAAGCTTGAATATGTTTGACACCCCAATTGGGTTGCATTTAAATCGACTTTCGCTTCCTGTTGTTCTTTATCTTTTACCATTTTCTTCTCTGACTAGATTTTCATGTAAATTGATTTTTAAAAAAAATTGTATTAATAATAGGAAAAGCTACAGAACATCATTACAATGACTCACTTAATCTGCCTTCAAATTCAAAATCCTTTAGTCGTTACACAAAAAAATACATCAATTGATTATAGCAAATCAACTCAGCTAAATTTCTTTTTTTTTTTTGACAATATAAGCTTCATGTATAAGCAGATAATTCAACGCTTAGTAATTGTCTTCCATTAAGCACCCAAAAATAGTCTTTTTTAAATATGTGGAGTCTTCATTTTTGTCTCAAAGAGGTCGATCAGAATTGATTTCTTATCCATTACTAATTCTCTCATCATAGACTGTTTGAGTGGGTCATTTAGCCCTTTTATGTTTCATATTAGAATGATCACTTAAGGGGAGTACCCCTTCTTTTTGGTTTTCCTTCTAGTTGATCTTCTATTAGGGACTCTCATGAAAACTCGTTGGATCATTTTCCAATAGACCAGTTCATCTTCTATCTTTTCTTCCACTGATTGTGAAACTTAAGTAGTAGTTACATATTCCTGGTTATTAGGTTCCTGTAGCCGAGAGGTGTGTCCAAATGTTATATTTGGCTTCCCACATTCAGTATCTGAAGTATCTATAACTGAGTTACCTTGCTTCTTATTAGCATCAACTTGTACACCCGTAGCCTCATCATTATTCACTGGAGAAGATTCAACCCCCAATAGCTCATCATGCCATCCAGTTTGAAAAAGTTTTCCTATAGGGACCCAGTTCTTGGTTGAATTATGAGGCTTCCCGGGATATGTCACCTTAACTTCAGATTTCATAAGCTTCCCTATTTCACCCAACTTGAGAATTGCTAGAAAATATGGTAGTATATCATTTCTTTTGACCTCTACACATATTTTTTCATACCTAATTCGCTCCTTTATAGATGTTTGAGCTTCCACACAAAGAGGCTTACCTAAAGAACTTGCTATAAAACTCAATCCTTTAATTGTCTAAAGTTTTAGCTGCAAATTATGAAAATGCACCACACAGAAAAAAAAATTCCACACGTTCCTTATCAAATGTTATCCTAAGTTTTCATTTCTGAATAAACCTGGGTTCCTGTAGTTCATTCAAATTGCTATCAACAGTAAATTTAAACAAAATACTAACATCATCCATGAGTAAAGATTTTTGCAAACTTTTCTTACCCTATCGTGCAATGGCCCAGATATTGATGACCAGAAATGTTAGTCTCTTGCTCCAGAAAGAGCCAACCAAGGCAATAGACCAAGCCTTCTCTCCATCTTGCAATAATTCAATCAGTGGACTGATGACACCATCCTTTATAATGTCTAGGTACTATTTCAGGTGTATCTTAGGTTGTTGCAATGGAATTTTCTTTGTCCAAGCATCAGTAGTGGGTGGGGGTTTCTCTGAAACTCTCGATGAACTTACCCCCTTTCTAGAAGCACCAACCTCTCAGGTGAGTGCAAGAAACTCCTCCATGGACAAGGTTAAGGGTGCCCCATCCATTGCCATGAAACTCACTTGGGTCTTAGCAAGGAGATCTAGGTCCAAGCAACAAAGCATGCATAGCTCTCTTGAAAGTTTACCGAAGCTTGCGTGGGCCTCGCCATTCGCTTCGCTCTTTAAATATGAAGCTGGGTCCTCACTATCACCTCACTTCTTGAGAGGTGGGTCACCTAGCTATCGCCTCTTCACTTCTATGGGTCACCTAGCTATCGCCTCTTCAGATCTGGAGCTAGGTCACCACGTTATCGCCTCGCTTCTACTTCAGAGTTGGGTTGCCTCTTGTATCTACTAGGTCGCCTTTCGCTAAGTCATCTCTTGCTAAAAACAATGTAGCCATTGACGGAGCAAAGAGAAATGGCTATGGCGGTGCCAGAGAGAGAAAGCTTTTAATGGCATTCCTTGCTTTGATGAGTGTAAATTGGTTTTGTGCATCATTTACAAACATTTCATTTACACCGAATAGTAATGGACTGAAAAGAAAAATCACATCATAAAAAGGATTTGCCCCGCTCGGGTACAATTATAATTTTTAATTTAATTATATTTACCTTTTTCGTGAATTACAAGCAATTGATGGGTAGTTCATGGGAAATTAAACATTCTTTTACTGGATTAAAACCTAAAACGCAAAATGTTTATATATACTCTAAGACCAATGGACTTAGAGGCTTCAAATAATGAATTGACATATTGGATCTCCTTATATTTGTGAACAATTAACATCTTTTTTTAAAGTTGAAAATGAATAACCTAATTACTTGATCTTACTACCTAAAGCATTAATGTCTTTCCTAGACAAAGAATCACGAGGGATTAGAAATAAAAAAGATAAAAACTATGAACGAAGTATATTGTTCGTTAAAAGAATGTAGAAACTCTTACCTGACAAAGTGTGTTTATGAGTGAAATCACAACTATTTTCTCAAAGGTTCGAACTTTTGAATAGCTAAGCCTAAAAAATATGTGTCATGGTCCCTCAGACAAATCTCGAGCCTTAGGAATTAGTAATAAGGGAATTTAAATACATCATTGTCAATGGAAGGGATAATTTACTTTAATTCGATGATTGGCGTTGCTTTGGTCGTTTTCTTTTTACTTCATAACTGTAATTCCTTAAGACTATCATTCTTAGACTTGACAAGAGTAGCAACTATTATAAATGGGATGAATTAGAGCTACCCCCTCATGTTAATAGAGACTTTGATGAAATCAAGAGCTAATTATCAATACTTAACCCTAATCAAGATAAGTCAAACATTTGGAATTAGACCAAACACAAATTCAAGCCCTTTAAAGATAAATCTTGTATGGAGTTATATGTACAAGCTAAACAAGACGTACCTTGGTACAATCTAGTCTAGCAGGGCAGTTATATTCCTAGAACCTCTCTCATATTTTGACCATTTCTACTTCACATGCCCATTCTCTGTAGCTTTATAATTAAGGATAATTTGTCTATTAATTTAATCTGCATTATGTTCAAACTACTTAGGAAGTGATTTTAACATGATATGCAGCTTACAAGGTTTAGAAAGGTACAATTTCATTATCTTCAAAATGTCACTTACTTATGTATTTTATGCAATTTAAATTGAAAGTACCATAGAATTTTTAGAGATATCAAATATTGTACTTAGAATTCTATCAAAGAACATTGGTATGGATTCTTGAGTCCTTAATGCTCAAGGCTAAAGAAGACAAGTTCAATTTGCCTATAACAACTTTATAGAATTTGAACTAGAAAAAAGCATCGATCCCTTATGGATTGAGCAGTCTTAGTATCATCAATCTTAATGCATGTGGTAGCTTAATTATGTATTGTTCTTCCTTTGCCTGGCTCAGTTTGTAACTCTCTTTATATCTTTGTTTGTTATGCGCCGTTCAAGTACTCATGGTTTCTTTGTTATCCTTTTGGAAAGTAATAGATTCATTCTCTTTTTGAAAAAAAATTGAAAATCAATTAATGATAAATCCAAAATCTTTATAAAAGGGGCACCTAGAATCTGCAGATGAACCAATTCCTGACAAATAAGGAAGTTAAATAGGAAACTGCTTCCAAAACTTACACTAACCTACTAATGCTTAGCCTTAAACAGAGTTTGAAAACAAGGATGTTATAATTAATTTAATTATCATATATTTAGAAATTAAATAGAGCAACTAACCTCCATTTTTGTGAGTAACTAACTTTGAAAGTTAACAATTAATTTAATTATTATATATTTTTATGATCCTCTTTTGTTCGAAATAAATTTTGTATGTTTATAGATCTTTCTTTAAGAGATTTCATTTGATATTTTGGGTTAGGAAAAATGGGTTAAATTCCATGAGATACACTTATAACCAAAAAAGTTTCTTTTGTCAACTTCTTTATTTGATTGCTTAAGAGAAGAGTCTTTGTGACTGGGTTATTTAGTGGTTGTTTTGGTTTTGGTTTTATTTTTGTTTTTTCTTTTGAATTTTTGTTTAAGTTTTTTAAAATTTTAAGTATTAATAACAATATTGATAATAATTTGATATTAAATAAAAATATAAATAAATACATTTTTAGAACTAAATTTGTAACTAATTTTATTTTAACTTTTCTACAATGTTTATTAATAAATATTAATAATAAATAATTATTAAAATTTTACTATAAATAATAAGTAAATAAATTTTAAATTTTATTCATAAACTATTATTTACTTTTCAATATATATTTTAATTGAAACCAATGCTATTACTTATAATTAAATATTTAATATAGTTAAATAAATATATTTTAAAGATATTTGATGTAAGTATAACATACATATGCTTTCAAACAAAATTCTATGTTTTTATTTAAATTACCTTGATTTGATACTATGATGTCTATTAGACATTCATTATTTTTAGTAATTCTTTTATGTCATATTGTTTGTGTTTTCAATGAATTTAAAAGATTCAATACTTAATTTAAGAAGTTTTATCATTTTAAGTCATATTTGTAACTATACAAGCAAAGAAAGCAAAGTTCGAAAAGAATTAGAGTGAGATGAAGCACTTTTGGAAGATTTAAAGTAGAACCATATAACATGGCACAGTATTGTTTGTGTTTTCAATGAATTTAAAAGATTCAATACTTAATTTAAGAAGTTTTATCATTTTAAGTCATATTTGTAACTATACAAGCAAAGAAAGCAAAGTTTGAAAAGAATTAGAGTGAGATGAAGCACTTTTGGAAGATTTAAAGTAGAACCATATAACATGGCACAATACACAATACTATGTTAAGTATTGCGTATAAAACTAGTTACTTCTATTTCTCCAGCACCCTACATGTCCCGTGTTACCTCCCATGCAAAGAACACGATGTCATACTCCATCTCGTGTATATATATACTAGTGTTATCGACCATAATGTCTTGAGAATTATATAGAGTACATAACCAATTATAAGGACTCATGTATAGGACTACGTAGCTCATTAAAAATTTCATATTTATATAAGAGGAGTGGTAGAAAATATATTTTTATCTAATCTTAGATCTATTTTGTATTGATCTTGATCAAGGATTTACCATTCTTTAAAGATAAAAGATAACTACAACAGATCTTTGGAGATTTCGAGATTTAAGAATATGTTTTCTTTATTATTTTTGTGTGTATGTTCTTTATGATATTATGAACTAATTATGATATAGATTAAGTAGGCAGAACTTAGGATGTGATATAACTAATAGATGCATATTTGATTATATTTATAAACTCATATTTGATGTATTTTGCTTGATATTTTATAATTTTATTATATTTTTATTACTTAATTCGCTCCAAGTGCATTTATAAGTAATAATTGCTTTTAAAAATTCAGATGAAAACGTGACATTAAACAAAGTTTTGAAGTAAATTAAAGATACACAATCATGTTTATGCTTGTGAAAGTCTCACAGCTGGTGCAAAATCGCCAATTCTGGAGAGTTTTGAATATATGTGGTCTAGTACACACCTGTATATCTATCAAAAACTCTAAAATTTACCATAAAAATACGTAAGTAGAGAAAAATTGGAAGAGCAAGCTTTTGGAGTCGATTTTAGACGTAGAAAGCTTACAGAAGAGACAATATTGATCCAGAAATATAAAGAATGTGAAGAATTTATTAAGAGATCCAATAGATTATAACATCAAACCTCAAACTTGCAACAACATTCGATATAAGAGAAAGGGAGATTTAGAATTATGATTTCTTTGTTTTCTATTTGTTCTTCTTCCAATTTTATCTTTGATTTCATTTTCTAGTATATGTAGTTAAACGCTTTTTAATGTCTAGATGTGACGAACCCTAGTTTAAATAATAATATATTTTGATTTTTTTATTTAAAGCAATTATTTTGATTGATCTATTATGATTCAATTATATGTTTTTATGTATGTTCTAATAAATCCAAAAAATTATTACATAATCTGATTTCATAACATATAAATTGAGAAATCCTATATGCGAATATATCTAACATAATTAAAAAGAGTTTATTACAAACTTAGAGATAAGTTGACATAAATTCTTTAGATAAGAGTCAAACCTAATAGCTACATTCACAAATCGATAAAAGCAATCCTAGAAATTTTGTGTGTGGTATCAAATATACTAAGTGCTGTCATAGTTTGTATTGAGACATGATGCTCTTTCTATTCAATCAATATATTCATATTTAAAAGTGTATGTCTTCTTTCTCTATAACGAATTACAGTAGTTTTTACTTAGACGTGGTATTAAATAAATAAAGTACTATAATGGTTTAATTTGTACTAAGTTAAGGTATAATTTGTACTTCAAAATAGTATTCCTGTTTTACTAAAGCTGTTAATAATTTAAAATGCATGGTGTTAGCTTTCATTTATACTGGTGGTATTGTATTTATTGTGTGTTAATATTGTTTATATTGAGTCATGATAATGTTTATACTTTATGCTTTCAGCATTTTTAAAGGATGGCTAGCTGCTCCTCCAGGCATAGCAGTCTTTTAATGGTTTACAATTAGATAGATAGTAATGATTTGATTTAACGTTTTTTGTTACATATCATGGTTGCCATTATTGCATTTTAGAGGCTTTAATTATTGCTAATTAGTTGACCTAGCTAAACAACTCAGTTAATTGCTAAGTTATAACAACGCAGGACAATGTGAAAATACTTTTTGCTTTCGATTTACATTCTTTAATGTGACGGCAGTTGGTGGCACGTCAACTATAACTTATATTGTCAAGAAAAGTATCGTTGTTGTATGAATTCGATGTTACGTATAACAAGAAGCCATGTAAACCTTCCTCCAGCCACCACGATAGCTACACGAAATTAAAGACTTATTCAAGGGGCATAAGCTATAGAGCGAAATCACAATTAAATCGAAGGACTAGCACGTCACTAGAAGTTCTTTCCCATTCTCAGCTTTGTTCTCGCCAAATCTCAGCATTCCTTGCTGTATCTTCTGCCTGCCTATCGAAGCCAGAGGCAGCATAAAGCTGCAAGGGAATGGTCCTATATTTCCTTGATATTATATACAATGGCAAGAATGTTGGAAAACGCCACATCGGCTATTGTGGCAGCTGAAGGAGCTAATAGAACCATCTTATAGCAGGCCAGTTCCATTTCGGGAACATAGCAGGTTTTGATGATCCCACTTCACTTGACAACTACAATCTTCATTCGATACCAGTTGGAATAGCACAGGGCATGTACGTGTACGATACCAAAAACACCTTCACTGTCTCGCTAGGCTTCCGCTTTGTTCTTGACAACACTCGCCATCACCATAAATTTCGTTGGAACCAACCCAAGTATGAGATTAGAGCATATCGGTGGTTGGAGGCACTGGAGATCTCATAATGCATAGGGGTGCTGCAACCATAAGGATGACTACTTGATAGAGAAAATTAGGCTTCAAGATTATTCAACTTGATTAATCCAAAGCAGCAACCTTCTTGCCTTTTCCTTAAACTTTTTCCCATAGTCTTTCCTTTGATCATTTGTAACACAACCAATTTTCACTTCTGTTGAAGATAAACTATCATTACAATGAAAGCATTGGCATCGAGGAGATCAGTTCAAGTCGGATTAAGGTGACGCCGTTTGTCTAATGACTCTTTGGGTTAGAGGAAATGTGAAATAAGAGATAATAACCATAATGGTTAATGAGAATGAAAAAAATTATTCAATTTTTAAAAAAGTTAAATATTAAATTATTTCATTTTAAAGATGAATCAACTCTTTAACTTTTAAAATTAAACAATTAACTCTTTCATAACTTAATTTTCACTTAAATATTATCAAATATTTTATTTTTAAACATATTTCCTTATATTTTATTTTAGACTTCAAAAATTTGCCATTCATTCTTCAATTAGATCCTTTTTAGTTTTCAAATTTTAAATTTAAAAGTTAAAAATACAATTTAATTCTAATTTTATTGTTCTTCTAAATATATTTTTTATTGAAATGCTTAGATTTTCAATTTTCAGTTTTTATCTTTCACTTTTTAATTTCTTAAACCATTTAAAAATCGATAATTCGATGTAAATTTTAAATGGAATTAAGAACAAATTATCAAGTTCATTCCTAAATTTTCGGATAAAGTTATTAAAAATATAGGTCATTGAAAATGATATAAGACGCAAATTGTATATTTATTTGAAATAACATTTAAATTAAAGAATTATCTAAGTATCTGTTTGAATGAGCTTATATCAGTAGAGCTTTTATCAATAGAGCTTTTCTGAGAAGAGTTTTTTAAAAAATCAGTTGGTTGTTTGACTATCAATTAAAAAACAACTTTTTTAAAGAGCTTCATTCAGTAGACTGTTTGGCAACATAAAAATAAAAAGCACTTTTATTAATTTTAACTATATTTTATTTTATAATAAAATTATTTATGCTAAATAATATTTAAAGTATACTAAACAATATGCAAAGTACAATATAATTAGTATCTTTTGTCATATGTATTATATATAAAAATTAATTAAAATTTAATCAAATTCTTTTATTATAATTATTTTAAATTATTAAATTAAATTAAATTAGATTCTCATTAAATTGGGTCATTATATTAAATTAGTCATATTTAATGTTTTTGTTATTATTTACAAATTTTTTAGGAAAACATAAAGTAAAAAAAAATTACTTTATAAGTGGTATGCTTCATGAAGAAGAAAATGTTGCTGCATACGGATAACTACAAAATCTGATTGAACAGAGCTTTTTTTCTGGATAACTACACACACTCCCCCATGTCTCCACCACCCATGGATCATCACATGTGAGAGAGAGAGAGAGAGATATATATAAGGTGGCTTAAAAGAAAGACGATACCATTACCGTCCATGTGGGGTTTTGATTCTGATCAGAGATCAGAGCAAGCAACTGTCGTGTATCGAAATGGGAAGAAGGTGGAGGGTGCACTGATGATTGCGGGTGGGAGCAGGCAGCAGGTGAAAGTTGATCACAGGTGAAAGTTGATCATAGAAGAGGAGATGAGTTGATTCAACGCAGACGTCACCTGCGTTGACAACACAGGAGACGTCGAACGTCTACATTGAACATCTGCGTTGTTCAATGCGTATATAGGACGAAAAATGCCAAGAATTAACCTATGAGTTTTGATCTGTGGGTGTGTTGAGAGAGAAGATGAGTTTTACGTGTTTGTAAACAGAGGAAAAAAACCACATAAACAAAAGAGTCGTTCTTGGTATATACGAAAAATAAGAAGATGAGTTATGATATATATGGAAGTGACAAAAATATGTCTACCTGAAAAAGCTAAATTTTGGAGCTTTTTTAAAAAGCTCCAAATTTTATCTTTTGAAAAGGCTATATTTTAGCTTTTGAAAAAGCTATTTCCACTTCCACGGGAA
This sequence comes from Erythroxylum areolatum, assembly GCA_024520975.1. NCBI lineage: Eukaryota > Viridiplantae > Streptophyta > Magnoliopsida > Malpighiales > Erythroxylaceae > Erythroxylum > Erythroxylum areolatum. Next base: position 50,939,036 of record JANIJH010000225.1, read on the forward strand.
GGGAACCAGTGCGTGGACTTCTTGGTAGCCCTCGTTGTTCGCACCGACCCAGGGATGTGTTATCTCCCAGAACCTCCCATGTCCCTTATGGAGCTCCTCTTTCGTTACCAGCAGGGCATTCAGTACCCCAGAGCTAGCGGCTAGTTAGTTTTTGTATTGTGTCTTTTTCCTTCGTAATTAAAAAAAGCTATTTTTACTTTAAAAGTACTTTTGCAGTTTACAGTCAAACACCTATTTTTTCTTCAAAATAGCTTTTACGGTAGAAAAAATTACTTTTGGAGTCTCCAAAAGTTAAACCAAACAGGTGCTAAGACTAAGTTTTGGAGGTTAGAGTAAAAGGATTTGATATTGTCTAATAGCTGGAAATTAAAATATTAAAGGGTTAATTATTAAATCTTAGATACTAAAGCCCATTTTATCTCAAATGTGAAATAAGTAGTAGCTATTTGATATTTAACTCTTTTTATTAGGCTTGTTGTATTTTATTGCTTTAGAAAGAAATAGCTAGATAAATGGACTAATTACAAAGAGGACTATATTCCAAGTAGTTAGGATGAGATGAATATTTAGATTATAAATGATATCATTTAGTATAATTTTATGGTAAATTGTAATTTAAATCTAGAACTTTGTATAGTTTTTATAATATTAAACATAATTATTAAATTATTAATTATATTTTTTAATTTGTTAAAGAATTAGTTTGTCATTAATTCTTCTATAAATAGTATTGACTTTGACCGTCAATTTACATTTTAACACACGTAACATGTAAAATAATTAAGAATTCTTCAATCTCATATTAAATTGTCACGGGTCTCTCCTTCAAGCCTCTTAACAATTGCTATTAGGATATTTTATATTGATTAAATATGAAAATATTAAAAGGTTTATATGTGATAAAGGTCAGTTATTCGAATAACTAGTTTTAGTCATTTTAGCAATAGTTGATCTAAGTCTAATTCTAGTTAATAGATTTTACATTTTACCTATATTAAAAATTCTAATATAGTATTAAAGTAGGTTTGATCTTAATTATTAATTTTTTGATTATCTGTCTATATTTTTAGAAACAACAATTCGGTCTGATTATTGCGTTTATTTCAAGTAATTGTAAAATTTAATCTAACGCTTTGATGTTATTGATCATTATATCGCAACATAAAAAATATGTTGCCATACATATCCAAAATTCAAGATTTGTCTTTCATTATTCTCGTTGAAGCCCCAGTTACTTAAAGATCGAAGAAAAAGGGTCTTTTTCATTATCCAACTCGTGCAAGACAAATGAGATTCATGTTAAACTAATAGAAAAGGTCCCACTTAGGTCACGAGAAATAATTCTTTCGACTGTTTAGCTTTTAAGTGTACCAGTAGTTTATATGATAAGAAATGAGAATTTTCAAAAAATCAAAGGCTTACTGAAATTTAATCCAAGACAAAAAAGTGAGGGGAGCAATGAAGAGGGATTTGACAGCAATGAATTTAAAAGAGTAATCAATTTTTAGTTACTTTTTTTTACAAGGGAAAAAAACATGAAAGCTAGCCTAACTGACGCAGAGATCTGCGATACAAAAATCCTTGCTGGTCCCGAGACAGAGGAATCTGGATCGGAGTTGGGGGCTCCTAAAGAGTCCGAAGGCCCGCTGGGGAGAGAGTTGCTAAGGAAGCCAGACTATCGGCACACTGGTTCCCTTCTCGATACACATGCTAGATCTGTATCTCCCACGCTCGGTGTAGATAATGATGAATACCTATCACCAAAAAAGCGTACTCAATCCGAGGAATAAATGAAGAGGAGAGGATATTGATCACCTCTAATGAATCGACTTCAACAATCACTCGTCGATAACCCTGCGCCCAGGCCAACTGGAGAACAAAGTGGATGCCCCAGAGTTCAATTGTGAGCAGGGAGACTTAGCCAATTTTATGGATGAAACCCCCGCACCAATTCCCATGACAGTCCCTGATAAGGCCGCCTGCAGCAGCGATACTGGACGTAGGATGGACTGTCCTGTCCGTATTCAATTTGACCCACCCCTCGGGCAGTCGGATCCATCCCGTCCCATTACCTAACGAAAGTCCCTGGTCACTAACTACACAACTCTCTACGAGGCGGGCCTTGACAATCCACTTGGCATAATCCAAAACCTCCCGTGTCCCATCCGCTGGCCACTTAAAGTCGATTTCAAAGATGCTTTGGTTACGCCAGCGCCACACGAACCAGCAAGCAACACCGAAGAGGATGTTCCATTGGAGGTGCCTCACGTGATCTATATGGGTAAGGTTATTATGCACCCAAGTTTCCAAATCTTGTAAAAAGAACGTCGTGTCAATAATTGTACTGGGAAATCTGAACCAAAAGAGCTATACTTTCAAGAGAAAAGCCCGAATACGCTACGGTCCCGGCCATTTTCAGATAAGGTCCCAGTGGATGCGAGCCCCAATAGTGGCGGGGCCGTCAATAAGCTCGTACGCAGAAGCAGTGGAGAAGTGCCCATTAGAGGTTGGAGCCCAAATAAGAGAATCATCCGCATTGGAGGCTTGAGGCGGGCGAATGCCGGAGATAGCTAGACAAACAGTAGTCGGAAGGTAATGTTGAAATTGATGCCACTGCCAGGTACCATCAAGGGACGTGTAATCCGCTACTGAGGCCATGAGGGCACTGTTAGGAAGGGGGGATATTGCCACTGAGTAAAGCGGCCCCTAATCTTGGACCCAACGATCCAATTAGAATAAAACCTTACGCCCGTTACTTTACTGCCACCGGGCACCTTGACGAATAACATGCCAGGTGTCAGATATACCTCTCCAGACCCCAGAACCCCCTTTTTATCAAGAGCGAGAGGGAGATAGGGGGAATCCACCTTGTACTTAGCTCGGAGAATGCGTACCCAAAGAGTCGAGGGGTTGGTAATTAGCTCCTGGCCCAATTTGGACAACAGGGCATTGTTAGTAGAACGAAGACGCTTGAGCCCAAGCCCCCCCTTGGATTTAGGTTTACACATTAGATCCCATTTAACAAGAGACAGTTTCCGACGCCCTCCCGTAGAGCCCCAAATAAAGTTGCGCATGATGCGCTCCAAATCGTCACAAAGGAGCCGAGGGAGACGAATGGTTTTCATCGCGTATAGAGGAAGGGCCGAAAGGACCAACTACGTCAAGGTAACCCTTCCCGCTAGAGACAGGACTTCTCCTTCCAGCCGGACAGACGTGTTTGGGCTGTGTCCAAAATATACTGGAAAGTACGTCGCGTAGACCGCTCATATAACAGCGAGACCCCGAGATACTTGCCCAGATTATCGGTGCGAGGGACATTAAGCAGGAGGCTAAGGTGGTGCGCCTGAGTGGGGGGTACGTTCTTGGAGAAGTGAACATGAGTCTTCGTGAAGTTACAGCTTGATCAGAAGCTTGGCAGAACACCTCCAGGGTATGAGTGATGATTTGCGTTTGGGCCTCCATGGCTTCAGCAAACAAAACTATATCATCTGCAAAAAAAAGATGCGAGATGGGCAGGCCCGTAGCGCTCAACTTAATAGGCTTCCAACGCCCTTGGGCCACTTCATGGGAGATCAAATGGCCGAGGCATTCCATGCAAAGCACAAACAGGTACGGCGACAGATGGTCCCCTTGACGCAGTCCTCGGGAGGGTTTAAAGAGTTGGTGTGCTGACCCTGCCAAGCAACCTGCATAGAAACCGTAGTAACACATTTCATAATAACAGAGATAATGCTCTTAGGGAGACCAATGTCTGTCAGGGTGGTAAGGAGAAAATCCCACCGCAGCCGATCGTAAGCTTTTTCCAGGTCGACTTTGATCGTCAGGAAACCGGTACGACCTTTTTTCTTACGCATCGAGTGGATAACTTCCTGGGCAATAATAACGTTATCCGTGATGTGCAGGCCCGGAATAAAGCTGCATTGGGTCTCACTGACTAGATGGGCCATCTGGTTTTTTAGCTGGTTAACAAGGATTTTGGAGATCACTTTATAGAGCACCATACAGAGACTGATCGGACGGAAGTGAGACATGGTTGTAGGGGAAGGAATTTTGGGGATGAGGACAAGGATAGTTTGGTTTAAGGCCTCGTCCCACCGACCCTCGCTAAAGATGACCTTTGTGAACTCCACTATACTAGGCCCAACGTAATACCACTGCTTTTGAAAAAAAAGTGCATTAAAACCATCGACCCCGGAGCTTTATGAGGATTCATATCAAAAACCACCTGTTTGACTTCCAGGTCGTGGATTGGTCCGGAAGGGCACTGAGTCCAGCTGCAGTAATCTCCGGGAACGCGCCAGAGATCGGAAATTGCGACATAGGGCCAATAGTCTCAATATAAAGTTGAACATAGAAGGTCCGGGCTAGGAGGCCCAGTTGGTCAGGGTCCAAGACCGGCGTGCCCGTCGAGTCAAAGAGCCACTCAACTGTCCTCTGCTTCCTCTTTGGAAGGGTAATAGTATGATAGTATTTCGTATTCCAGTCACCTTTAGAAATCCAATCACACCGGGCTTGCTGATGCCAGAAAATTTCCCCCTCACAAAGAACTTGAGACAGGTCCTCACACAGTTTGTCCTCCAAAGATAATAACTCATCTGTTGGGTGAGTCGTCATGGCCCTCTGAATCCCCTCCAGTCACGCTTCAAGTCTTTTTTTCCTGTGGAACAGATTTCCGAAGTCCTCTCGATTCCATCTCGACAGGTGTTGGGAGAAGGTACGGGTGACTCACTCAGCGAATCCGCCAGTGGTAGCCAGTACTTGGAAACCACATCGTGGAAGCTAGGATGAGTAAGCCACATATTTTGGAACCGGAACACTGGAACCCCCGATCTCTGAGGGGAATGCCTGATAAACTGGACTAGGAGGGGCCGATGATCCGAGCCCATGAAGGGTAAATGGTGATTCACCGTTTGGGGATACTTCTGGAGCCAAGTAGCACAGCCAAAGACGCGATCTAGCCGAGCTTAGATGACGCCCTGCCTCCACGTAAACTTGGGGCCTACAAAACCTAGATCAATCAGGCCACAGCTGTGCACCCAATTTAGAAAGGACTTGTTAACTGTTCAGGAAGAGGAGGCCCCGCCATGTTTATCCGTCTGGGCCAGCTTAACATTAAAGTCACCACCGATGAGCCAAGGGCAACGGATAGAGTGACTGAGCCAGTGAAGGGTGGGCCAAAGAAGCTGTTGAGTGGCCCATTTCGGGCTAGCATAGATAGCCGTAAATTCGAAAGCTCTAGAATCATGCTTGATATAGGTATGCACAAATTGTCGATGCGCGACGACAATAGTTAAATCAAACTCGGCCTTCCATAGGAGCCAGATCCCGCCCGAGAACCCGATAGCTTCAACGTGAAAAGAAAAATCAAAACCTAAATTCTTTACTACAGCATAAGCCCGAGCGCCGCTAATACGAGGTTCCAGTAATACTAAAATACCAGGGGTAATTACACAGGATGGTTAAGAAGCGGGATCCACCCGCTCCTTGACAACTCCAGATGATAATAGACATAAAAATAATAGGAATGGACTTACGGTTGTGCACTAACCGTACCTGTCACCATGGCGGGCTGAAGAACGACTTCCGGAGGCAGCGAGGCCCCGCCGGTGACTTCTGAGGGTGGGTGAGGCAAATCCTCCGTAACATCCATATCGGTGCCGGGATCGGGATGGTTTAGGGGAGTAGGGGTGGGATCTGGAGGGGCTTCACCACGCTTCTGCGGTACCTCGGGTTCGTCCATACGTGGTAGACTGGCAATCCCTTCCGAAGAACTAGCCGGGATAAATTGGGGCTCACAGACCATTGCCGTATGGGAGGGGAGGTCGCGGGTGATATGCTTCTCGAGGGGGTGGGTTGAAGAATATGTTGAGGCCCAGCAGGTACTCGTTCAACTGTGGCAGATTGGGCCTTGGCTCTAAAATGGACCTGGGAGGAGCCTCTTGTTGAAGGGGGAACTGAATTAGGGCCTAATGCTTTGCCTTTCTTTTTCTATTGTCGTGGGGGCCTCTGGGCTTGGAAGAGAGGCCCCAATGGCTGTGTCTGTCCAGGGCTTACCGTTGGCCCTGTGACAAAACGGTGCGCAGCATCAACGATTTCACTGGAAGATGGGGCGTCCTGACGCCCGTCACCCTCCATCGTCCCATCACTGCGATCTGCGAGCAAGGAGAATCGAGTCCCGATACTCTGCAACGTCCCTTTGTCACGTCTGGCTAGGTGGAACTGGAGGAACAGTCGCCGGCGCTGGCTCAGCTGGATGGACTGGAGGAGGGGCGGGCGCTTGAAAGGGAGGTTGTCGTTGTGGGCATGAGGCGGTATCATGCGAAATCCTCCCACACTCAAAGCAGAGTTGGGGTAAACCTTCGTACGCAAGCCGGAGGGTCTCCCCATCAAGCTCGACGCTGTGGCGGAGTGGAGAGCTCAGGTCAACGTCGACTGTTAGACGCGCGAACTTCCCCCGGTTCGCTTGGGACGTTGCTTCATCGATTCTGACAGTCTTACCAACCAGATTGCCTATAGTTGTTAAGATCGTCGGGTGGTATCTGGCGATCGATAAATCAGGGATGTGTACCTAGACCACGGTGCGAGGAACCTGCCCTTAGGAAGGTCTAAAAGTTGTCTCCTAGCACTGGACCGAGAGGACCTGTCCGAATATCAACCACGGGCCTTGACTCAAAGCCTTGAAGTAGTCATCGTCTTCCTTGAATTTAATGAGGAAATAGTCGTTATCCATGTCAACAACCTTCATTTGGCCCTTAGGAAGCCACGAGGCCTGGAGTCGAGAACAGAGTATACGATACCCTATACGGCGGCCGAGCAGTTTAACAACGACTGCCTTCGCCCACTGGTTATCAAGTTTATGTTGGAGCCGTTGAGAAAGGGTGATGCCTCCACCTTCCTCCTCGGACACCCGGACATCACCCTCTTCAACCTCTATGTCATCATTGTCAATCCATTCACCTCCACCTGGAGACTGCTCAAATAGGGGTTCACCTTGCAACGCAGCACTGTAAGATAGCGGTGGGAGAGTGGAAGCCTCCTCGTCATGCTTCCGAGTACGTCCCCTCTTCGCTAAGTGCCCCTCTTAGGCAGGGGGTCCATGGGGTAAACGATGAAGGCCTCTGGTCTGTAATGAGGTGTCGAGAGCCTAGGTGAAGCTGCTGGGACCTCGTGCAATATCCAGAAGGATGAATGAGGAAATAGGTATCATGCAGAAAGAACAGAAACACTATAGCAGTAGAGATCGCTGAGTCGGGTACTGTAGCAGTTGAGAGCGTTTTGAGCTGTGGTGGTTTTTGATCAATCGAGGTCTACCAGGACATTTCAAAGTAGGAATATAGAAATTCGGAAGTTGTACAAAGAGAGAGACGAGAGGTTGCTTGAGAAATCTATTTGATTGTATATTAGTAAATCTAGAGGCATATCTTCTATAGATTAATAAATTGTATTTAATTTTCACCCCAAAAAAAATTACTCTCACCTTGTGCTCTTGTTGGCTTTCTTTATAGTCACCTCTGTCTCTGCTATACTCAAATAAAGAATGGTGAATGAAAATCTCCAAGAAGTACACTTTCTTCCATTGACGACACAAATATTTATACAAA
>JANIJH010000225.1:50963411-50987202 GCA_024520975.1 Erythroxylum areolatum
TTAATCTACATAAGAATTCTGTTCTAAACTTCTTTCATTGATAAAAGAATTTTAGAAAACACAAAAATAAGTAACTTGTAAGCTTAGGACAATTTTACAAAAACGAAAACAAATTCAATACCAAATCCTTTAGAACCGCAATACAAAAGAACAATTGATTAAGCACTTATGTAATAAAAAATACATAATAAAAAGTCTAATTAGCAATAATAAAAGCAAAAGATCTTATACCAATTGAAGGGATTTCATGAAACAGATCGGGTAAAATTTAAAAATTTTAAATCTGATAACAATAAGGATCGTTTCTATTATTGCTAATTCTTCTTGTATTTTGTTTGCATCACAGTCAAGTTTATATTCCTACAAGAGGAATTGTTAAACCATACCTTTGGTCTCTAACGAAGTTGTATTCCTCTTCGGTTCACCTTGAATCTGAAACAAGAAGGACGTCGAGTTCGTGCTAGCGTTCTCTTTGATAATTCCTTTTTTCTTTCTTTTTTTCTTTTTTAACACAAAAAATAAAAAATCTTTAAAATAAATTGTTCCCACACTTAAAACTTACAATGTTCCCAATATGACATCAAATGTAAAAAATGGAGCATTCAACAAAAACATCAAATGCAAAAATGTAAAAGAAAAGAAACAAACTTCCCTTAGGTTGCCTCCTAACCAACACCTTTGTTTATTATCATTGCATCGACTTGATGTTTTCCTATTCAAATGATGCCATTTGGGTCTCAAGCATCACTACTTCCACATTCTCTATTTAGAAGCCTTAATAGTATGCTTTAGGTGATGACCATTCACTCTAAATGTCTTTTCATTTTTTAAGCTTTGTATCTCTACGGTTACCTACACGACCATCTAAGTAACCTTGTATGTCCCAAAAACTCTAGTTTTCACTAGAAAAGGATATAAATAGAGGCAAAACAAAAGAAACCAATTTTTACGGCAGTTTTAGGACATAAGATACCTGGAGAGGTGACAATTTTGATTAAGGGATAAGGAAAACATAAAGTTAATATCAAAAGATCTGATACAAAGTTACATCAAATACAAAATTACAAGAAGATCCAATAGAAGAGAAAGGGAGATTTGTGATTATGACTTTTATGTTTTTTATTAGTTTTTCTACAAGTTTATCTTTGATTTCGTTTTCTATGCTTAGTGACTAAAAGTTTTTAGTATCTAGGTGTGATGAACCCTAATTTGGAATGACAATATGTTTTAATATTTAATTTAATTTAATTATTGATTTATTGCGATTTAATTATGTGTTTTATTCTTATTATAATATATTTAGAATATTATTGCATGATTTTATTTCATATGATTGAGATTGAGGAATCCTTTTGCATAAATATATCTATCATAATTAGAAGGAGTTGCATGCAAACCTAGAGATAGGACAATATAAATCATCTGAATTAAGGTCAAATTAAATAGCGAAATTCATAAATCAATAAAGCAAATTTAGCGGTTTTAACTAGAAAGATTTATGCTAATCAATTGTTGGATTACCTGTTAATAGGCTTAAGAGAATTATAAATATAATATAGGAATTTTCACAGTCCAATAATCAATAATATGATTGCATGATAAAAAATTAATAATTCAAGGAATTTTAGAGGGGTTCATCACCTAGACACTACTATTTGATATTGATTTTTCTTTGTATTCTACTTTTCATAAGTTCAAAATTGTTTAATCTTAATCTTTATTTATTTAATTTAGCTTTATCTTTAGATAAAAATAAAAAATGATTATTAGGTTAGATAATAAAAAGGGTAATTACTAGTAATTACTGTCTATATAGGATCAACTCGTGCTTGCCTGTGCTAGCTATAACTATATTATGCACTTGCGGTAAAATTAATATTGTCCTTAACCTTAGGCCCATCATACGTACATACCACATTAAAGATAAGTCATAACCAATGATTCCCCAACCATGAAGTACATTGGCAAATTAAGAAACAAATTAAGAAATGTATGCTCCAACATGTTGGAAATGGAGACAACACATTTTTTATAATGCCTTATGGACTCCCTATGGCACATTGAACCAACATCTTGAGTTAGACTAAGCTAAAAGCTATATACACCCAAATGAAAAGTGACATAAGCATTACCTAAGCTAAAACTGCTAATAAACACATTTCCAATCACAAATGTGACTACATTTTTAGGGAGCTTCAACATTCAGGAGCAAATACATGATAAGATCGTAAGGAAACTATCCAATGATCGAGAATTCTCCAAGTCCTTATGTAGAACACTATTTCATACAGCCAACAATCAAGTGTCATGGCATAAACTAGTATGGCACAAGGATCATCATTCCAGATCTGCACATATTTTGTGGATCATTGCACATCACAAATTGCCCACCTTGGACAGGATAGGAAGACTCACCTGTATCCCTAACTGATGTTCTCTATGCAAAAGCAACTTAAAGTCTTATAATCACCTCTTCTTTCAATGCCCTTACATAAACATTGCATGGAGAAACATTTTGAGCTTGTGTAGTATTGAAAACTCCCTTATTACTTGGCAATACACTTGATTAGTCCATGACCTCAAAATTCAAAGATGAAGGAGATTGATAGGTTTTCTACACCACGTTATCCTATTTTGTATATTGCATATAGGATGAAAGTAATCATAGAATATTCTCCCATGTTATCCTAAATGAATCCCAATTTATAAGAACATTATAAAGTAAAGTTAGGCTACATTTTCTTTTATTAAAAGACAATCACAAATTCAACTTCAACACGCCTCTCAATAGAACATACTATAGTTGGTTAAAAATAAGTCATATATAATTCTCATTGTTTGCAATGATTGTAATTAAGTGAGATAGTTTTAAGTGACCGTTTCACTACAATAGCTTAATAGCAATGTATTAATTGTAACTGATCAGTTATATTTTGTTCCAAACCTTCTTTTTATACAATGATATTCATTTACATTTTTTTAAAAAAATTATATAAGAAAAGTGTTGTTATATTATTTTTATTTTTATTTTAAAACATAAACAAAAAATAAAATTCACAATAAAAATAAAAGTAAAATCATATGTGTATAAATTTTCTATCAACTAGTAAATCGACACATCTTAATATCATTAAATATTTAAAAGATTAAAATAATCATAAACATGAAAGTTAAGATAATATTCTATTTAATTTTAGACAAAACAAAGCATAATGTTCAAATCAACTTACAGATTAATAGGTGATTTTTCATGTCCTAACTCATATAAAAAATTTATAAATAAGTATTTAAAATTTTATTTATTTTAATTTTAGTAATTTATATAATATTAATTATAAATTATATGAAATAATTAAATTATATAAGTCATAATTCTTATTTATAATAATAAAATGAAATCAAAAGGAATGAAAACAAAAATAAAATAGAATATATAATTTTTATATGTTATAAAAATAAAAATTAAAAATGAAATTCAACTGAATACATGTTTTTAGTAATTTGGAAAAATAAAATTAACATAGTGAACGACATGCTCAAATACGTTGCTTGTAAGAGTCACAATGGGTAGGACCAGGTCATGGGCCAAGAGTCAAACTCAGACCCAACCCTACTCGTAGTTCGGTGTGAGTCCATAAATTTCAGCTCGTGATTCGTTCAACATGAATCTTAGCCAGTCGATTTCGAACCGAGCTGAACCCTGACCCAATTGCCGTGCTTATTTGCTCAAGAGACTTTTTCCCGGTTGGTGGATTAAATCATGTGTGCGCATGTGCTAGTTAAGCTTGACAACAAGATTAGACAGACGTAAAGTAAGAGAACCGTATCGGGAAAGAATTAGATGGGACCCCCAAAAACAAACATCTTGATCAAATCTACACCGCAAAATTAATCGCATTCCACAGAGCACAAAGCCCACGACGAACACCTCACACTTTCTCTACTAAACCTCCCTTTTGTTCTAGGTTTTCCAAAAAAAAAACCTCTCACAAATTTAAAAGTTTCTTCCATCTCCTCCGCTTCAAAGACCCTCCGGCGAAGAGGAAGACGGAGGAGTCGCAAAAGAGTCGGAAAGATGTCAACGGCTGAAGCTCCTATATGTTACGTGGGTATTACGAGGGAATCCCCTGCTTTTCGGCTCATGAAACAAATGGTATATGCTTTCCCATTGAGATGGTCTTTATGAATTTGGTTAGGATTTTTGTTGATTTGTTTGTTTATGTGCAGGGTTGGGAAGAAGGAGAGGGGCTAGGAAAAGACAAGCAGGGGATCAAGGGATACGTTAGAGTCAAGAATAAACAGGACACTGCTGGTGCCTTACCTTCTCTGTTTCATTTTCCTCCTTTTGTTTATTTTCTTGATTGAACCAAACCAGTGTGTTGCTTGCTAGTCTAGTTGACTTGAAATGTTGAAACAGGTATTGGCACCGAGAAGCAAAACAGCTGGGCATTTGATACCTCCCAATTTGATAATATTCTCAAAAGATTGAAAGTGGTAAGTTGCGTTAATTAGTCCAATTTTCAATCTGATTAGAACCAATTTCATGATATTGATGCTTTTCTTTCCAGCAAGCGGCACAAACCAGTACCACTAATGAAGGTATGGCATGTCGATGTTATTGTTAAGTTGCTGGGATTTTTGGATTATATTTCTTATTCTGTTTTTGGTAGTAAGAGCACTGTTCTTTGTGGTTGACAGTTGCCGAGAAAAACAGCGCACAAGTCGGAGCTGAGATTGATGCACACACAGAGATTCAGCAGCCAGTTGTCAAGGCTACTCGAGCAAGAGGAAGGTTTGTTCAATAGGGTTAATTTATCATTGTATGTTCCCACACGGCCTTGGACCTCATGTCATTAGCTAGCGTGGCATGAAGGCTTAGTTGAGCAGAATTGTTCATGTGTATCACTTATCAATTCATTACTTTTACATCTTGTACTTAATTTCTCCGCCTTTAACTTTCTGTAATTTTTATCAGGTATAAAAGAAGAGAAAAGGGAAAGCATGTACGTGCATATTCTACAAAGGACCTTGAAGCGATTCTTGTAAGTTTCACCTTGTGAATTATTTTCATTCTGACATTTTAGGTACATCATAGGAGCAGCATGTCCCATATTTGTGTTATGCTATTTCTGTCAGAATGTTCTAAAAGCACTGCTTTTATAACTTTTACTGCAAATTTACAATGTCTTACTTGTCTCAGGTGAAAAAGGCTGAGGAGTCACCTGAGGCAAATTCCACTGTTGGTGGTGAAATCGAGTCTATAGAGCCATTGGAGAATGAAGTTTGTTATCTTAAAGATGCTTCAACTGGTATTGAAATTGTTTTGATGTGATTGTAAATTCCCTTGTTTTTGTGTAGAGAATTGTATATTCTCATACGAGTTGTGTCAACTTCTGCTTTTCTTTTTATTGTTTGACTTCTTAAAGGCATTTTCAGTATCAGGATGATGATTCTGTGATTGTTTGATGTCACATCTAGGCATACGGTCATTTCCGTGAGTGCTTTTCTGGGACACATGCAATTGCTTTGTGTGATCTTCAAAACAGGCTGTAATCAAATTAAGCTATCAAATTGTAAGATTCTTTATTTGAGGTGGTTTGTTCTTGACGAGGCTTGCAGAGTAAATTGACGTTGTTACTTTGATCCATGGAAATCATGATTCAAATAAAAACAAGTTTATCACCCTTTAACACTTGTGTATCTCTGTGTGGACTTGTTATAAGTTACTAGTAAATGCTTTTCAATATCTTTATGCTTCTCATTGTCATGATTTAGCTGCTTCCTGGAAATATATTTTCATTTATAACTTTGCTTTTCAGGAGATAAAGATGGAAAAGTTTTTCAAGAATGGTGGGGATCTAATTATGGATTTGTATCTGGAGGTTTTCTTGGGGCACAATCTAAAAAGAAGTCAAAAGCAAAAGAACATCAACGAAATGAAAGAAGTGCCTTTTTTGAAGAAGATCAAGAGAATCTTTACAAACTTGTTCAAGTAGGTGTCCTATTTTAAATTTGTTTCACTTTCTTCAGTTCCTTTTTTGTTAAAAAAATTTTGGACTGTATTTTCAGTGGATACTACAGTGTACTTGGGGTGCAAATTATAAATGTGGAAGAGATGAATTTGTTAAACACTAAATACCACCACCTGTTAAACACTTACTATCACCACCAATGCTTCTCGTGTTGCTATCAATATTTGAATGTATAGTAGCATTCACAGATATGAGAGAAGTGGGACCAAGGTTTTGCTAACCATTGATGTCTTTCTCTGCTTTCGAGTGTATCTAGGACAAAGCTACGGCTGGAAAGCAAGGACTTGGTATGAAGGATCGGCCAAAGAAAACAGCTGGTGTTCACTATCTGGGAAAAAAGACTTCCTTTAGCAACAGTGATGATGAAGATTCTGCTTCTGATGAATATCTGACTGATGATGACGATGATAAGGAGAAGGATTCTGTTGATGGAAATCCCTTAGCTGAGCAAAACTGTGATAGCATGAAAGTCTTGGAGAAAATTGATAAACAAAAGCTTCTTGAAGATGATAAAGAAAAACTTTGTGAAAATTATGGTGATCACATTCACTCAACAAAAAGAAAGCATGATCTTTTGGAAGCGAAAGCCATATGCGAACCAAAAGTGAAGTTGAAAAAGTTGTGTAAACAGCTTCTTGGTGAGGTCTGACATTCATCAGTGCTATAATACTATCCTTTTGGAATAAGAAAAAGATCATTTCACTAACAAACTTTGTATATCAGGTACATTCTTTGAAGCTGAAAAAGCTGAAAGATCTTATTGAAGATCATGCACCATTAGTTTTCTCAAATTTTGGTTCCAAGAGGGATGCTCTTGCTTACTTGAAAAGAAAGGTACAGAATGTGTGGATACTCAGCTAAAAGTGGCAGTCCCCTGCCCCCATATTGTTGGAGAAAATTTTGAGCGCCTTTTCATGTTGCAATCTTGTCATTTGTTGAAATTCCCTACTCATTTCAAATTTTTCATTTAGATGATGGCTATGCTGTACCCTTTTAACATAGACTTACTATTTGTTCGCATTCTTTTGACAAGCTAGAAGATACAATTTGCTGCGACTTTGATCTCCTTGCGTCATTTTTCTTGTTTCTCATATATTCTGGTCCTGGTTGCAGTTGGAAGGTAGTCCGACATTCTTTGTGGATGGGAAGAGAGTGAGTCTCGCAAGAGCAGCATAAAGTTTTGCCACTATTTAGATGTCTTCAGCAGATTATTGCAGCTGGGGTATTCATAAGCAATTGCATACTTGCACGGCGTATTTATTGGATTCATTCTAGTAATGAGGTGTTTTCTTACGGGGAAAGGTGACGTCCAATTTATTCAAACCGTTACTCCAAGTTATATGTAGTAATTATAAATTTTTTGTGAAAAGACAAGCGTCTTTCTTGTAAAATTGCTGTGGCTTCAATGTTGGTAAAATGATTATTTGGGGAGTTATATAGAATTATTAAAGTCATGCGTTGAGAAATAGAAAATGAGCAAAAACTATGGTGGTCTTTAGGAGTATCACTTTTGATAGCATTATAGATAAATTGCCAGTTCGAAAGCGTGAGCTACCTAATATGAGGGTGGCTCCATGGCTGAGTTGTCTTGAGCATTGAACATGAACTGAGAATTATTTGTATGCTGTGTTTAGGAAGCAATTCCAATTTTTGACAGGAAAACTTTTACATTTATTCTGGGCTTGTCAAAACCAAGAATCAGTCTTATTGCTACAAGTATCGTCGCCTACCAACCAAATTGATCAGCAGTTAATTTCCCAACGATTTTGTTCCCATATAAAGTGATTTTGTAGGAACAGTGCCGGAAGAGTGCCATATTATGCTTTTAAATTTTGATTGCCAAGAGCTACCTCGTTCAGCTTGTGTGCAAACAAATGCATACGAAATAGTTTCACGTATGTATTAGTTATCTCTACATGATAATGCAACAGTAAGTGCTTATTATCAGCAGACATGCCTTCTTTCCAGCTTAGTTGTCCGTACGTTGATGTTTACAGCCTAGATGTACCTTGCCTGGACAATTTTCTGGGCGATGTATTTCCCCAAATGGTCGTAGCCATGGACGAAGAGAGATTCTAACTCAGCTCTTTTGCCACCCTCAATCATTAACATCAACTCTTCCTTGTGATTCTCCTGCTAATTACCAATTAGCATAAACAGTTCCTACATCGTATAAGCAAATTGGGAGCAATCGCATCCACCTTTTGCGATGTGTCGATCAAAACGAGGAACTACCGTGCGTTGGAATTTTTAAGATTCAAATTAAAAGAATCTGAAAGAAAGGTCAGTAATCGAGGGTGCCTGCGACCGTACCTGTAAGATTTCTGAGGACATTAGGCTTTTAGCAATCTGGAAGTCCCGTGGCTTCAGTGGGATTAAAGACTCTTCAGGTATGAGTTCCAGATCCTCTGCCCGCAGCCCCAACCATTTTACGTTGCATGCTGAAAATTAGCACCAAATGAGTTTATGCTACTAGATTCGGAAACCTACGGATGATGTTCAAAATGGTGAAAAGCACCATATCTGTATGCTTCCAATCCCATTCCTATACTTCCGAACTTGAAGGTGCACAGTATCCCTAGTCCAGCTGGGTTCCTTATAAAATTGACCCCAAGAGTTATTAAAATAGGCGTATCTTGTAGAGAAAAAAATGTGGGAAAGTTATCCGTACCAGTCAACTAGCGCTAAGATTGGCAAATCAGGAAAAGCTCGGGTGATCCGGTGAAGAAGAAACCTATATTGCATTTGATACTGTGCAAGTGATTTACATAAAGCATCTGCAAAAACATCAACTAAAACTTCATATTGCTGCTTCAGAGAAATATTAATCAATTACCTTGTGGCTATATCTGGGTACCCCTTAGCTGTTATGAGAATGCTCGGAATCTGATTGAACAAACGATCTTCAGCCAAACGATGAAATATTGCCTGCTGTACGAGCACGGCAAATATTACTGCTTTGAAGCTGGTATCCAATTATACTGCATTTAAAAAAACTGCCTAGTTACCTTCTCCACTACGATGACATATCGAGCATCTGTACTCATATTCAGTTTGTCTAGCAAACTCAGATCACCAGATATTGCATACCCAGAAGATCCACACGTAGAACAATCAATAACCTCTTGGTCAGGCTCCTATAAACGATTTCCAGAAGGAAAGATCAAGAATGGATCCATCTCAACAGGTAGACAAAGAGAAATCAGAAGAAATAACGGGCCTGCAATAACAGGCGTCCAGCAACAACTCCTCTGCTAGAAGCCATGATTCCAAGACTGAATCGACTGCACTGAAGCAAAGCCACAACGTCTGCAGTCACAAATCAGCTCGACAGTAATAATCAGAACCAATCAAAGAAATCATTTGGAGTTTGTTCTATAAACCATTTTGGTGCTTTCATATTTACCAAAAATGAAAAGAACCAACTTACGGAAAAAAAATCACTTGACAAAGATAGCTCATGAGGCGAGAGATCAACAAACCTTGTATTGTCCTATTAACCTGCAACTGAGATGAGAAATAACTAGGTGAATCACATAATAACTTGTAAAAGAGCTCCCTCTGCGTTACTCGCTTTCCCTGAACCAGAATCTGCAAGCACAATCCCATCACCTTCCACACTGCACAAGCAAAAAGAACCCGAAATAAAACTTAAATCTCTAAAGAAAAAGAATAAAACGAGACATGAAATTGGTTCTTGATCACTGATGTACCTCTAACAAATGCTTTGGCAGCATTTGCTCTCATCAACGATCTTTTACAGAACAAGTGAGAAAGGAAAATCCAAGAATCATCACTCAATAATCCTTGGCTCACTAGGGTATTACTGGATTTCCGGTGTATCTAACAATACACGTAATAAGCTTACAATTTTAACCATATCATGCTCATGCACACAATTTTCACATTAAATATAAAATAAAATTGATTTCGTTGTCTCATAGAATCAAATGAAAGTGAAAGAAGAGAATAGAACTCAAAGCATACGAGAGGAAGCTGAGAGATGGCGGGATTGGAAGAATTCAAGATCTTAAGAAATCTGAGGACTGCAACTTCAATTCTGGCTCGGACCTAAACAAGACAAGAGAAAATCAAAAGCAAGCACAATTAGAAGAGTGCGGAATAGATGGCGAATGGTAACCTCGGAAGGAGGGAGGAAATCGGCGGAGCAGAGTTGCTGATCGGAGAAGAATTTCATGGACGTTTTGCACGGAATCGGAGGATTGCTAGATCAGTATTTAGCGGGAGAAACTTCAGGCGGCTCCTTTTTCAAATTTTGTTACGATAAAATTTTATTGGAGACCCGATTGTGTTTAACAAATACGTTTTAGACTAAACTTACCGATATATAATTATATATTTGATCACAGTAATTTAAAATGATTATTTCAATATTACGAATACCGTAATAATATTAATACTGGATTTAATTATAATATGGTACTATATCGTGGGTATCATTTTTGGAAATTTTTAAAATTTATAAAGTAGTCTTTAATTATTTTTAAAATTGTAAGATAGTTTCTCATATATTATATATTAACCATTTCTTTAAAAATCATAATAACAGATATTTAAAATAACAAATCTATTTATTTTTATTAATATCACTTTTCCCATATTTCATATATAAAAAATAACTATAATTAATTTAAAAAATTACTTAATTATCATACAAATATAAAATTAGTGACAATAGAAAGTAATTAAAATGTGACAATTTTATCATATAATAAATAATAATTACGTCAAAATATTGAATAAAAAAATAATAAATATTCATAACTCTTTAATTATTACAATTGACAACAATAGTATGTGCAGAAGAATTAATTACAAGTAAAATCTTAAATAAAAATATTTACAATTATATTGTATATATAAAATTTAACATATACATTAAATCTGTTTTAATATTTTTAGTACATAAAATGTTTTTAATTATTTTAAACCAACAAAAGTATTAGAAATTCTTTTTTTTTAATATTTTCGGTACAAAAATTTTTTTTAATTATTTTAAGTCACAAAATACTATTTTTAGTTGACACTAAATGAGATGACAACACTTTAGTTTGAACATTCTTCTGTACGCTTGAAGTTTGAACACAAATTTCCACTCATCACCATCTAAGCTTTTAATGGCTTCCTCGGATAAATCTTCAACTCTGGAACTTATCAGACAACACCTCTTGCCTGACTTCACTTCTATGGATAGTTTCATCTCCAACCTTGAGCTTTTCACCTCCGATTCTAACCAACCAAACCCTTAAAGGCTTCGACCTTAAGCCAGCAAAAACCCACCATGAAAAACATCGTTATACCTAACGTTGTGAACAACGCATTGCATGGGTGGGGTTTATTTTATTAGGTTAATTTTCTTTTTTTACAAATCAATCCTAAAGTTTTTAAACTTACCGGTCGATAATTAGCTGATATTTCAAATGCTGACAGTATCAATCGACACTATAAATGGCCTCACGCATGTATACGATATATATGGGTCTCGAATTATAGTGCAATCTTAAGTTTCCTGATTTCCACATAACAACGATGTAATGAAGGAAAATTCAATATGAAATTTCATATTAATTTTATAATTAATGAACACATTTGATTAAACAATTGAATCTATTGTTATTTTCTGTGATAGAGACGCAGAACATTGACTATTGCTATTTCAAACCCTAATCAGCAAAAACACATACAATTTTCAATGAAGCGACTGTATTTAAAGTCGGTTAACAGTAGGGCCTCCTATGCATTGCAAAACATGGGCCAAATCTACCCATCATAGCAAGCTCATAAACATAGGCCTAATGACACGTTAAAGAGAGAATTACCAAGCCCAATTATCTTGACATCAGATTATATAAAATTAATCGGGGTAGGTTTGTACAAAATTATGTTTATTATGCTAGTCCACAAAATTAATGATAAAATTCTATCATTCTTCCACTTGGACAGCATAACCAACATCAACAAACAATAGAAACAAATCCCTAGAGTAATATAACAATATGTGGCCACAATAAGAAGTAAAAAAAAAAAACCAACAATTTCTCAATCGTAAGTCCAAAATGAAGTTACAAGTACCTCAACAGTATAAAAATCAGACCTGATAGGAGTACTGATAACATATATACAAGATACCCATACCTCAATGACCTAAACAGAATATGTCATAAGGAAATGCACACAAAATGATGACCCATTTGTGCAATTCCAAATAAAATGGCCTAAGCATCCACCCAAGATGTCAACCGAGATTTAACAACATATCTCATAATAACAAAATGAGACTAGGTACAAAATGTCTCCAATAAAATGTCATATATATATTGTTGGAGATGGGTCCCTCTCACATGGAGGCCCTCATCATTCCAATTTGGTGGTGGGCATGGTAGGCACCAACAACGGCGCCTACTGCAGTGAACGCCTACCAACATGGAAAAGAAGATTTGAAGCCGCTTGCAGCATTTGTTGAAGAGAAGAAAAGAGACAGCTGCAAGGCAGCTATCTTTTCACAAACAACAAACATAAATACAGAGAGAGAAAAACTGAGAGAAACCAGAGCGTTGTTTTTGCTTTGAAGTTAGAAAATATATTCCTAAAGAATTGGTGAGTGACAAAATAATGAGGTTAGTATTTTTAGGTTGGGAAACACCTTGTGTGCCACTATTTTGATTTATCTCTATATACCTACTATTTGTAATAGTGGAAGAAATATTCTAAGTTTTGTTCGTGGACGTAGCCCAAAGTTAAGGGTGAACCACGTAAAAATTCTGTGTCCATTTTGCTCATTTTATTTTTCCTTTTCACAAAATACACCCGCTGCGCCCAACATATATAAACATTTAAACGTATCTGCGCAGTATATCAATAAAATATATGGCAATAACAACAATAGCAACCATTATAAGCAAAAGTTTTTAGACTGAATAATAAAATAGTCAAATATAATGTTGCTATCAAAAATAACATAAAAGACAGACTCCCACTAATCCAAGATATCAAAAGATCTAAATAGACCCATACGGGTTACATGACTCACAAAAGCCTTAACAGTCAAGTTTTTGGTTAGAGGATCTACTACCATAAGATTGGTGGGCATATGCTCTATATATGAGTATGAAACTCTTTAACCTTCTCTTTAGCAAATATATACTTTGTATCAAAATGCTTCAAACGCTTGAAGTTCTTGCATATTTGAGAGAAGCTCGCCACAACGGAGTTATCGCAATAAATGGTTAAAGATCTAGAAACACTCTCTACAAGATGAAGTTCAGAAATGAAATTCTTCAACCATATTGCCTGTCGAGTAGCTTCGTAACAAGCCACATACTCTGCCTCCACAGTTGAAGTTGTTGTAAGTGTTTGTTTAATACTTTTCTAAGATACAGCTCTTCCAGCAAGCATAAAGATATATCCTAATGTGGATTTGTGATCATCAAAGCAGCCACCATAATTAGAATCAGAACAACCTATCACTTCAAGATGATCAGACATCCTGTAAGTGAGCGTGTAATCTTTAGTACCTTGAAGGTATCTCAGAACTCGTTTCACAGCTTGCTAATGACCCACACTAGGGTTGATTAAGTATCTCCCAATTACATCAACAACAAAAGCAATATCAGGACGTGTACAAACTTGAGCATACATAAGATTACCAACAGCAGAAGCATATGGGACCTTTTCCATATCTGACTTATCTTTATCATTTTGAGGACACTGGCTATTCGAGAGTTTGTCACCCTTTTAAATGGGTGCACAACAAGCATTACAAAAGGAATCAATTCCGGACTAGTATTCAAATCCTTCATACTGACAATGGTACTGAATACTTGCCATGAGTGTTGAAGGCAGACTATAAGATCCTACGGTATCTAAAAGGTACTTTAGGAAAAGGATTGCTATTCAAGAAAGGAGATCAAAGAACAATTGAAATATATACTGATTCAGATTGGGCAAATTCAGAAGAAGATAGACGATCAACCACTAGGTATTGTACTAGATATTTTTTTTTGGCATTATCAGTTTTAGTTATGCTCTTTTTAATAATCTTCTCCATTGTGTACTTGATGGTCATCAAACAGACCTTGTTATAACGAACCCACTTGTCATATTTAGCTTTATTTGCAGTGGAAGACTCAGCAGTGGGTTATGCAGGCTCATCATCAAGGAGAGCAATATTAACATTAGAAATCGCCAAAA
This sequence comes from Erythroxylum areolatum, assembly GCA_024520975.1. Taxonomy (NCBI): domain Eukaryota; kingdom Viridiplantae; phylum Streptophyta; class Magnoliopsida; order Malpighiales; family Erythroxylaceae; genus Erythroxylum; species Erythroxylum areolatum. Next base: position 50,977,655 of record JANIJH010000225.1, read on the forward strand.
AAAATCAAGGATTCAAGCCAGTCCTCATAATTGGCCCCATTCAGCTTAATCGAAGAATTCAAGGCTAGAAATTGATACAAAGCAGGGAGATTTAGCAAATGTAGCAACAACTAGCAAAATTGGGCAAACAACATAGTTGGGTTCTCATACAATTGCAATCCTGCCTGAGAGTCGCAAATTACAACATAGATCACCCAGAACATTAAATTATACCCGAAAGCTAATATCGATAGGATACTGAAAACTCAAAGACATAATTCAAAGAATTATTCAAAGAATTAAACAAAGCATTAGAAACAACATTGATAAAGATAAACCGATAGAGTAAGTGCATCATTAACATAGTATCTAATGTATGTTCAATAATAACATCACAATAGCATTTTGTAATAATTGGTCTCACGATAGGCAAGTTCACAATTACATAAAATGAATGACAAGAGTCCAATAACACATCCCAAGATTTTCCCATAGGTTCTAGTTAGCACCACAATTGTAAAATTAACCATAATAATCATATAATATAACATTATATGCATAAACGACATCCAAAATTAATTTTGGTACATAACTACATAACACTGAGAGTACATAAAATCCCACATAACCAAATAATACTAGAAACAATTACAAAAATTTTCAAGGAAAAATTCGGGGAGTACGTTATATTTTTATTAATTTTAAAATTTGGAAAAAAATAAAAATAAAAATTCTAGCATTTGAAAATTTCCAAAAAAATACCATAAAATAGAACTGGGTAAGTGGAGCAAACAGGAAAATTTTAGGGAAAAACAGCCATCGAGGATGGCGACATGTGCCCACACGCTCCACCGCCGCACGTGGGAGAAAACCAGCCGGGACGGGCTACGTGTTCTCCACCTGGAAACTTGGTATTCGGGTCGACTGACCCGATTCACGACCCGGTTTGGAAAAATCATCATATCTTGCTCAATTTTGATCCGTTTTCAACGAAATTGGTGTTATTAGATTTAGAATTTAATGACCTATAAAACCCCTCAATCAATTTCATAAAAGAAGCTACTGAATAGGTTCGGAAAAAAATGAAAGAAAACATTTTCGGTTCAATTTTTTCGAGTTTTTTTTAGGTTTTCAAAATACAACAGCAAATTTAACAAACCTATCATATGCTTTGACACCAAACTGAAACAAATCGACAACAACAAAAATGATTTCACAGAAAACAATTAACAAATCCAAAAATTCCCAAATTCTATGAAAGTAATACCACAAAATTAGCTGTTATAATTAGGGTTAACTTGGCTTTGATACCAATTGAAGGAAAATTTAATACGAAATTTCAAATTAATTTTATAATTAATCAACACATTTGATTAACTCTAGAATTGCAACATACTAGATTCAACAATTGTATGGACAAATACCTGAAAATTGTGGAACAATTGAATTCATTGTTGTTTTCTGTAAAGCGAAGTGACAGAGACGTAGAGGATTAACTACTACTATTCTAAACCCTAATTAGCAAAAACACATACAGCTTTCAATGGAGCGACTATATTTAAAGTCGATTAGCAGTAGGGCCTCCTGTGCATTGCAAAATATGGGACAAGCCTACTCATCATAGCAAGCCCATGAACACAGGCCTAATGACACGTTAAAGAGAGAATTACTAAGCCCAATTATCTTGACATTAGATTAAATCAAATTAATCGGGGTTTGTACAAAATTATGTTTATTATGCTAGTCCACAAAATTAATGATAAAATTCTATCATTCATTTATGCTAATTGTTAACGTCTCGAAATATTAGATTATGTCACGTGTTAGGCTTTAAATTAACCTCACATGTGAGAAAGTGTGTTGAAATATAAAGTGGGAGTTTGTCTCACTTTGGAGAAAGAAAGGAAAGAAGACTAATATATAAGTCTAGTGGGCTATTCCACCTATCACCAATTGGTTTTAGGATAGAACCTCATTTAGACTTGTATGTGATCTAACTTTCTTTCTCGTGTGGGCCCGTAGGCCCATTGTAAATTCTAACATTTAAATGACAATATTTTAAAAATTTGGTCGAAAGTTAAACTAGTAAGATAAGAAGTTTACGGTTTAAAAGATTCAACAGATATTAGATTATCATAAAATCAGTTAAATATTAAATAAAATTAAAGAATTTAAAATATGATTAAAAATATTGTCCTTATTAACCGAAGAAGTTAAAGTTTAATTAAAAAAGAAATTATTAAATAAAAATTAATTTATTTATTTTAGTTTATAAAAGCTTATTAATTTATAAAAAATTGTTTAATTAATTAATAACCGGATCAATTTTTAACAACAAGATATTAAAATAAATCAAATCAAAAAATTGAAAACTAAATTAAAATATTTAACAGTTAAAAATTTTTATGATTACATCGCTCAAATCGGTTAAATTTTTTAATTACCATCCTCACGCATGTATGCGAACGCATTTGTCTTTTTTAATTTCTGTGCCCCTTTTGTGTGTTCATTAACTTCTTCCAACAATCCTACTTACTACCTAGCCTTGAAACCGAGAGTCGTACTTTCTTTTTGACCATATAAAATTCCCTCTTTGGACTTGTTCTCATCTGTATTATTTTCTCAATAATTTTTTTTTTTTTTGCAATTTCACAATACATTCATGTGATTTACATATCTTGAATCCAAAAACATTAAGATCATTGCTTATTCTTCTTTATTTTCCTATGAATTTAATTAAGTATGAGGGGCTTCATAAGAAGTCTGGCCTTTGATTAATTTTTGAGATAATGCTTAATAAGCCTTTTATGGTTTACTTTTTGTCATACTTAAAAAGGTAAATCGCTTTTAAAATTTTTCACACTTTGTAAGCAAACAAATTGAATAAGCCCATCAAATTTGTCATATAATATATTTTTATAAATGTGCCATCAATCCCGTAATGTTAATTACATCAAATAATGTACCTTTATTTGGGAGATTGCTAGCTAGTATATATAAGCATATAGATAGAAGATATTTGTCTCACATAAACCACCAAATGTCTCATTTGAATAATTTCAAGGTGATATAATTTTTGTTCAACCCAAGAATTATATATATATATATATAATTGTAATTTATGTAATTAGATGAAGTCATGTTAGTTAAAGTAAACTCACAAAAATGTCTCTAATATATTTTAAATGCAATCGCTATTAATTTTTAACATTTGGTAAAAATTAACTCAAGAGACGACTTAAGATTTTAGAAATAACTCAATTTGTTGGGGAAAAAAAGTTGGAATGTGGGTTTTTTTCAATGCTAAAATTGTTGTTGCGATTTATAAACAAATGCATGACACAAGAGATTCACGTCTTAGTAGATATTTTGGGATTCCAACCACCTTATATAGCGAAGCAACAAGCCATGCATTTGAGGAAGGGAATTCTTGTGCCCGCACGGGTAGCCCAGTTGGTCATTGGGAAGGTAAGTTGAGTTTAAGGTCATGGGTTCGAGTCTCGGCAGCGGCAGTGTGGGAGTTCATCCAATGTGATGACTCCTTGTGCACACCAAGCACTGGGTCGCCTTCCCGAAAAGCTGGCTGGGATTAAACCGTGATTTACCTCCCTCACACAATATCGAGCCGGAGTAGGGGGGCGCCTAGGGTGGGCGTTCCACCTTTGAGTTCGAAGAAGGGAATACTTGTAATATAGTAACTGTTTAAATCTCAAGGCAAAGCCCCTTTTTTGTCAAGGCAGGGGACCAAATTAGGCGACGCTTCGTCAATCTTTAATACGGTCATAGGTTAATTGTCAATAGCTATAAGTAGGAACTATTGTCAGTATTTGATATAAGGCCCAGCTAAATAACTGGTAAGTGATGATTATCAGTCTCATTATTTATCACAAAAGTATATTTTAATTAATATAAATGTTAAGAATTGTTTGTAATTTGATATTATTGGATGGTTTGAGTTAATAAATGATGGAGCTTTAATTGGGGCTCACTCTTTTAATCCTCTCTAGTGAGGTGCATTAAGGATCTCGTGCTACATAACTCTAAATTGCACAATATTAGAATTTAAAACATAATCTTGATAAAAAATAGTTTCCTATTAGTATCAGTAGTGTATGCTTCCAACTTTAAGTTCCAAAGATAATAGTTATGGGAGCAACTAATCAGCTTTGACAGGAGTATAAGGATGCCTTGGTTAGTTGCAGGGGACTTCAATTGCATCCTTAGTTTGAATGAGGCATGAGGAGGCAAGAATTGGCCCAACTAGAAATGCAAAGAACTCTAGAAACTAGTTTAAACTACAGGATTAATTGATCTAAGATCATTTGGGAACTTGTTTATTTAGAGCAACAAGCAAGTGGATAAATGGTACTTAATGACAAAACTTGCCAGAAGCTTGACGAATGCACAGTGGATATACCAATTTTCATTGAGTTCAACCACCTTTGGACAACAAATCACCTTAGACGACACTCCTTTCATAATAGATTTGGTTAAAAATGAAGAGAAAAGGAAAACCTCCTTCAAAATTTTTAAATATTTGATGAAGCACCCTAACTTCAGGGAAGCAGTTCTGGAGGAAATGAACATAGAAGTGGGAGGATCTCAAAGCTTCTATCTTTGTCAAATATTAAAAGTTGTCAAGGCCAACTTAGAAAAGCTAAAAGGAGATTCCAAAGACCTTACATTGATGGAGAAGCAAAAAGCCTTGAATGAACTATTAAAATGCCAAGACCAAATAATGGTTAAGCTAGAGATGAAGAGCTCAGGAGGAAAGAGGCGATCCTAGTATGCAAACTACAGTAGGACCATTAAGAATTAAGACAAAAGCAAGGAAGCTCTGGCTTAAGGAAGGAGAGAGACGCACAAGCAGCTATTTCAACTCTAAACAAATACCAAATAAAGCATTTGACTTATGGTGAAGGGAATAACATTTTTTTATTAGGATAACATAAAGAGGATAGCTTATGAATACTTCAGGAAGTCGTTTGACATTGATGTGAAAGTCCAAGAAATTCCAGATGATCTAATGAGGGAAATAAAAATAATTTCATAACAGGAATTACCAGAGATAACAAAGAAGGTTACCAGAGAGGACATCAAAGACTCCAAATTCTCCATTCACCTTGACAACGGGCTTAGGCCTGATGAGTTTAAATGGAAGATTTTTCCAATAGAATTGAGACATCTTTGGTGAAAGTGTTGCCAAATTTGTCAAGGAGTTCCTTCAAAAAAAGAAAATCTTGACATAGTGGAACAAAACCTACTTCAGCCTTATCCCAAAGCAAGGAAATGCTTGCAAAATTAAGGAATTCAAACCTATAGCATGTTGTAATAGTATACACAAGGTTAGAGTGAAAATACTAGCTAATAGGATAAGGAAAAACTTGAGAAAAATTATTAATTCTTCACAGAATGAATTTGAGAAAGGGAGAACAATAGGCAACAATATACTAACTACTCTGTCAAGAGTTACTTTTAAAGGATATAACTCCAACACATAAAAAAAAACATCACCCATCTGTCCCTTCTCTCAACTTGATTTTGCTCTCCCTTCTCTCTCTACCCGAATTTACCAAATAACCTTTCCTTTAACGTTTCTGGAAACTTACTTCCCTGCCTTTGGTTCCCATCTTCTATCCTCCTAACGGTCGTACAGTGCCTAAGGCTTTTACCTTGAGGGAAAGCGTTCCACAGGCCCTACAAATGGTCATGTAAGAAGAAGAATCTTCCCTCTCAAAGGATGATTTTTCCACACTCGCTAGAGAGCTGTTGGCGCAAATGGGCAAAAAATCTAAAGGCAGTGTTGTGAAAGAGACCAGAAAACCTGAGGAACTTCGCCCAGCTAGAGCTTGGAAGAACAAAATCTGCATTGTGCTCAATACAGGTAACTTAAAACATTATCATAATCTTGTTAAAGATGGAGTTGTCTCCTCTGTTGAGCTGCTAAGAGCTGGAGCGTAAGTGTGGTTGACCACTTTAATTAGATGCTTTTAGTCTAAGAGACCTATATTCTTAGTTGTGAATGCTTGGGTGAAAGCTCGATGGGGAAGAAAAGGACTTGAAAAAGTCATGCTCCGTGAAGATGGAATGATTTTGTTTAAGTTCAATGATGGGTCTAACCTTACAGAGATTGTGGAACAGGAGCCCTGACACATTGTTAACCAACCCATTTTTCGTCAACAATGGTGACCTAGACTAAAGTTTGATAAGGGAGAGATTGAAGTTCTGCCAATGTGGGTGTAGTTCCATAATCTTCCAATGGAGCTATGGACAATAAAGGGACTCAGCTACCTAGCAAGCTCATTGCGGAAATCCATATGCATGGACACATAAACTGCAACATGGAGTGCATCTACTATGCAAAATTGTGAATTGAAATCCAAAGGAATTCCCCTCCTCATGACAGTTTATCAATTTTAAGGCTAGGAGAGACTAGTGAATTGGAAAAAGGCAGAGGTTCATATCTCCTATCCTTGGAAGCCAAATGATTATAGTGAAAAATGGATTCCTACTGGCAGAAAATTTAACACGAGGTGGCATGAAGAACTTATAACTGCTGAGAACAATGTGTCATCAAGTAGTCTAAAGGCAACAGAAGAAGCTAGACAAATATTAGATTCATATTTTGATGGATTATCAACTTCAAGTTGATCGATGAAATCAACAGAAATAGTCCAGCTTGAAGCTGCACATATTGAAGTTTGAGAGGAGCATACCTTACTAGTGAATGTACCTAACTCTTTACCAGTTGAATTAGAGCCAACTAGAGCTCAAGAAGTTTCAGATGGTAATGTAGAGACACAGGTGAGTCCTAAAAATGAGCCTACTAGAATTGAAGAAAGTTCAGAAGGCAAAGCTGAGACAAGGGTGAGTCTTGAAACCTCAAACTCCTACATTGTTTTATCCAATTATATGCAAAAGGTCATAACTTGCAAAGGAAAATTTTCCACCCAAAGCTCTTATTTTTAGGATATTTGTTCTGTTTGCAATGCCTAAAAGAGGTGTTATACTTCTTTTATTCCCCATTAGCTTAGTTGATAAAAAAACAACAAAGTTACTATCATTTGGTTCATAATAACATGCATAAATTAGAAGTGGTTTAATATAAATACACGATAGCCTTTTCACTTAGCTGCATTTTGAGCAAGGTACACTGGCCAATAAAATTGCAACAATTAAAGCTATTGATGAATCTTCTAGTTGGTCTAGACTTCAAAAATTTGATATCGTTAGGAGGAAAATATAACCCAATTTAGCTTTTAAGAATCAAAGTGTTAGTACATACATTAGCTGTTGAATCTCCTAATATGAATAAGGTTGGTAGTTTTGCTTTGCATAAGCTTTGTGAAGTACAATAATGGCTAAGCTTAGAACTATAAGAAGGGAAGACTTTTGTTGATCTTTGTAGTGTCAATCTTATTAAATGAATACTATGCTTGAAACTTGATTCAAATCCTTAAACTCAATAAACAATTTATAAGCAACTTAACTTTACAAACAATAGACATCATATCTTAAGAATAATTCGTAAGTTATCAACACTACCAAGAATAGTTGCTACCAACTTTAAAAGGAGGCTACACTTTACATTCAATTAATTCTATGCTCATTTTGTGGCTCACATAAAATTTCACTTAAAACTAACAAAAAACAACCAAGTGAAGAAAGAATCAAAACATAACCATCATAAAAAATTAAAAAAACATGCCTAAATAGTAATTTTCTTCTCATTGTATACAACATTACTAGGAACTATGTTTCTTAGTAGTAAGAGCATCTTCTTTTAGTAGTAAGAGCATCTTGTTTACCTTTTGCAACTAACACTCCTTCAGGTTTATGAGGCTCTATAATATCTATACTCCCACCTTTCATTCCACTATGAACACCTTAGCCTCATCCTTCGTCGTTGCATCCTCCTCCATGTCATCACTCTTTATGACCTCTGCCTCTACCTTTTTCTTCATCATTAGCTTTTCTTCCTTTAAACCTGCCTCCGCCACCATGGCCTGGATCAAGCAATCATTTGACAATAGATTAAGTTAATGAAACTTGAGATTACAAGGTACGTAGAGCGAAGAAGAGAGGTGAAGTGGAGTCTTGTCAAGGATTCTGACTAGGGGTCACTTTATAGCGAGAGTTTTAGGAGTTCAGATCATATGTCTAATGTTACTCTGCCTAGTTAAAAACGTCGTCGTTCCTGTTTAAATTTTAAGCGACTAGATCAGTCACTAAAATAACTGTCACGACATGACACTTACGCTGTGTTTGGTTCCTGTCCCCGTTAGTGGGGACAGAAGACAAGACATAAAAATCCTGTCTCAAAGGGGCGTTTGGTTGCTGTCCTCGAATTTCTGTTTACCGTCCCCGGATAACAGAAACACGATTTTTTGTTCCTCCCAAAAAGGGAGGACAGAGACACGTTGTCCCTGTCTCCGCAACACACAAGCTTTGTTTGACACAACTAACCCCCGACTGCAGCTACCCTATTCTTCCTTGACTCCTTTGGCTCTCTTCGTCCCCGACTGCTATTCGTCTTTCTTGGATCGCGTACGTTGCCCTTCGTCCTAGCCTCTTTGGATCTCTTCGAATCTCTTCCGTCCCAGCCTTCCCTCTCGCACGTTGTCGTTCTTCCCCAAGATGTTCGTCTCTCCAGGGTCGGGTAAGTATTTGATTCTATGGTGGAAAAATGTCGGTCTTTCTTGCTTGACCGACACTCTAGTCGCGCAAACATTTGTACATTGTCGTCTTCTTCTAACCCACAAGTGGTTGCCCTACTCTTTGTCTCTCTTATTATGATTAATTTTCTCGTTGACTAGGAGACCCACTTTTTGTCCGAATCCAACAATGCATGCCCAGTGGCGACTTGAATTTACTTCATCTGTGGGGTTTCAAGTATGTTGGTTTTGCTTTTGGGAAGAAGGAGATTGGTTGGGAGATTGATTCACTTCTCTTTGTTTTGATGATGCACGATTGAATGTGGGGATTTGGTTGGAGATTTTTAGACTGATCTGTTGAGGGGTTTTGTTGTATGCAAAATAGGTGAGAATAATGTTAGTCCCCAGGATTTGTTGTAGTTTAAGGTTCCATAATGTGTATGCATTCTCCCATTATGGCCAGATAGCTGTTCAAATTCCCTAACCAGAGAAGAATGAAGTGTTGAAGAGGGTTAAAGTGATATGGAAATGTGAACGTGAATGCATATAAATGACTTAGAAAATGTTGCATGTCATCATTCGAGTACTTGTACATGTTATCTTCCAAACTTCTGAGTTATATACGGTTCTTTATAAATTCGTTACTTGAGCAGAAATTGTGTTTGAGCAATATCAGTTTAGTTTATGAAATTGAATTGTATCCATTCATTCCAAAAGGTGTTTCAAATATATGGCAATTTGATTGTTAAAAATATAAATGCATTGGTCACTTATCTGAAACTGTTGTTGTCGGATTATATGGAGTATCTAGAAGATTGTATAGGATTCATATAAATCTCTGATTTTTAGGGATTATGATAAGATACTGATTTCCATGTATCTTAGGAATCTGCTGTATATTTAGTATAGATAATT
>JANIJH010000225.1:50991569-51002265 GCA_024520975.1 Erythroxylum areolatum
TTATTTATTAACTTAGTTGAGTCTTTTAAAAGAATTTCTTTTATGCTGTTGTTGTTGCATCATCTTCCTTCTCAGTATTAGTCCTCCTTGATGCATAACCACAGTGAAAGCATGGTTTAAACAATGCAAACATTGTGGGTGTGACTCAATTAAACCCTTCCATGTACTCCATGTGACAGTGCCGCCTTCCTTAAACCGAAGGTAAAATTTTGGTGGAGTTATCTTTATGTCATGTGAAGTGACTCTCCCTCTCTCATCTTCCCAGTATAATAGTCAATGGTTATACTGCTAATTGCATGTTATTAATGCCTAGATCACAGCCTAGAAATGCCATCAGTCAAGATTCTTTGATTGTAGAGTCATTTTGGAAAAGTCTAACATAACAAATATCCAATGGCACAATTGAGAGCACAATTTCACGGAATTCATAGGTGTAACAACAAAAGGAATTCACAGTCTAAATGCTAGCCAACTGATTCAGAATGCAGAGAAATATTATATTAGATGAAACTATTTGAGCTTAAAAGTTGTTATAGTGAATGCGTATTTGAGTAGCTGGTATCATCGACTTAATTATTGTTGACAGCATATGTGCAATCTTTTCATTAGGATCTGAGAGGCATATCTATGATACTGCTTTATGTTGTTATTCTTTAAATGGGTTTGAACACGCTGATGTATGCCATTGGTGAAAAATAGCAGCTTTTGATTTGCTGACAGTTGACAGAACTTAACTATGTGCCTGAAATTTGAAAGCCATAGAGATTATACAGACATCTAAGTATCACTAACAAGTCAGTTCATATGGGCAGACTTTGGTGACCAGCACATACATTGAGGAGACATTATAGAATTGTTAGCCAATATAGAATGAAGACAATACATACTAGCCCGTGACATGTGTGTTGGATGAGGGACTCGAGAGTCAATCAATAAGACAAACTAAAATGTGCCTTGGTTGAAACTAAAATGTTTGTAACTGAATTGAGGGATTGTTTTTGTATCTTCTTCTATTGTTGACTTTGAATGAAACTGAAAATGAGCATACATATAAATTTCTATTACGGATGTGTTGTTGATACTTAATAGCATGTTATTGCAAATTGAATATTGCCTTCTTTAATTTGTAACTTGCTATCAATTTATGTTGCTTAAAAACATCTGTTGAATGGTTTGACACGTTGTGGGATTCTTGACATTGCGTGGGTTAGTTCCAATGTCAAGAATTTGGACTGACAGTGAAACAAATGCATTTGTGACCTTAATGGAGGAGGCTGTGATAGCTGGTCACAGGGCAGATAATGGCCAATTCAAGCCCGGTACTTTCCAACTTCTTGCTCGTCAGATGGTGGAGAAGTTTCCTCAGTGTGGGATTGATAGGAGACATGTGAAAAATAAGCACAAGAGGTTAAAAGACAAATATCAGACAGCTTTTGACATGTTAAACTGCAGTGGTTTTGGGTGGAATGAGTCCAAGCAATGCGTTGATGTCAATAGCAAGCGAGTCCTTGATAAATGGATGAGGGTAATGCTTTGCTTATTTTTTATTATTTTTAGAAGTGTCCGAATAATCATATGTAATTCGTGCTGATGTTTATTCCAGAGACACCCAAACAAGTACTACACTCTTGGCAAGCCATTCCCATTGTACCCAAGACTTGAATTTGTGTTTGGGCGGGACAGAGCCACTGGTGGAAGGGCTCAGAATGCTGCTGATGCTGTTGACTTTCTTGATGAGGGTGAAACAAAAGGCGAAGCACCAGCGGATGAACCAACTTTTGATGACCCTTTTATCAACCAACCCCACAAACAACTCCTGCTCCGACTACTTCAGCCCATGTCTTCGGTTCCGTCGCATTTTCCAGCAACGCTGCGGGAAATGAACAAAACAAAGGGAAACGGAAGATGCGGGATAGTGAAGTGTTGGAAAGCCTTGCAGCATCATTTGCTCGTGCCATTGACACTAGCAAAAAGAATGCTAGGGTTATTGCGGACGCCATTGCAGAAATGCAAGGAGCTAAGGTGGGTGAAGAGCTTGTCAATTTGGGCTTCCTCGTTCACGAAATTGTCAGGGTTGGAAAGATATTCGGGAGGCATGCTGAATTAATGAATATTTTCTGGGGTTTACCACCAGAAGTAAAACAGACTTATGTTAGGAGCCTTTTAGCTGATGACATATGACTTGCTATATAATTTCTTAATTTGCATGGTGATGGAACTTGGTACATGTCTTCTTGAATTATGTATACTTGAACAATTATCTTACTTATGAATGGTTTGTTTACTTACTATTTAATGTTTGTCATTTTCATGCGTGTATGGATGATGATAATATGATTCCTTTTCAGGTACTAACATATGCCCGATACAATTTTTATTTAGTATTTGTTGGACGTCAAGTTGGTATTTTTACCAATTGGGATGATGTCAAATTAGCAACTGAGGGATTTTCGAATGCTCGATTTAAGGGGTATTGGACATTGGATGAAGCAAAAACTGCTTATGCCATGGACTCATATAGGCCGACTCATCGCAATGTAGACATTGTTCTCACCGCCAATGAACCCTCCTCTATGCCAACTCCAATCACATGACCAACAAATGAACAAGTCAATGAAGTTGTAACTTTGCAGACAAACATGACATGGGCTCAAGCATTTTTACTCATAGCCATTGGTGTCATTTTGGGATTTGTTGTTAAGGACATAATTAATAAATTCTAAGGCTTTAATATTTATCGAACCAATTATGTAACTATTTTTATGAATGCTTAGAATTTTTTTAAATGTTGAACCTTTATTGTAATTAATTCTATGAATGTTTTGATGTTTTATTTCCATGTATGTTGAACCTAATATCTAATTAATTCCATGACCGGTTAGAAATTTTATTTCAATGTATGCTTACCTTATTGTTACTAATTTTGTATTGATTGTTATTCATATTAATATTAGCATTATTGTTATTTCTATTATTATTATCAATATTATTATAATTAATTAATAACAAAATTATTAGTATTCTAATTTTGTTAATAATAATAATATTATTAATATTGTTATTAGTAATATTATTATCAATATTATTATAATTAATTTCTTATTATCATTATCATTATTATTCTTATTATTATTAGTATTATACATTTTGTTGTTATTATTATTTTTATTATATTTAAATTTGTATTCATGATTGTTATTATTAATTTTATTATTATTGTTATCTATTAATTTGCATTTTTTATTATTATGATAAATTCATCATCATTATTATTAGTCGTAGATGTAGATATACAATTTTTATTATCAAGCATCATTTTGTATTTATTATTATTATTATTATTATTGTTATTGTTATTATCATTGTATATTTTGTCTTTATTATAATTCATATTTATTATTATGAAACATTTTGTGTCTATTTTGTTATTGTTATTAATTTTGTTGTTGTTGTTGTTATTATTATTATTATTATTATTATTATTATTATTATTATTACTCTTATATTATTCGATATTTCATAATAATTTGTAATTATTATTATTTGTTAACTTTTCAACTAACACAAATAGTTCATAATAAAATTATCAATTAATTACATATTTCTAATCATATTAAAGACTAGGGGCATTTTAACCATTGTCACCACTTTTTCGTTCTGTTCACTGCAACTAAACACATTCTGTCCTCGAGATAGAGACAGAAAATTCTGTTCTGTCTACCACAATCAAATACCTTACAGTTTCCAATTTTTGTTCTGTTCCGTCTTCAAATTTTTGTTCCATTCCGTCTCTAGCTGCTAGAGATGGCAACCAAACGTAGCGTTAAAACATGCCAGTGACTTTTTTATTTTTTACTTTTTATCATTTGAATTTTAATTATATTATTATTAATTTAGTAAAAATTAAATTAAATTTTAATTTTAATTATGCTACTATTAATTTTATAAAAATTAAGATTAAAATTAAAATAATAAAAAATAAAAACAAAATAAAAAATTTAGTTTAAATTTGTGTCACAGGCATGACACTTACGGCACGCCTGTGACACATTATTTCTTTTTTAATTTTAATTTTAATTTTTAAATAAAATTAATAAAAAAATAAATTTTAAAAATTGATTAATATTATTAATTTAATTTAATTAATTTATAAATTATAGAGAAAATATTAAATTAAATTTAAAAATTAATTATTATTATTATTATTATTATTATTAGTAGCCTGCATGCATATTAATTCAATATTAAACATCTTGAATGATAATTTTTTTACTGAGAATACTTGTGAAATGCTAATAAATTATACAATATATTATATATATGGAATAATTTATTTTTATTTCAACAACTTATTTTAATTGATTAATTTACTAAAATTGTTTAATTAATTTATAAATTATATAATTTTATACAAAAACACTAAACAACAAATTTTACCAAACATTTAAAATAAACAACTGATTTACCAAATATTTATAATAAACAGCTGATATTATCAGCTGGTTAAATCAGTTGATATAATCAGCTATCAGCTAATCACTGATAGAATCAACTATGATCTAATAAAATCAACTGATTGCAAACAGGTCTAACGCTGATAATTAATTATATCAATTGATTTGACAAGTAGATAATATCAGCTATTTATTAAAGATGTATAGTAAATCAGCTGTAAGCGGCTGATTTGGCGAGTAGATAACATCAACTGTTTATTAAAGATGTTTGGTAAAATTAGTTGTTTAGTATTATTTATTCATGTATGAAATGATTTATAAGAACATGACTTAAAAAAAAGCACATGAGTATATCTTTTTGAATATTTTCATAAGAATTGATATTTTAGATATTTATCTTTTAAAAAATAAGTTTATAAATCTAATTAAAAACATAGAATATATAATAATAACAAATTGATCAAATTTTAAATTTAATTTAATTTTTCAGTAATTTATAAATTAATTAAACAATTTTAGTAAATTAATAAAATAACTTGTTGACATCAAAATAAATTATTCCACATATATAATATATTGTATAATTATTTGTATTTCACAAGCATTCTCTGTAAAAAAAACTTTATTATAAATATACAAGATGATTAATATTGTATTAATATGTATGCATGCTAATATAATAATAATAATAATAATACAATTAATCAAATTTTAATTTAATTTAATATTTTTCTATAATTTATAAATTAATTAAACAATTTTGATAAATTAAACAATTTTTAAATTTTAATTTTTTTTATCTTATAAATTTTATTTAAAAAATTAAACATGCTTGTGACACATTTTTATTTTAACTTTTTAAATAAAAATTTTAAGATAAAAAATTAAATTTTAATTTTTTTTAATTTATCAAAATTGTTTAATTAATTTATAAATTATAGAAAAATATTTTGTGTCATGGGCGTAACACTTAAGTCACTCTTGTTACACATATTTTGATTTTGTTTTTTATTATTTTAATTTTAGTTTTTTAAATAAAGTTTTTAAGTTTAAAATTTAAAATTAATTAATTTATTAAAATTTTTATTTAATTTTTAAATTATAGAAAAATATTAAGATAAATTTAAAAATTGATTAATTTTTTATTATCATGTTAGCATCAGCGTTGGAAGCAAAAGAAAAAAAGTCTTTCAATAAAACGCCGCCGCCTTTTGAATTAGACAGAACTAGACAGGATAATATCAAATAGAGGATTTGAAATCGATTTTTAGGCTTTAAGTTTTTGGCATGTCCTTTTTAAGATTGAACTATTAACAAGACAAGGTTGTATAAATGAAAATTATTTTTGAGATTTCCAAATTAAAAAAATAAAATGAGGATCACAAAATCCTCTGAGTCTAATAACAAAAGTTGCACCAACAAACTTCTTGCTAGATTAGCACTAATTCATTTCCTCATTTTCTTGACTTTTTGGAGGATGACTCTAAAGGCTAAACTAAGCATACCAATAACATAATAAATCAAGACCAAAAGCAAAATCCCTTTCACATTTTCCAACGTCATTTAACCGTCTGAACTGATTTTGACAATTTTTAAAATTTTATAAAATTGATTTACTTCTCAACAAATCAATTATAAGTTTTGGGAGTTTTTTTATCAATAATTGAACCTCCCAATTCACTTGATTGAATCAACTATTCCCATACGATTTTTAATTCATTTCTTATAACTATTACGGTTAACATTACCTTAAACTATTTGTTGATATGCAAGAATATTTCATGCAATATTAACCTTAGTTATAGTAATCAATATTGACCTTGATGACCATATATATATTTTAGTAAGTTTTTGTATTTGGAGTCGTTTTCTTGGTTGGCAGGGACGTAAAATCGCTAAAAAGGTTATATTGCTAAATTATTCATATTTGAATAATTTTAACAAGTGTTTTTGATTATTCACACCGTACACTTATAATCAGAAATATGAATGCTGTTTTGTACTGGCAGGAACTGATACACCTATAATCAGAAATATGAATACTGTTTCGTACTGGTTAATATCAGTCGGTACATACCGTATTAAATCAAAATTAGTAAAAAAAAAGGCGATTGTACCAGATTTAAATATCGATTAGTACCGACCTTGTTTCAGATGATATTAATAAGTACCCGCTGGTATTCAAAATATAAGCCAAAAATTGACCGATACCAAAATTTTAAATTTTGTTTTAAAATCTCCCTTTCTCCTCTTTTTTTTTTAAATTTTAATTAGTTATTTGATTTACTTCAACCTTTATAATTATTGTAAATTTTTAATTTTTGTTTTTAAAATAATAATAAATATTTTTATTACTAATAATAATTATAAATTAAATAAAACTTAAAATAAATTATTTTTATTTAAATATATTTAAATATTTTATATAATATTTATTAATAAAGTATTACTAAAATATTTATTTTAAAAATAATAATTTAAACATTATTATTTATAAACTAATATTTATTATATATTTTTAATTATTAAATCAAAATTTATTTAAAATTTATATTTTTTAAAAATATATTTAAAATTTAATTATATTTAATAATAATTATTAAATTAATTTTATAAATTAAATTAAAATTGTAATTATTATTTATTATTATGATTTATAAAAACATGGTTAAAAATATACAACACAACTGTACGATATAACAATGAACTATTTTGTAATTTTAAAAAAATTAAAAGACTTTTATAAATTTAAAAAATTACCCGAAACAGTACCCAATATTAACCGATACCAGTACAGTACCGTACCGTACTAGAATCCAATCCGGTACTAAGTCTGATACGATATTTGTAACATTGCTTATAACAATAACATAACTTTTAATTATTTCTACTTTTACAATATTTACTCACACCAAAACATAGAGAATTGCATACAATTTGTCCATACAAAGATTTAAGGGGGAAAAAGAAGAAAAAGGAAAAGACTAGGATGATTAAACGTACTAAGAATGGAAGTTTTTGATAGCTTGATCTACCGATAACCAGTAAACCTGGGTCAAAGCATTCAGAAGTAGCCAACCGCATCAGCAATCAATGGCTTGTTTTAAAAAACCATGGTTACTGGTATGTCTAATTAATGTAGTGGCGGTAGACTGCAAAATCCCCTAACTCGGTGCTTAAAGAATAACCAGTTAATAATAATACATCATCGCATAGATGTGCATCTACTTCTGGCAAGGGGAGCATTATGTTGAAATGTTCTGCGTCCACTAATCACTTCGGATTGGTCTGGGAAACCAGTAACTGTAGACTAAATGCCTGAACCGTTGTAACTTGTAAGCACCTAGGAAACTTTTTGCCTCCGTTTGAAGGCATCTGCGCCTTCTTGTGAATAACAGCTAGAGGATCTGTGATTCTGAAAAGTAATGCAGTGCTAATACCAGCTAAGGCAACTGTATGACGTCCACGGAAAGATGAGAGCATGCTCATAACGGGAAAGTTCCCAAGTCCTGGCCTTGCCTTGTAAGAAGTATCTTCCTTTCACCAATCCATTCAAGCCTGTAAGAGAGGTCTAGATTATGGATTAGAAGTTTCAAACTGTCTGTGTAACTCAACCCCTTAGCGCTCTCCTACATAAAAGAGGATGAAGGTATTATTTATCATAAAACCATTATGAAGTGCTTCTCAATAGAAATATCAAACGGATACACCTTTAGAAAGATTTCAGCCAAACCTCTACGGAGAGCAATGTAACATTAACATGCGGTACCCATTAAATCAAAATTATGGCACTAGTGCTAATCAAGCGAGTCACTTTGAGGACAAGCAAATATAATTGATAGGTGTTTCATCGTCTAATAAAGCAAGATGAAACAATACAAAGCAAATATCCACGCTAGCTAGTTTAGATGATAGCATATGCATGTTTTCTTCATGATATTTTCGATATTGCACAATCAGGTTCCTTCTAAAACTTTTCCAGATTGTCTTCCGAATGCCTAGCCCTTACCACAACTCAACTTCAATTCATCACTTACCTAGCATCCCAAAGAACCTACCATAAAAAAGCACTTTCAACTTGCATGCATTTGTTACAAGGCATTGATTTTTTTTCATTTTCACAGAGTACTAAAAGAACCTAAACTTCCAATACCCATCAGTAAACCATGATCTAATAGAATCAACGTTTCAAATTCATCCCTCCAACTCTACTAAATACAACATGGACAGCGCCCAACTCTTTTACTTTGGTTAAAGCTTCAGTTCTATCATGCTACTATATAGATGATTCAGAATTAACCCGTCAAAGCTTCAAAACATCCCAAAGCCAATTTTATTCGGCCACAAAATATGTACAATAAAGATACTGCTCGAGGCAAGTACAGAAAACTACCTGCAAACTGGCCTGCCTATCTTGTCCCAAAATGCTTGCCATTATGCTGGATCTAGACGAATTGGGGGAGAATCCTTCCCATGGAGGCACAAATATCAATTTGGTGCACTGGACAGGAACAAGGTTCCGGCTCAGTTTCTCCCACCACACTGATCCCAGAGACCACCATCGGATCATCAGTCCATATTCGGAGAAAGCAACTAGCCCCTGTAATGTAATTGGACAAATCTAGTCAACTGCAGAAAGATGCTCTGAAGTCACCCAAATGTTAATCCTCCAGACTAACTAAATAGTAATTATGAAACCACAAGTTGCATGGAAAATCAATAGCAGCTTGAAGTAAAAGAATACACGGTAAGCACATTACCGAAACACAAAATATACCAATCAACAATACCTCTATATTTGAAACAGACAAAAAGTGGTATGATCTTTCGTCATAAACAGCAGTATAAGTCGTGTTTGATCTCAAAAATAATATCATAAACATATCTTTCCCACCTCAATGAGAATCCATAATGATTTCATATGTTTCCCGACTTATTATCATCGTCCTTTCTTTATTGTAAAAGCTTAAGATTAAAATTTTCCTTTCACAGGCTGAAAGTTTGTACGTTTAGATCAATATTGACAAACGACTACCAATAATATTTGTTCCAGCATATTTCCCACACATAAGCAGAGGTGCATGGAATGACCACACTATAGTTAAACCATCGACATCCTTTTAATCTTAAATCTTTTTATTTTTTTAATTAGCTTAAGATATTGTCAAAATGCATTTACAAACAGTTCAAAACACCAGTATGAATATGTTGATGATGATGTGGCATGAATGTCATAGTTTTATGTTGTGCCAACATAAGCCATGCATATGACACATTGGCATTTGAATATTTTAGCTCATATCAACAAAAATATAGGTCCTACACCTTTCGAATTTTTTACTATCAAGTCATAGATTTTTCTAATCAACCAATTCATAAATATTTAAATTCCACAATCTTTAAAAGTAAAACTTTATGAAGAATTTTCATATTAATGACCCATTTTTCCCTCGACATTGTGCCCAAATAAATCTTGAACAAATATATGGCTAGTGGCTACCACTGAGCTTCAAATAGAAAGGAGGTTTTAAGAAAATCCTTTATCAGCACTCAAATATTTGTGGAGCCTTATGCTTGCAGAAGACCAAAAAAGCATTTGAGATTCAATAACATGAATAAAATGTGCAAACTCAAAAACTTTAACTGTTAGGTAAGAACCAAAACCGGATCATGCATTGATATATATCCTCTGGGCACCATAAATCAACCGTATGCTCAATCTGAAGTCACTTATTAACGAAGATGGCAGTTGCTTGAATTTAAATTCAAGACCTCTTAGTCATAAAGGACAAGATACCATGTTAACAAACCATTGAACCTAGTAGCTTAAACAATCGGCCAAGATTCAGAGTTGAATTTAAACAGTAACTCCATTAGAAACACTATCAAAATATTTTTAACTTAATTGAGAAGTCTAAAGGCTTATAACTATTTTTATCATCATAAGAAAATAACAAAAAAGTTGGCATGCCATCCTGATAGAACAACTTATGATGCATCAGCAAACAATGTATCTCATTAGCATAAAATCGGGGAAAAAATTTTTGAACTACTACACCATAGGTTTAATTCAGACTTACCAATTGTTTTCAGTTGTGAGCAATTACAGTTTGTCATATCTTTAAACTATGTACAAGGGAATCTGTTAGAATCCCAGAAAACAAGTAAGGAAAAATATATGTATTTGCTATAGATTTCTGTAAGGAATACAGGATAACTGGTTTCGAGGACCAGGACCTCCA
>JANIJH010000225.1:51062577-51074451 GCA_024520975.1 Erythroxylum areolatum
AAATTGAAAGTCTTAGGGGCTAAATTGAAATTCAATTCCTTCATATGACTTGTAGCCCCATGTCTTTATTTTATTTTTTAACAAGAATCAGTTTAATTGGATCTCTACATACCAAGAATTCACCAAAATACTGAACCATGTTTAGAAACTTTTCCAACTCACTTTGATTAAATCAATCATCCTCAATTTAATCTCAAAAATCCACGATTTTCCATTTACAAATAGAGGGATGTCTTAAGAATTCAACGCTTCAAAAATCAGGTCGATTGGAGGTCGGACGAAAAAGATATGGCCAAAAGAATGGAGAGAGGTCAGTTAGGAAAAAATTTCCAAATCGAAGCTCGCACTCACGAGTGGGCGAGGCGCTCGTGAGCGGATCACTCGCCAAGCCGATTGAACGCGGGCGCTAGCCAGGTCGACCGAGCGCGAGCCAGGCCGACCGAGCGCTAGTATGTGGAGTGGATAGTAAGGGCTACGACGGTGGAAAACTGTGTGTTTCCGACACAGGGTTTATTAGTAGGTAGTCTAGTTGGGTGGACCAAACTGCCAGAAGATTGGATCAAACTAAACACAGATGAAGCGGTTAAACAAGGATCATCCATCGCTACCGCTGGGGGTGTAATTTGAAACTGGTACGAGCAGTGGTGCGGTTGATTTATACAACATTGGACGAGGATCGCCGCTGGTTGCTGAACTTTGGGGAGTCCACTTGGGCCTAACCTTGGCTTGGTCGCTAGGGTACCGTCAAGTCATTGTCGAAAGTCATTAATATCCTATCATCTTCCAGCACAAACTTATCTGAGAATATGTTTTTGCTGGCAGATACTCGTGGACTCATCCAACGAGACTGGGAGGTGCAAGTGCAGTACGTGCATCGTGAAGGGAACCAGTATACAGATAACCTGACCGCACTCACAGTCCGAGCCAATCCAAGCATACATTACCTTCAGGAGCTACCGTTGTCAGTAGTGGAGCTCATCTAACGGGACAAGTAAGAAACTTTGTACCCTAAAACATTGCACTAATTAGACTTTTTCGATTTTGTTTTACCTCTGTATTAAAAAAACATAACAAAGTTTAGGTGCCACGAGCGTATGGTACTATCTCAACCATCGTGTACGTAACGGGAATCGGTAACTCATGTCGTTAAATGCACTGTAACTTGAAATTCAAAAATTGCCTCCTCTCCAACCAGCAACGCGCTCGCAAGCATATCACTATGAGCTTGGACTGCTACCACTATCGGCTGGAGGAGTCCTCGCTTCATGTTGTTCGCGATTGCCCCAAAGCTCGACATCTTTGACTTACTTTTCCCCGCCACGCCCTCCCTTCCACTTGTTTCACTACCACCAATCAGGAATGACTCACTACTAACCTCCAGACCCATTAGTTGGTTTCGGGCCTTGAATGGGCAGCTATCTTTGGGACAGCCTGTTGGTTCCTCGGGATATGGCGAAATCAGGCCCTTTTCGACCATCAGTTCTCCTAGTCGGTTTCTCCTATAACTATCATCCTCAATCATGTCCGCCTGAGTTCCTAGGCCTTAGCTTCGCTTTGTTGCACTGGCCTGGCCCCTCGCGCACGATCTGCACAATTTATTGGGTGGTGCCCACCCACCCCTGGGTGGGTCAAACTGAATACAAATGGGGCGTGTTGTCACGACACCTCCTCGGCCACTGCAGGAGGTCTCATTCGAAATCGCTCTGGCGATTGACTAGGTGCGTCTACTAGGCCATTGCAGGAAATCTCATTCGGGGGCGTCTACTAGGGTCTTCAGCTGGTCTAAACACTTGGTTTTCGCCGCGTGATACTTGAACTGGACTCTATCGTGGCTCAAGAGCTCCTCTCCAACGCCTCACATCGTGTCTTGTCTCTCAATCCTTTGGTTTTGGGCATCAATGAACTTCTCATCCAAAATTGGGTAGTTTTTTCTTGCCACACTTATCGAGAAGACAATCGGTGCGCTGACTGGCTCGCTAATCATGTTTTTACTTTGAGACTCGGGCTCACCACTTTTGATAGGGCACCAACTGAGTGTACCACTCTCCTTTTAGAGGATATGACCGAGTTTAGTCTCTGTCGGAGGATATTATAATTTGTGCTTTTTTCCGTTGTAAAAAAAAAATCAAAAATTGGGCTCTCAGTCTTACTGTTCTGATTTAACATTTATTTCCAATACCTGACGCAGGCTGTTTGGTTTTACGAATGAAACTTGAAAACTGACGAACCCCTTTTTTCACCTCATGAGGATATTTCAGTAAAATCATATCAACATAATTTGTTAAATATCTTTGACCTGAAACGCTGAGGAAAATGATTGCTGAAACGATCCCAGAGTTGGAAGATGTCCAACTGAAATGACGAAAATAGGTACAGAACAAAAGCAGGCCTTATGGATGAGGTAGGGAATATTGGAGACCGGAGAGTTGCTATGTCCAAAATCCCGAAAACTATAAATAGCCGGTCTTTCGTGCCCTAAAACCCATAGTTCGCCTGTTTTGCGCCTCCTTCACGACCTAAACAGTCCCCCCACTTTCCCTCACTCACCAGCTGAAGCTTCAAATCCACAAGAATCATGCGGTGTAGCTGTTTGAGTACGTGTGAGGAGGAATAGTGGTAATGGACGCGGTGAAGTTAAATTATCTGGTGGATGTGGCGCCCAAGCTTGAGGGATCGGAGGGGTTTGGCGAGAAAGGTTGCATCTTTTTGCCTTGTTTTGGTCTTAATTTCTTAAAACACTAGCTCAGTGATTGGTGGATGTCTTGATTCCTTGTATATGTTATGCTGTCGTCCTGTTACATATATATTCTGAAATGGGAATGATTGGATTAGTTTGGCGAGTGTCTGCCCAGCGGAGTGCTTTCGCCGTTGTTGTTCTTACCCTATGGGTCCGGCCGTAAAAGATGGAAGCTTGGCGCTTTGCAGTGCTGTAGCTAACGCGTTGGTTCTGATTTCTGTATTTTCATTTCTTAATAATACCGAGTTATGCGGTTAGTTAGGGTTTGTTGACATAGTGTTATGATGTTATCAACTGGTTTGCTAATTATGCAAGAGGGATAAGCACTTTAATATATGTTGGTAAAGCTTTTTTAGAGTTGGTCTGGCTCTAGAAATGCTTGTTTTTAATGTATCCAAGAGTTTTCTGAACTTAATAATCAATTTGGAACTTACTTTGTCATCCCATTCATGCCAACTGGTTTGCTAATTATGTAAGAGGGATAAGCACTTTAATATCTGTTGGTAGAGCTTTTTAGAGTTGGTCTGGCTCTAGAAATACTTGTTCTCAATGTATCCAAGAGTTTTCTGAACTTAATAATCAATTTGGAACTTACTTTGTCATCCCATCTAACTCAATATGGTGAATTGGCAGATTCAAAGAGCTCAATTAACACTTTGGAGCCAACTTCATGGGACAAGACTTTGCCCTCGGAACTTTGTCCGTACACAAGACAGCTGCCAGGTTCTCCTTGTGAGGAGTTGTCTAATAAGCTCTATTGCAGTGGTGCAACTACTCCGTGGATTTCCAAGCCAGAGGATGTGAAAGTACAAAGGAAGGCAGGAAAGTTGTTGAGAAGTAATGGTGTGTGTTCTAAGAGGCAGCGGATCACACAATCAGATGATGATATAATGCCAACTGGGGCTCATGATATGAAAGATGTAAATGATAAGCTGGGATCATTTGACACAAAATCTGACTTTCAAGGTAATACATTTGCTGAAATCTGTACTTGTTCTGTAGATGCCCCAGTTAGTGGTAACAAAATCAAAGTTTTATTTGTAGAAGAGAACTCCGCTGTTGTGCAAAAATCTTGACGTGTTTTTCTAATACACCTATTCTCCGTTATATATTTATGCGAACTTGCAATTCTCAACATTATAACGCTACTTTTATGCAGAACCTAATGTCATTTATGTGTGTTATTGCAGAATCATAGCATTTCTACATATATGTTATTACTCTTCTAAGCACCTGTTTTATACCTGGATGTAGTTTCGGAGACCATGAAAGAAGTTCTCTGTCATGTATTATTTCCAAGATGGTCACTTTTGCATAGAATTTCTGTCAAAGTTTCCTACTGAAGATATTCTATTGGTAGTTAATAGCCTTGATTAAAACTATTGCTATTTTGAAGCGTGATGCAGAAACATATTTGAGGTAATGGTATAAACCATTGTAAATTACTCTAAAAGCTGTAGATAAAAATTCGATTGCTTTAATTACATGATCTAAGAGTAGATTTTAGGCATTTTTTGCAATAATAATCCCGTTTCTGTATATTCCATCTAGAGAAAAGTCGATTGACAAAACAGAGGAATAACTTTGGGAACAAGCGTGTGGACAGGAGAAATTCGAAAGTTTCCACGAAGAATAAACATGATTTTTACTCTGTGAAGGCAGGTCTGGGGAGCTTCAGCGCATCTGGTGGAGGGAACAACATTTTTGGTATGCTAACATTTGGCAAGAATTTGACAGTCATCTCCCATTTGCATTATGTACAAGGAGCTTTCTTTGTTGTGTTGCCTAATTTCTGATTATACAATTTTAAAGAAGTTGCTGCACATAACTTGGCAAAACTAGTTTGTACTTTGTGATGATTCTATGCGGTTGATGCGATAATAAACTTGTTCTTGGCATTTCTTACTACCTTTTATTGCTTGTATGTCTGTAGTAATCTTGAATTTGTTTTTGTCCCTGGGGATTGTTGGGGATACTTAGTGGAAACAATGAATTAATCTATCCAGAAAAAGGCTGTTTATGATATCTCTGGAGCCACAAACCTTTTTAACAAATGACCTCATCAGCCTGTTAATGTCCTAATGCCTTGGCTTCCTGTTCTTTGGAAATATTGAAGTTCATAATCTAAAGGGAATGCCATGTCATCAATATGGCATCCTTCTTTCTCTATTTTTAGTTTTGATTATGTCTATACAATTCCCTCTTTCAGCTGTTGTTGGTTACAGTGGACCTGGTAAATATAGAAAGTAAGCTAAAGAGTGTGCTACAACCTATTAGGTCTAAGGCAATATCTTACAAAAAGATTAGTCAACCCTTGCATCTTAGTAATGATATGCACTTTCTATGAAAGTTTTTGGTGAAAACTCGATTATGATGACTTTCATGTTCTCACACTTGACAAACTATTCCACTTCTTTAATGATTATTGTTTCTTTTTTGGCTAACGTACATGGATCTCATATGTGTGTGTGTTTTTCTGAGTGCCAGGCTTATATGGTTTAAAAACAGATGTTCATGACATCACAAAGTTTGTAGATGACTTATCATTGGATGATCTCCTTGTTGGAACTTGCAAATGTTCTAGCTTGGGCAAAGATAAGGGTAAGAAGGCAGCAAACATGACTGAAAGTATTCTGCAATCTGTTAGAAGTGCTTGTTCTGCGCTTCAGGTCCTTAGGCCTGCCCAGTCCCAAACTCTTATGGAGATAGATAGCAATTGTAATGACAAAGCACATACATGCTCATCTATCTCTATCATGGCAAATGGAGATGATGGAAGTTCATTACAGACAGACCTATCACCTTCTAAAAAGGTTAGTGAATCTTAAATATTACTCCCTGGAGAGAATGGTCCAGTAGCAGGAGAGTGTATAAAGATTGTTAGCAATACATGTGATGCAGTTGAACCGAACCGTAAGATTGATTAGCACTCCAAATCAACTGAAATTCCTCCTCCCAGTGGCCCTCTGTTTTTCTCCTCCCAATTACATGTGATTCATTTGATTAAGAAAGTTTGATTTTTCCCTTTGCACTTCAATTGAACTTCCAATCCTATCACCCCAACTCTCTCTCTCTCTTCTCTTCACTCAACTTTTTCCTTGGAAGATTCTTAAATAATTTTTGGACATTTCTTCTACCTTTTGTGCAAGAGTAGTTTGACAGAGCTTACCTATATTTGTTAGGATATATGACAGGGAATTAACTTTCTTTAGGCTTCACTTAAAAGGACTTTAGGTTTTTTCTGGTCATAATGTTAGGGTTAGTTTTATTGGATAATTATATTCAATACAATGGTGTTGATGTCAATGCTTTTTTTCTTTCCTTTTCAACATTCAGGATTCTTGCTTCAAGCCTGGGACTTCTATTAATTTGCTTGATTTTCCCTTTAGTCAACCAAAAGATACTTTGGAGAAATTGGGACTTCCTCCACCCAAGGATTTGGAGTCCTTGCTTTTGGATGCAGCCAAACCTGTTCTAATGTCAAGGAGCACTACTGACCAACGTCAGGGAAAGCAGATACCTCGCCGCACTTTCTTGCCTCCTTTTGCTTGGTCACACATACTTAATGGACAGTGTAAAACCAATTCTGATGCAGCTAAACTATTATCAAGTAGGAGCACATGCCATGGTAGATGGGTAAAAATAGGGAACATTGTTAGTTCTCTTGGAAATGTTTCTGAAAGTTTTACGAAGTTGGAATCGCTTACTTTTTGTGAATCTTTAGTTCCTTCTTTTGGAACAAAGCCTAATATGCTGGAAAGTTGTGTGGCCTCATCTCGATCAGTGCCTTCACTGAAATTGTGTCGGTTTTCAGATGCAGGTCTTGGGACACCCTATGCTCCTTCACTTGGTGAGAACTAATTGTTTGCCTTTGTTCTCATAGGGATTTTAATTTAAGTTAAAAGAAGTAACAAGTATTTCTTCTCTCATTTTTCCCATAAATGCAGAACCTAGCGGTGATATGAAGGATCAAGGGAAAGGTATGATTTGTGGCAACCAGCAATCTTCGTTGTGCTAAATTTGAAATACTTGGCAACTCAATACTTCACCACACGCTATGTTTGCCTGAATTGTCACTTGCACATATTCGTTGCACTTACGCAATGCTTTTTCTCTGAAACAGCTGAACATTGTCCAAGGTTGTTGGCAGCTGCTCAAACCTTGTATGATTTTTCAACTCATATCTCAAGGCTAAATCAGGATGGAATGATCGAGTGGGCCAAGAAGCCTTCGCAAAAGATGGTGAAGGCTTGTAAATTGAAGTCTAATAAAAAATGTGAAGATATATTGTCGGCGACAACTTCCTTAACCATGTCTGACCAGGTGGTGAGAAGTCGCGGTTTGATTCGGAGGTCTAAACTCTTAGCATCAGAGGACAGAGAGGATTTGATTAAGATCAATAGTGTAAGGAAAGGGGTAATTGATTGGTCTTCCCCAAGATCAAGTAGGTCTGCACCCATGAAATCAAGTAGGCCAGTGGCAGAAACTAGGAGGCACACAGCATACACAATAAAGCAATCGTGTATGAAGCCACCACGTGCAAAATCTTTGAATAGAACCTGCAACGGGCAACCTAAATTCCGTAAACTGATGAAAGTGGAGTGGTACAGGGAATGTAACGAGCAGGGCTGACGATGATGGCCATTTTTATCAATAACCAATACTGTTTGTCTTTGTCTTAGTAGGCAAACTGGGTTGGATATGTATATATCGGTATTTAAATTACACGTGGGTACGGATTTGTTGCAAGTGTTCATCTGTACGGCAGGGGTGATGATGGACAACATTATCAATGTTGTAACATTAAAGGGACAGTTGTAGTTTACAGGAGGAAATTCTTTGCCTTGTGTAAAGCATTTTGATGAGGCAATAGAAACGTTGGCATTTCAATTTCTTTTTCTGCTTAAAACGACTCAAATGGATTACAGCAACGCCTAAATGGTCGGTGGACAATAAGTAATCACTTGTTTACCTATCATGTAAAACAAGTTTACATGCCTATCACGCAGGGGATGTAGCTCAGATGGTAGAGCGCTCGCTTAGCATGCGAGAGGTACGGGGATCGATACCCCGCATCTCCATAAGTTTTTACTTTCGTCGGACGTAAAAAAGTATAGGGTTTTCTTGTCCTGTGAAACTCCCGAAGATTAAAGAGCGGTCAAAAGTTGCACTGTTTCTTTTGCTTTCTCTCTTTTTCTTTGTTGACTGAAAATCTAAAATCTTTGCAAGAAAAAAGATCCTCTCCCCTTGTTTTCATCGCACTCTTCCATTCCAAGTAACCTATCCCGCAAACGAAGATTGAAATTTAAATGATATATATTATATTTGATCATTTCTACTGTTGCTAAAAAAATTTGCCATACACGTATGTAGCATCCTCATTCAACAACAAGCAAAACAATATTTTAGAAACTAAACCTACGAAAACATTTGATCCAATATCAATACTAGAGCCATAGCAAATCCAGGATCAAAACATGGCTCTAATACCAGAAGGAAAACCTCTAACCCGAAAGAAACACCATTGATGCCGGCTTCTTTGCGCTTGATCTCAGCCACTTCCTTTCTCGACCCATCTAATATTTTACAGGATCTATGCGTGTAAGAGCCTTCTATAACATAACAATGCCCTCTCTCTGATCTCTCTCGGAAAACATGTGCCAGTGCTTTCTGGTTGGGCTTTAGTAAGTTATTGTGTTTTATTACATGCCAAGTAGGGTTGCTTGATACTTGGTTTGATGCACAACAGTGACCTGTATCTCCTCCTTCATACACAAACCAGCTATCCAGTAATACTCCAAGCTTCTGTCAAATTAAATTTCCATATAATTAACATGAAAAAAATGATCTGATCTGTATTATTCTCGTTAATATCGATATCTAATCAATGCATTATTTCAACCATTTTTCGATTTTATCTATGTATATGGATGAAAGATCCAACCTTTTTGTCCTGTAAACGATATGCATCTTAGGTTCATGGTAATATTTAAATTCATCATGATCGGTAATGCTACGGTGGTACATGGGTGAGAAACAAGCAAGAATGAGAATCTGTGTTGGCTTTAACAAACATAAAGATTTATGGAAGAAACTTGTAGTTGCTTATACAATATTACCTTTCGTCGACGCACAGTCAGGACAGACTTCCCTAATCCATCCATGAGGAGGAGTTCCTCAGGTCGACCAGCGTAACTGTCCACCCTGTAAATTAAGTCTCCGTTGGAGTTGATGACTGTAAACCCTTTGCAACTCAGTATAAGTGATTTTCTCCACACAGTCAATGAAGAGATGGTGCCATCTGTTTTTGTCTCAGCTTCTTCATGCTCTTGATGGACAGATCTTGACAAAGATTTGAAGGAGGAAAATATCATCTTCATGTACGCCCTTTACCAAGTTTCCTCTTTGTGGACCTTGAGAGCCGATATTTATAACCTCAGGATATGCCGTTTTGTTTGGGTTCCAAAAGAGACAAAATTTTGCCTACCTAGGACTCAGTGTTCTGGACTGATATACGTATATATACGATGGGATTAGGAGAGGAGTAGTTGTTTACAGGGAGTTCAGTGTTGAAATGTGACACGTGTTTGTTTACATGGTCCCTAAAGAATAAATATTCCAGTTCTTCACTTCTCTCACGTGGTTGAGTTAGGTATGTGTGTTTCCCATTGCATTGAAGGAAGAACTATATAGTTGTTTCTCTTGGATTTTCCGTCAAAATTGAAGAACTATATAGTTGTTTCTCTAGGATTTTCCATCAAAATTTTCTCCTCCGGTGTACAGCTTTTTCCAGTGCTCCAAGACCAAGATATACGACGAGATGACTACATAGTAAATTTATTGATGTCTAAACTAAAATGTTAATAAAATTATATCTTTCTTTAATATAGAACTCAAAACTTGAGTTACAAGGGAAAAGAACAACCAAATCGAAGTAGAACTCAACAAAGTAGTGATAAAATTTATGTAATGTACTGAAGAAGTAAATTTATATTTATTAGACTCAAAAGAGGTCATAAGAAGATGATTTTAGTACAAAATACGGACAAATGTTTTGAACAAATCAAATGTTTAATGCGAATATTAAAGGGAGTATTATACATGACACTCAAATGTTTAATGCGAATATTAATAGCAACGGCTTTAACAAAAGATATTAGGTACGTAGTAAAACGAGTGCAAACATTAGAACAATTCGTTCTTAATCACCCATGATTAATAATTACTCTTATTGTTTAACTAACGAAGACCTAAAAAAGATTATATTACAATAAAGGAACACATATGCTTCGAATTGGGGTGGAGAAGACCAACATACTTTGATTGCCCCACTCATTGTGAGTTGTGACTGCTTTCGCGACTTGGCTGGTCAAGCCAGATGTTGGAATTACCGATTATCGAAACCTACGTCGTCATTATAAATCATTACAGTTTATATCATTAGAGTTTTTATAAATAAAGTTTTTATCAATAAAATTTTTCTAAAAAGAATTTTTTTAAGAAGGTAGTTGACTGTTTGACTTTTATTTGACAAAGAACTTCTTTAAAAGAGCTTCATATAATATACTGTTTGGTAACATAAAAATAAAAAATATTTTTAATTTTAACTCTATTTTGTTTTATAATAAAAATTATTTATGAATGTAAATATTATTTAAAATATATTAAACAATATATAAATTATTATATAATTTTAAACCGTATGAAACATAAATGAAAATATATCTAATCAAATCTTTTATATGGATTATAATATAAGCAAAAATATTATCAAAAATAAATATTAAAACAAATAAAAAAGTCAAATAATGTTATATAAATTCTAAAATAAACGAGAAGATGTGTTTGTGAGTATAGTAAAAATTATGTGTAAAAATATAAGGATAAAGGGAACTAAAAAATGGGCTCACTAATTAATATAAAAAAGTACTTTTTTTAAAAACTTCAAATTTGAGGATCTTAAAAAACTGTATTTTAGTTTTTAAAAAAATCATTTCTATGAACAAATTATTTTTGAATTTTACAGCCAAATACTAATTTTTTAAAAAATAGTTTTTATGGTAAAAAATAGTGCTTATTCATCCTCTAAAAGCTGAAACAAATAGGCACTAAAGCTATCTCCTAATAACATTTCAACTGTTTTCACTGAAAGTACGAACCTACTCATAAAATTTTCAAAATAATTTAAAATTTTAGTGTTTATAGCTTCATTCTTAATGTTAATATTTGTTAATTAAATAATTTTTATTGACAATTTATCACTAATGTCAGATTAAGCATGTTCAGCCCTAACTTAACCCGTTGCTTAGCTAGACTCAACCCTTCAACAAGCGGTCCAGGCAGATTCGAAATCAGGGTAGACTTGAACTATTCCAAAACAATGTTGTTTCGGTGTAACGAATCAAAACAACATTGTTTCGAAGAAAAGAATTAAATCGGTTCGTGAATTTCAAGACTTTGAGAAAGTACTTTGGTATTGGACGCTCTTTTTGATATGTGTGTTTAAGGAGCATACATTCTTTGATTACTAAATTCTAGCAAATTAATAAGTAATTTTATATTCAGTCATATATATATATACTCATGCACATCTAAAAGATATCTTTTAAATATAATATATAAATATATATGAAAATAGCTTTTCTCCCGTTACATGCCTTGTCCGTATGAAAATTATAAAAGTAGACATCAAGTTTTTAATGCTTAGTAGTAAGCATCGATGTGGCAGTGTAATATAACAGGATGAAGAAAAATAGTATTGTCCAACCAAGAAATGAACATGACGCCGGCCGGCCAACCTTTTCCGCCTACTGCTGCAGCAGCATATAAAATCAACCTAGTTTAATTTGTAAGTTTAGGACCATATAGCATCAGCTGTAGCCATCTTCCTTACCTGTTGAAAGTAATTCCCCTATTGACAAGTGTGCTTAAAAGGGATTAAGTTAAACTACTCGATCGTGTCTTTATCAATTTGTACTTGTTAAAATGATGTTAGGAGAACTCATAATGTCACCGAACTTTTATGAGAAGAATAAGAATCAAAGTTGGAATAGAATGCATTTCCTTAATTGACGTTTACAGAGTTAAATACAATACAGAGAATCAATCAACTCCTAAGAAATAGGAGATAAAATCGG
>JANIJH010000225.1:51074551-51086042 GCA_024520975.1 Erythroxylum areolatum
TGGTACCTGCGACTGGAAGAAGAGTGATCTAGCCACATTTAAGATATGGCGATGCTTGCGTTCTACAACTCCGTTCTGTTGCGGACTATAGACGCATGTGCGCTGAAAGTCAATGCCACAAGAGGTAAAAAAATGGCTGCAAAGATAAGAATTCAGTCCCATTATCCGACCGTATTATCTTGACAGTAGTATGGAATTGAGTCTGAACAAATTTAACAAAGTCCATTAACAAATGTTGTACTTCTGATTTGTGTTGCATAAGAAAAACCCATATACACCGAGTAAAGTCATCAACTATAGTGAGAAAAAAACGCAAACCAAAATGTGTAGGAATTTTATGAGGTCCCCAAACATCACAATGTAAAAGATCAAAGGCAGAATGTGTTGTTATTGAACTTTTTGGAAAAGATAACCTAGTTTGTTTTGCCAATGGGCAAATATTATAGTCATGATAAGGACTGACATTATTGAGATGCAACTGATCAACGAATAATTTAAAGCGAGAAGGAGAAGGATGACCGAGGCGTAAATGCCACAAATTAGATGATTGGGACACTTGGTGAGCGGCCGGTTTGGTTGGCGATGGAGAAATATGGTATAGACCTCCGAGTTGTCTACCCGAGCCAATCATCTTCCCCGTAGCCAAGTCCAGCAAAACACAAGAATCAGGATAAAAGGTTACACAACATTTCAAGCCACTGGTAAGTTTGCTGATGGACATCAAGTTCAAGTTAAATGATGGCACACATAAAACATTGTCCAATTTGAGGTCATGGTTAAAAAGAACAGTGCCAGTACGCGACACATGTGCTGTCGCGCCATTAGGTAAATTCACTGTGGGAATAATTGCAACATGTGATTCGGTCAAAGCAGAAGCTTCGGATATTATATGATCTGTAGCGCCACTATCAAGAATCCATGAATTAATACGGGCATAATTAATAGATACTGTAGATGCTGGAAACAAACCTGCAGCATTTATGTAACTATCAGATTTACCAGAGTGGTGATTTAGCGCGGATATGGCTTGCGCTATCTGTTGCAACTGCTCAGGAGAAAAACTCGGAATTGAACTGGATGGGTGTCCGTCCGTGTCCTGCTGAGAGGTGTTAGCCATATTAGCGGACGACTGATTGCCACGGCCACTGCACTTATTATCCTACGTGGCTTTTCCAGATCCATTTTTCAGGCGACATCGATCCTCCATATGTCCCCTTTTATCACAAAATTTGCAATGATATTTAAGAGTTCGACACTCATCAATTATATGACCAGACCTATTACAGTGTTCACAGGATTTATCCTTGGTGGATTTTGAATATGCTACCTTTTTCTGTACCGCTGCTGCAAGTGAGAAATTTTCGGTGGGCTCCAAAGTCACTTGGCGCTGTATTTCTTCTTGCGCAAGCAGTGAATAAGCTTGTCGCACATTGGGCAATGGAGTCATCATCAATATGTTGGATCTCACCGTTTTAAATGATTCGTTGAGACCCATAAGCAACTGCATCAACTTGTCTTCTTCCCGTTGATCAACATGTATTTGACGTTGATTACAACTGAATGGCGCGCGATATGCCTCTAGCTCGTCCCAGAGGGCCTTGAGTTTGGTGAAGTATGCCGACAGAGTCATGGTTCCCTGCGACATCATGGCTATCGACTTCTGGATCTGGAAAATTGCCGGGGCATTCTTCTGCGAGAATTGATCGCGGAGATCAACCCATACCTGATGAGCCGTCTTGGCGTGAATAATACCTTCGACGATGTCTGCTTAAACCGAATGGGTTAACCAAGATAGTATCATACTGTTACACTGGTTCCAAAGTTCAAATTCTTCTGGATTTGCATCTTGAGATGGTTCTTCTATCGTGCCATTAACGAAGCCAATCTTCTTTTTGGCAATAAGGGCATGCATAACCGATTTGCTCCAGGACTAGTAATTTGTCCCATTTAATTTGATTGGAATAAGAGAATACCCTGGTTGATCGGAGTGGTGAATGTAATAAGGATGCGACGGATCGACATTCGAGGCTTTGAAGCCGGATTTGGATGAGTCCAACATGTCGAAATAATGAAGAAGGGTGGCGGAAGCTTTGATATTCAAGAGCACCAATATCGGTGCTCTGATACCATGAGAAGAATAAGAATCAGAGTTGGAATGGAATGCATTTCCTTCATTGACGTTTACAGAGTTAAATACAATACAGAGAATCAATCAACTCCTAAGAAATAGGAGATAAAATCGGCTAACTAATAGTAACAGAATATATCCTATTTACAATCAAGATACATATCAAATAATAATTTCCTAATATTTTATGCACAGATTAAATTGGCAATAGCTGACTAATTAAAGGAAAGTAGGGGAATTGTAACTATTTCTAATTCAAAGATGAGATATTCCCGTTTCATTTGCACAGTGTATTTTAATTGAAAAACTAAATATTAATTCAATCATTCGACTAACTGTAATTGGTATCTTAAGCATAAATTGGTTTTAGCCAATCGTTTTTGAATATTTCTCAATACTTACATCTAACAGGACACCTTTTTCATGTTATTTCCTCTTTTGGCAATTAATTCATTATTTCTATAATAAATGAGCGTTTGTCTTATAAGTATTGGCGACTACATATACAATCCACTGATGTTTATCGCAAATACGAGCAGCCCACCAAGACATGACTTTTAACTACCTTTCCTTTAATTTATTTCTATCAGTGACTTTTAACTACCTTTCCTTTAATTTATTTCTATCAGTGTTCTTTTTGGACCATTCTGGTATCGGGTTACTTTCATTTCACAAATCATGACCAAATTGGACACACTCGGTGAAGATGCACATCCGATCAAGCTGGAATTTGTGAACTTCCCCCATTAGGGAAACCTGGCGTCATTGTCTATGCAAGCATTGTAGCGACAACCATAGGTATGATTCTCTGGAGATTTTCCATATTAGTCAATCGAGACGAAGAAATAAAAAGATATTAAATCTACGTAATGTTCTAAAACTCTGTTAAAACTTAAACATCTAATGAACAGCGCACATATGGCGGTGTGGTCGTATCTGCAACCATATTTATT
This sequence comes from Erythroxylum areolatum, assembly GCA_024520975.1. Classification (NCBI taxonomy): domain Eukaryota; kingdom Viridiplantae; phylum Streptophyta; class Magnoliopsida; order Malpighiales; family Erythroxylaceae; genus Erythroxylum; species Erythroxylum areolatum. The sequence continues at coordinate 51,077,633 of JANIJH010000225.1, forward strand.
AAATCTTGGAGTAGTGAGACTTTGAAGATATTATTCCCTGACAAATGCTTTGCTGGCTAGCAGTTGTCTGACCATGTGCACATTTTTGTGTCGAGGTGTTGATAGAGATTTTGGTTGGTAGGCATAGGCACCCATCAACAACAAGAACTGTCCATCAGGATTATGACTGAGGGACTGAGACAAATTTTCAGTTAAATGATATGTAAATATGTTCATTATATGATAAAAAGGACACGCAGAACGATACATGATTTGAAGCATAACGGGTCTTTGTTTTACAACATATGATTTGAAGCATAGCACGTCTTTGTTCTACAATCCTCTTTGTGTTTTGAAGTGAGAGGCCATTCTTAGGTTTTATCTTAATGAGTGAAGGGCCTCGAATACCCTTAACCCGGCAACGACATAATATTCATAGCTTGGATGTACTAACTTACAGAATTTGAAAAAAGAGGCTTGCACTGAACTCCTCTTTAATTGAAAATGTCACTGTAATTGTTGAAATTAAAGTTTAATGTAATGGCTATTAAATCAAACTGTGGAAGGTGGGGATGGATTCTTCTCATATTCTAAAATCCTCTTTTTTAAATTTTTTTTGGGAATATCTCTAGCCTTAATTATTTTCTCTTATATTTTTCTAATCACATCTTAAGTTAAAGTTTTTTTTTAATTAATTTTTAAGTCTTTTATCATATTAGGTTTTTAGTTGGTTTCTTTTATTTTAAGAATGGAATTAAGTCTCTGAAAATAACTTATATTTTTTGGATTTTTTCTTCTTTGGCCAAGCACTTAGACCAATTTTGGACTACCCTTCTAGCTTTATTTCTTATTTGTTTTCTTTTTTAATTTGGTTGCACTAATTCTTTTTCTCAAATTTTTTTATCTTTCTCTTTAATACCAGTAGATGCTTGTTCTTCACACTTTCCCATCCTTTCAAGGTAGGTTCAATATTTATAGCTACCAGTTCAACCCCTATATCTCTCCCTTTAAAATAATCGTAGCGAACTTAAGAAATGCTAAAGTAACTTTAAGAGAGACCTTATCCCTTTTAAATCGAGCAGATCTCACTTTTGAACTCTTTAGAAGGACACTCTTAGCTCTCTTAGGGAAGTCGCCCTTTTTCGTTCTTTCTATTTCTACCTTAGCCCTTAACTCCTCTCCTATGTCTCACAACACTTTCTCTTTCACATCTTCTTTTGCAGCACCTATCTCCTCTTCCTTGGTTCTCCCTTCTAACCTCTTAGATCTTCTCCTTACTAAGATTACTTCGTGTAAGGAGTTAGAGAAAACTCAGCAATAGAAAAAGCTAAAATATGTTCTTCGAATCGCTAGTGATGTAGACCAAATAGTTTTACCACCCATTAAAATTATGAAGGTTGGTGCAATAAAGCAAAGTGGTATATTAGTTAGATTCTTCTTATAAAAAATACTACCCTTCCCTATATGTAATTATAAGCAAATGCAAAATGGAAAAAGTATGGATTACAAAGGACAATGGTCAGTAAAGAGGATTACTTTCTCTTCAAATTCAATAATAACAAGCCAATACTCTTACAAATATAGAGGCCAAGTTTGAAATTAAGTAAAGCTCACTTAAACCATATTCTTATATAGATAAACTTTCTTAACGTTTTGTTGAAATATTAATTAACTATAGGACTACATTATCTTGCTAGTTCAATAGATAAATGTACTATTAGCTTAAGAGAATTCAGCATTTAAAGTCTATGTTGAAGTAGATATCAACAAAGAACTTTTAAAAACAATCAAGTGAAGAAAACTTGATAATAAGGGAGGGTTAAAAGATGTTGAAGAGATATCTTATTTTTGAAAACCAAGGCACTACATAAGCAAACTTGGAGACCAACTTATAAATCATATTTCACTTAACTATATAATAAGGTGATGGGATTATAAAATAAGGAACAAAAGCAACTTATAACTGAAATGATATACATGATATAATAGATACTTGAATAGCTACTAATTTAAATATTTAACTTGAAGTAAATACCACTTAAGCAGAAGATAATCAAACTCTTACAACAACCAAAAAAATGACAAACTTAATGCCTCAACTAAAGCAACTAACTCTAAAACAAATAGTGGTTTAGCTATGACACAACTGAGGCATATAACATGGAATTAGTAATTAATGACACCATTGAAGCAAATGTGGCTAAAACGAGTAAGGAACGTACAAAAGCTTAAGAAACTTCTATTATCTTAGCTCATTATAAACTCAATCATAAGCCAAACCATAAACCTATATCAAATTAAACTATTAATCTTACAAATTAAACTATTAATCTTACAAAATTTGAGGAAACCAACACACAAAAGGAATCTTTCAATACTTCTAATTATAGAAGGAGATCAGGTTGGAAGAATAAGATAAAGTTTGCAATAAGTCTCTCTTGCGCTATTAATCATAATAGCATGGAATGTAAAAGTAAAAAGTCATTAAGGATGGATAACTTTGAGCAATCATCATGCTTATTTTAATGGGAGGATTGTAATAGCTTATATTCCCAATGAAATTCAGGTACTACTCCATCAATTTTCAAATCAATATCTTGATGTATAGGTGACAATAAAATATAATGATAGACAAATGTACATCAATTATGTGTATAATGCTAACTTAACATTGTAGAGGCAATATTTATGGGAGGACCCTAAGATCTTCCATAGCCAAAGCCAATTTGACAAACTAAAGATAGTATTTAGAGATTTCAGTGGCACTTTGTATACTAATGAAGTTTAAAAAGAACATATAAGTTTAAGACACTATGCAGATGATTTTCTCAGTTGCACAATTTAGCTAGGCCTAATAAATCTTATATTTTAGTGCCAATTCTATACTTGTAATAACAATCAAATTGGTGTAAGACCAATCAAGAAAAATCTTAATACAATCTTGGCAAGTTCATAATGATTAAGTCAGCTCTCTTCTAGCAAGGCTCGATTCAACCCTATTTATGCTTGAATCATCCTACTATAGAAGTCTCATTTTTAACACCTCAAAATCTAGAGTCACACCTTTTAGATTCTTCAATCATTTGGTTAATCTAACATAGTATGAAAATTCAATAACTAAAGGTGTTTAAGTTGAGGTTCAGGGTTTTAAAGCTTTAAAATACAAAAGGAAATTACATGAAGTCAAAAAATAATTTAAACCACTTTACATATAAAGTAGTAAATACTTAGACCCAACAAAAATACAAAAGGTACAAAAAGTAACAATTTGTTAGAATAAATATCAACTCCACAAAATAATAATATATCATTAAAAAATGATAGATTGAAGAGTTTCAACTTCTTATACTAGTTGTGGTAAGAAAATCTCATACCTTCTTCTATTTCACTAATAATTAATTTGTTTAGATTTTCAATGCATATTGAGAACGTGTAGGGGGAGAGAGGATCTCTTTATCTAATTCCTTTACCTCTTTTGAATTTCTTAGTTACTTTGTTACTAATCAAGATGGTCTAAGAAGTGGTTATTATTCATTATTCCAAATCAAGGATTAATTTGCTTTGGAAAGTTAAATGCTTCTGATCATATAATGAGATAATAGCAAAAAAATTTAGAGACAAAAGGGATATAATTATTTTTATTCTTGGTTTCAACTACATAGTTTATGTAATCAAAAAGGAAAGGAACATAAAACAATATGATAATATGAATAAGGACATAAATGAATTGTACAATGAATTTCTCTTTTGGATATAACAATTTATCATAACCAAAGTGCTCATAAAAATAATTGTTTTAACAAAACTAAGATGGAATATACAACATGATACATAAATTCCAAAGATTATGCTTTTAGTATAAAAACATAATTTTCTTTATATAAAATAGTGAAACCATAATTAGAACTCAGGAAGAAATAATGAAAGAATTCAAGGACTATTTCACTAGTACACTAGGTACTCTATCAGATGCTACTTCCTCTGTCCACTTCAATAAGGAGATAATCTAAGATTAGTTATCCCCTACAGAAATGGATATACTCTCCAAACTTTTCTCCATGTTAGAAATTAAGCATGCTCTTAAAACCTTAAACCCTTCCAAGGCTTCAGGGCCAAATGGCATAAATATATTCTTTTTCCAAAAGACTTGGGCTATAATAAGAGACTTAACGATAGCATTAATAAGGGAGCTCCTTAGAGAAAGGAAACTTCTAAGGGAGATACACAGAACCTTTATCATCTCAATACCAAAATGCAGTAAACCAAAATCCATAAAGGATTTTCGTCCTATAACATATTGTAACTCCGCAAACAAGATTATATCAAAAGTCTTAGTGAAAGGATGAAAAAGTTTTTTCCTGCTCATATTGGTCACCAAAAGGGTGCCTACATCCTAAGAAGACAGGTGGGTGATAACATTCTGCTAGCTTAGGAACTTTTCAGGAGCTATATAAAAAAGAGAAACGATAGGAATTTCTCATTGAAAGTTTATTTCCAAAAGGCCTATGACTTTATAGACTAGAATTTCATTCTTTAGTGTCTAAAGGCATAAAAATTTCCAAAAATATACATTAAGTGGATTGAGCAACGCATCACTAAAGTTTCTTCTAATATGTTGGCCAATGGTGAACCATCAAATATATCAAAAGCTTGAGGGGCTTTAGACAATGTGACCTTATCTTAACATAGTTGTTTTGTATTGGCATAGAGGTACTCATTAGACTACTTACAAAGGTGGTAGAAAGGATATGAGTTTAAATAATATGTCAAAAACAAGAAGAGTGGGATTCTTTACGTTAGTTATGATGATGATGCGTTCCTTTTCTCAAAGTTATCATCACTCTATAACATCCTTAGTGACTTGATTAAAATTATTCAGTAAATTGTTGAGGTTGTAGATCAATAATGAAAATAGTCGGCTATATCTATCTGAAGGAGATTCTTAAAATGACAATTAGCTCTCCCTTATTACAAGCTTTAAACCTCTTAAGCTTCCACTATCTTACTTAGGTGTTCCTATCTCATCCTTAAGGCTATCCTACACTAATTTTAAACCTCTAATAGAAAGGATAGAGGTTATAGTTAGTAATTGGAGCTATAAATCAATTTCTTTCATAGGTAGGGCACGGCTAATCCTCTGTGCTAAACTCATTGATTTTGCACTGGGCCTCTTACCTAGCTTTAGCATACTTTGTCATTAAATTAATTGAGAAATTACTTAGGAAGTTCCTATATAATAGTGGGAATGAGGTTGGCATGAAGGTAATGGTTAGGTGGAGGGGAGTACGTACTCATAAAAGCAAGGTGGCTTGGGTTTGACTCCTTTAAAAGTGATGAATGCAGCAATCCTAGCTAAGAAAATTTGGAGACTTGTTAATGATTAAAGTTCTCTATAAGTTAAGTGGGTGCATTGTTATTACATAAAGGATTCAAATATATGGAATATGGGCTGCCCTAAGAATGCCTCCTCAGTATGATAATGTTTAATAAAGTTAAGGAGCATGATGAGACAATTAATATTCCATAAAATTAGAGATGGAAAAAGCCTATCTTTTTAGTACAATTGTTGGTCTTCTTATGGCCTTTTAGAACACCAATATGTTCTACAACTAAAAGATAAGTATCCTGGAAATGCTACAATTAATAAAATTTTGTCCAACAAGGAGGAACTATTGATTTTGACTATAGATCCTAATATGTTGAGTCTCCTACTTAATGTATCTTTGACCTTTGAAAAGGAAAATGAAGCTTTTTGGACACTAATTAAATCTAGAAAATACTCCAACAAAAATGTGAGGGAATTCTTCAAGGAAGCATAACAAATTGTGGAATGGCACTAATTGATATGGATCAAATATGCACACCCACTTGCATTGCACACTCAATGTCTAGCATTCAAAAGGAAGTTGCCAACCACTGAAAAAAATACAAATTTCTATTGATCTGCTAATCAGTGCTATTTGTGCGAATTTGACCTAGAGTCTATTGATTATCTATTTTCCAATGCTCCTTTTTAAATAAGGCATGAAATTTGATGGTCCAGAGGTGTGAAATTGCATACGCACTGTATACATTATAGGAGATAATTGATTGGAGCAATAAACTTCAACATACAAATAGAGAGGATGAATGGATCTATAGGGTAGTTTTACCTTGCTTATTAATGGCCTTACAGAATGAGAGAAATTGGAGAGTCTTGAAAGATTTGTAAAGAAGTACCGAGGTTTTTATTGATAAGTTAAGCAAGAAAATTAGACTAAACCTTAGTCTTCACAAACAAAAATTCCCAGTCAGGAAGATCTCGAATAACACCTATAGTATTCTATAAGGATCATGCATCACTAATGCATAAAACAAAAGCGTTTTAAGCTTCCTAGGTTACCTTTGTAACTATTATGTTCTTTTGCCATAATGGCTAATGGAATTATTTAAATTCTTTAAAAGATACATTTTCATAATTAGGTGAATTTATTAGATATTAATCCATTGATCAAATTTACTATTGATAGTTTAAGTAAATATGTCCCTAATATGTGCTTAATTGATGATGATTTTATTCCATAAATCTTAGTGATTATTGCTAGGAAAAATGTTTAGGATACTCATTTTAGTTCATCTTTGATTTTAGGTACAATTCGGAAGTAAAGAAACTAAAGTGAATCGAAAGCATTATAATTGATTTTTTGAAGGTTCACACTCGCTTGTCTTCATGGACCAAAAAGAAGAAGATTAGAGCAAGAATAATACAAGAAGAAGACAAGAAAATGGTGAAGATTTTCAAGATTTTCAAGGCCATACCAAAATTTTTGTACAACCTTGAGCAATCACTCACATCTGTGCATGTGTATTGCATGGGCATGAGTTATTTCTCACGCCCATGCAAAGTGCAAACACCAACTGTCCATTTTGTTACGCTAAAAACCCAGCTATCTATTCAATATATATGTGAGGAAAAGTTACGAAAAGGAGAATAAAGGTGGAGGTGTGTGACAGCTATCAAGTATTTAAGGTATAAAGCAAAAGCTAGATAGTAGCTGCACTTGAATGAATTTAATGGGGCTGCACTTGGAACAAAGAGGTGGCAACCAAAGATGAAACATGAAATGGGATGCACTTGCACTTCGGTTAGAGAATAAAACGCATGGTCACGAATTAATTTGGCATGGCTATGATAATTAACTCACGACCATGCCAAATTATTGCACAACCATGAGTTTTAACTTATGGCTGTGCAATATACATGCATAGGCATGAGTCACTCTCAAGCCCATGCATGGGTATGAGTCATGGTTGTGAGATAACTCACGCCCATGCGTGGGTGTGTCACCGGTGTGACTCACACTTGTGACATACCAAAGTATGGGTGTGGCCATTAAAAGCTCACTGAGCCTTATTCTTTTGGTATAAAATATTCGTTTATGTGACGACCAAAAGGTTATGAAATGTTTTGAGTGTTTATGTCTTAGATAGCTTCGGAGCCTCGGGAGAGCATGAAGAAGGTAACAAGTTTTCAACCATGAGAGCTCTATAGAGGGGTAGATGTCCTGACACCGATTCGGAGGTGCAATAGACACCGACGACCTGGTTAAGTATATCTTTCCTTGTTTGTTGTTCTTTCTCTTATGGATTGGTTATATTATTCTATGTTTAATGTTTGGGTCTTGTGTAAGAATGATTGAAAGCTCTATTTGATTATTTTTATGCAAGAACCCATTGCTAGAATCAAATATAATACGTAATCATTGTTTTTCTAATTCAATTGTAGTAATTAATGGTTTGTAATCATTAGAGATAACATAACCTAGGTTAAATAATCATAACATAGGTTAAATAATTCAAGCTTGTGTGATTATTACTTAGATTGGTCTGCTTTTCTCACTCATAAGGTGATTGTCTGATTAAACTTAGCGAGCGTCTTCTAGGTTATCTGACAGCTAGGGTTAATTAATAAGCTCTTCTTAATTAACTATGACCTAAGGAAAAACTAGGATTAACAGAACTTGTTGTTAATCAATGACCAATAATTCATGGAGAGGTAAAAGAACAACAAATCAATGAAATACATTTAATTAGGATGTAGGCCGAGATTGAACCAAAGAATCGGACTACTAACAGATTCACCATTTTCATCATTTTTGAATGTTTTCTTTAATTTGCTTTTGTTAGTTTAACTTAATTTTATTTTCTTGTTTAATAAACCAACCAACCCCTCATAACCTAAGCATTGTTTAATTTCATTTAAAATTTTTTACACATACTCTCTATAGGACCAGCCTAGAATAACCAATGCTATAGTAGTAAGTCTAGTTTATTTTGACTAGCATTATGACATGCTGTCAGTGTAACATCTCGTTACCGATGGGATGGGTACAGTTCATTGCATTCATTATTGGCATGTTCATGCATTATTAGTTATGTATAATTGGTTAAT
>JANIJH010000225.1:51087730-51104043 GCA_024520975.1 Erythroxylum areolatum
TTTTCTTAATTCTCCAAAATCTCATACTTTTTCTATCTAATTCTTGCTTTTCAACTTCATTTCAATCAACTCTTCCAATTGAACTTTCATAACCCCTACAAATCTATTCAAAACCCAAAGTCATCAAAATCAAACAATATTTTTCGCATCAATTTCCTCAAAGCACAAAAGCATCCATAGCACGATACATATACAAAAACACTCATTTCATATATTTAATATTTCTTAATTCCTCTAAAAGATCAGGGTCCAACATAATGAGGATGAGCTATATAGATTTCTTTGTGGTGGTGGGACTCTATGATTAATACTTCATAAGAGATGCACGAGCATACAACCTTTTGCTTAGATTTTTTGCATATGATGAATGCCTAACACTTCTAGTGTAACATAAACGAGGAGGTAGATTATGACCAGAGAAAATTTAAAGCATTCACCTTACAACATCTAACACTCAACTGCATTCACAAGATTCTAGGTCATACACTAAATGGGTAGGGTGACAGGTTCAGCGTTATCGAAAACTTGGTTTATTTTTTAGGCATAGGCAATGCTAATAAACTTGAGGCATGCCTTAGCCCAGTATTTTTAGTGTCAAAGTAAGGAGAAAAAAGAAGGGATGATGTACAAGCCCTACATAACTCGAGTAGTGAGGAGGACGAGAGTTTTCAAATGGCTACTCTACAACATGGTTGCCCTCAACCTAGACATGATAAAGAATATACACATGGTTTATAGAGACATGGACCAATAAGAGACATATATCAATTGGTAGGGGTTGAGACTGTTTAAGAAGCTGCAAGAGTAAATGGGGATCACTCCAATATACTAGAGCAATAGCTAAGATAGGACTCACCAATGCCACAGATGGGAGGAGCAGATCATGAAGAGGATCAAATTTTGTTAGATTGTTTAAGATCAACCAAGATACTAATACCACTTGGACACCGGGACCAGTTGAAGATTACTTAGTTGGAAAAGTATATAGGTAGATCATGAGAGTCTAACACACCATCTTAGTGAACCAGCAAGGAGCTAACGAAGTAGGTGGTGAGACTAAAGGCCTATGATTGATGGATGGAGGAGGTTATAATGCAGATGATTGTGGAGCTAAAGATGACACAACCACTCTAGATTCTACACTTTATTATTTTAATGTCAATTTTACTTCTATTTTATTGTTTTTTATTTCTTTTTATTTTCTTTTACCTTTTTATCCCCTTTTATTTCTCTTCTGCGAGGATGATTTTACATAATAGTGGATGGAATTTGTAATTATTATTATTATTTAGGAAATGTAAAAATATTCCTTTCTCACTTTTTGTGTTTACTTTAGTAATATATTTTCCTATGCTTTATTTTGTACATTGAGGACAATGTCTAATCTTAACTGTAAAGAATGGGTTAATAGAAATTTTGAAGAAAATTTTCAAATTTCTTAAGCTTATTATGATCTTCATTATTTATTCTTATTAACTGACATCCCGATTTAATTAAAATATGGTAGAAATACTTTGTTGAATTAAATTAGTATACAAAAAAGAAGTTAGAATAGACTTGCTTTTATAAGCCATATGTTTAGTAATCATAAGATAGTTAAATTGAATAAAAATTGCATATTATTTACACCCATGAGACCTATTTATGAGCTTTTGAGCCTATGATCAATGTATTAGTATTTTATGCTCTTTCGTTTTTTTTTATTTTGTGTTATCATACATTATTGGATGATTCTAAAACTTGCTTTTATTATTCATGCTGAGACAACTTTTTAAACTAGAGGAATTACAATGATAAAGGCACTTAGATTTGTTTTAGTCTTATTTCTTTAATTATTATCCAACCTATTTTTTGTCCTTTAGGAGTAAACTCTTTTGAGACTTAGCCTTTTAATTGATTATAGACACATTGATAACTTTTTTCCTATTTTTCTTAAAGGGCTTTCATTATTTTTTAACCCGGAAGGATTTGCATTTACTTGATTGTTTAAACCTGAATTATATTTAATAATTTTAAAGAACAAGGTTTGATACACTTTGTAAGGCCCTAACATATATCCTAGAAGTATTATAACATGTTTAGGGTGCATTAAGAAGTAAACATAATGAATTAAGTGCATCTAAGTATAGTAAGAGACATAATGGTACTTAATGTAAAAGATGTAGGTAAATGGATAATTTGTTCGTTTCAACATGGACATACACAGTTAGACATGAAATACGAATGGTTATTTTTGATATGATTGCTTGGATTTATGAATATGATGTGAGGGAAATTGGTAGAAGAAGTATCCCATTTGCTTATGGAATGTTTGTGGTTAAATTGGATGTGTTTTTATGTTGCTCTTATATGATAAGACTGAAGTTAGTTGATTTGGGATGTGTACCTCACTGGATGGATAGGTTCTACTGAATAGACTCTTGTAATTTGCTATATATCGACCTATAGACCTCCAAATTGGATAATTCCATTCAAAGATTAAACTAGAGACACATATCTAAAACTTTAATGAAGGAACCAAAACTTGATTCTGCCTTTAAGATTGTTGAATTCTAGTTTGAAGTTGAGTTCTAGTTATTGTCCTTGTTTTCAAATAGCTTGTACTTTTTTAGGTATAACTCTCGATACGATTAACCAAATTGCTTGAAATTTACACCATTAGAAACTTAAGACATAGAGGAATGAAATTAATTGCTAATATTATAGGCCAATTTGGGAATTAAAGGAAGAATAGGAACCAATATGTAATTTTTTTGAATTTAACACATAGACTAATTAGAATAAAGCATGTGTAACCAATAAGATTAAAGCTTGTGTGTGTCTAATAGAATTGTCACACATGTTCCAATAGAATTGTAATACATGGTCCAATATAATTGTAACACATGGCCCAATAGAATTGTAACACACGGTCCAATAAGATTGTAATACATGGTCTAATAGGATTTTAACATATGATCCAATAAGATTGAAACATATGTCTAAGACTAGAGAATTCATGAAAAGGCATATAGAGAGGGAAGATGGATGGCACTTTGATGGATTAACTTCAAATTTTTCTCCTTCTATGTCACCTTCTTCATCCCATCATTTTTCATTTAGTGAGTCAAACAAAGTCAAAGAGGAAGGGAAAGAAAGGCATTAGAAGAACTACTTTGCCAATTTTAATGTTTAGGACTCCACTTTGTTAATTTTTATATTTGCTTATATTTGAGTGTGTACAAAGATTCATTTGGATGTGGAATAGTTGTTGGGATGGTGCTTTGGTGTTATTTTGGTGTTATCTTGCATAGAATTGGTTGAATATGAAAAGAGAGTATCATGTAGTGGAATTCTATCTAGGGTTTGTTGAACCAATTACATTGTTTGGATAACTTAGCTTATAGATGTCTAAATTCAATGATTTCAGTTGAATATGAAACCTAAGATATAGAAATAAAAATCTATAAAAGAGACTCAGACTTAATTCTTACTTTATGACATTAGAAATTGGGATCGAAAATGGTAACCTGATGCTGCCCCTATTTTAGAGCAGCTTGTGATATTTCATCTATATCTCATGATTGGAAAGTTCAAATGGTTTGATTGTTGGTGCTATGGAAACTAAAGACATAGGAAAACAAATTTCTAGAAGACCTCAAAACCTAATCTGAACTTTTTCTATATGTATAGTAAGGAACAACTGAAGTTCGTCATGTGATTTATTTCTGAACTGATTGTTTGCCTATTTTTAGACCATTATAGGCTTGGCCCAAATTGCACTATTTTGAGTTTATTTTCATTTCCAATTTTTTACCTTTTTGAATGTATATGAAACTTTTCAAACATCGAGAAATAAATGAAATAGGACTTACTATACTGAATCATGTGATTAAACATTGGAATTTAAGATTGAGCATAATACATTCCAAAGAAAGCTTACATGTACATAAATGATTTGTATGCATATTTATTGCTCATATGTGTATAGTATGATTATACAAATGTGATTTTGACGACCTTCTAATGGTGGTAAGTTATAACTTGCATGTATGAACACATACAGATTTTATGACTTGAAATGTTTATCATATGACTTGTCAATATATGAATTGTGAAATTGGAAAATGGTTAAAGGAAATATTAATGTGCCTGCTCTATTGGTTTAGTGGTGGATAAATAGGCATGCCTATAGGGATACAATGCAACTGCTACAATTTGACACCAATGGTGTCTTCATTTCAAGACTATAATGTCTCCACAGTTCAATGCCTTCTAGTATCCACAGTTTAATGCCTTTGAGTATCCACAGTTTGATACTTTCGAGTATCCACAGTTTGATATCTTCGGATATCCACAACTCCTGTTATCCACACCCACGGGAATGTGTAGGCCTAACACAGAAAGTAAAGTAAATAGATATAAATAAGAAATATGGCATGACATCATAAATAGTCAGTATTGATGAGCATTTAAATTTGTATTAATAATTTGTATCATTAAGCGTTGAATATCAATGTTTGACTTTTGAAGATGAATTTATAGTATATGAACAACATATTGAAGCATGTTTGCATTATGTATTTGATTAAGTATGCCATCATTACTTATATTTGTTATGATGTTCATGAATGTATATGCTTGGCTTATAACTGCTGTGAGTGGTCATCCAAACTAAGTATTTTCCCCACTAAGCTTTGAAGCTTAACATAGGTGTTAATATATGTAGGTATATGTCATAGGAGTGAAGTATAGGAAACATCTGTAGGGATTAAGGCTAACCGTTAGGAGTACAAGTACCTTTGGAATGTATATGTAATGAAGGAAAATATAATGGTTTCTTTTGGATTATCATGTAAATGTAAAGATATGATACTACTTTTCAATGATGATGTTAAGTGATACTTTGTAATATGTATATGTATAACATTGAATAGAAAAATGTGTAACGATAGCTCCGATGAATGAATAGAAATGTATATCATGATTGTTTATAAAGGAATTTGGTTGCCATGTATGTGGGTGGTTGCAGGTTCCATATAAAGGAGTGTTACACACTTATGATTGTTAGTACATAGTGATTGTTAAATTTGTTTCTTCCTAAAAGTTTCGTTATTATAATTTTATATACTCGCCAAAGTAGCTCAACGAAGTTCAAAATTTGAACATTATGTGTTGTAAGTATATTAAAGAAAAAGAAAATTGTTTTCATAATTGTAGGAAAGTGTGAAGAATTATTATTGTACCAATGAAATTATTGTTTGATGGACCTACGCTATAAAGAACTAAGTTTTATTTAAACTTGTTTATGTAAATTTCTTTCAATATTATTACCGTATCTTTACCTAAGCCTCATTACGCCTTGGTTAAAAGACCTTTTTATTTTTGTTTTTGGTTTACTTATTAGTAGTGGATATATGATTTTATTCCAAGCTTATGGTTAAGCTTCTTCCTATGTAATGATTTAAGAGTTTGTTGTATTTTTCACCTAAAACATTTTAAGTCTATAAAGTTAATCTTTTGAGAGGGTGTGGAATTTATGACTTTTAATTTCAGAAAGATTTGTGATTGCTATTGATATTGACTTATAAAATTTGGTTATAGGATAGCTTAAGTCTAATTATATATTGATTTGATTGATATGATATGATAATTTAGGGTGCAGATGGACATGTTAAGGTTAATAAGGGATGGATGTTTTTAAGTTTGATGATTCGGATTATGATTTGCTTAAGGACAAGCAAAAACTTAAGTACGAGAATGTTTGATAAACATTTAATGGACTATGTTTTTATCCCCATAATTAGTGTGTTTTGCTTGTTATTTGAGAAAGTTCTATTGTTTTTGGTACTTATTTTGTTTCTAGTATTTTTTAGATCTCAATTACCTTTATGGATCAAAGGGAGAAAAAGTTAGGAGAAATCTGGGCAAAAAATAGAAGATTTGGACCTATTTTAAAGGTACACGCCCATGTGTGGAACTACACACTTGTGTAACATATATGGTCGTGTAAAGGACAATGTAAGTCATTATAAATGTGTAAAGCTTTGAAGACATTGTTTTATCTTTGTGAAGATGCACACCTGTGCAAAGTCATATACACGTCCCTATCCTATACCTATGTAAGCTCTTTGGAATGTGTGAATCCATGATTCTAAAGTGTATTTTAGATAAATAGTCACTCACACGACCGTATGATTGACCATGTACATTCTAGAAACCTTAGTTTTATACTATAAAAGGAAATTATGAAGGCCAATCAAGAGAGTAATAGTTAGAGTCACATTTAGAGGAAAAGTTAAAGTTTGAGACATGATTTTGAACCATATATATATATATATATATATATATATATATACATATTCTACTAAACTTTTAATGTTTCTTTTGGTTATGAACTAAGTTTGTTTAGAACCTATATATGATGAAACCTTTTAGGATGGATATTTTGATCTGATCTTTTATTTAGTGCATTTTGATTGATTGATTCATTACAATTCAATTACACATTTTTAAGTCTTGAACGGGATACTAGTTCAATATGTGATTTCATATGATTTAGATTGAAAATTTCTTCTATATGAATAGATCTACCATAATTAGAAGTTCCATACAAAAGTAGACATAGGTCGACGTAAATCCTCTAAATTATGGTCAAACATAATAGTAAAATTTAGGAATTGAGTAATCTAAGCTTATAGGCTTTAAATAGAAAGAGGATTCAATTAATCAATCTTGGATTACTTGTTAATAGTCTTAAGAAAAATATTAACATGAGATAGGAATTCACATAGTCTAATTATCAATAATTGATTTGTATGATAAAATGTTAGTACTTAAGAAATTGATCTTAGTAATATTTGTGTTTTGGTTT
The DNA here is from genome assembly GCA_024520975.1 of Erythroxylum areolatum. NCBI lineage: Eukaryota > Viridiplantae > Streptophyta > Magnoliopsida > Malpighiales > Erythroxylaceae > Erythroxylum > Erythroxylum areolatum. The sequence goes on from JANIJH010000225.1 coordinate 51,094,584, forward strand.
ATTTGTGTTAAATTTAGTTTAGTTTAGTTTAGTTTAAATTAAAACATAATTTTTCAAAAAAAATCAACATCGGTTAGATAATAGAAAAGAGGTTATTATTAGTGCCTATAGTCCTTGTGAGATCGATATTCACTAATCCTATACTATAGTTTGATATATACACTCACCTTTGAAATTTATAGAGTAGAGATCATTATTCATATCAAGAACACTCACCTTAGGTATCTTGGTAGCATCTGGTGTGGTTTGAACATGCCCGCCCCAAGCTTTTTCCAACTTGTGGGTGCCTATAAAAGACATCCACAAAGGCCGATGGATTTGAATCCCTACTAAAAAGATAAGCCCAAAATTATGCCTGGGCTTCAAACAAAAACGATTTGATGAAACTTTAGCAAATCAAGCTGCAGGCTTCCTAACTGATTAAAGTCTCCGGTGGTTAGTGTTCAATATTATTGATTGTTTCTCTCAACTTCATCCCAAAATCTCTGTAAGAAAATAAGTATGCAGAAGTACTAAAGGTTTCGTCGACAAGTTAGTACACAATAATAATAATAATAGACGGCGACGAGGAGGAGAAAATTTTTATTTGTTAGATATTATATGGTACATATAGCATAAATACAAAAAGAGAAAAGACCCAAAAAAAAAAAGAAGGAAATCTTCATAAATTAAGAGTAGCGTGGCCCATCCAGTCCAGGCCAGGACTGAGCTGCTCCTTGCCTGGTCGGGCCCAACCTATTGACATGCATACTTGCTTTTTTTTGCAATGCTTTAAAATTAAGTCAAGTGATTAAGGTCTTAATGTTTACCCATTATTAAATCAATACAAAACTGGTAGATAATAAAAAAAGAAGTAAAATTTTAAGAATAAGAAAAGTATAGTATAAAATAAAATACCATATTAAAAAATGTAATAATAACGTCTATTAATCTATAATAAATCTAATAATTTAAACTAAGATTGAATCTAACATAAATTTTAAATAATAAAAAATACAAAAAAATTATTTTTATATTATCATTTATTTAATGACCCATAAAAGTTGAAGTATATTTAAATAAAGACAATAGAAATAACTCTAACTTTTTTAATGTCCTTTAAACATACTTCTATATAGTTTAAATATTATTTTTAACACATTCTTAATTATCTTGAGCAAATTACTTATATATACTAATTAATAATTCAATTGGTTAACAAATTCATGATAAAAATAATAATTAGATTTAATAATAATAATTGAAAAAATTTCAATTAAAGTATAAGGAGATAGATAAAGGACTTAAATTTTGATAAATATAATTTATTAATGAGATTAAACAAATTTACTATTTTTTAGGATAAAAATAGTAATTCATTTTTTAACAACAATAATTTAAAACAAAATTTTTAATTAAAATATAAAGAGATAAATAAAGTGTATAAATTTTGGAAAATATAATTTATTAGTTAGTTTTAGTGAGAGACTTGAAAAGAAAAAAATCATTGAAAATTCAAAATAAATTATTCTTAATATAAACTTTTAAGCTAATGTATCAAATATATTGACAATTATATATTCAAAATATATTTACTTGTTTGATATTAAAAAATTACAAAGAGAAGAAAATGTTATTTAACTTTTTATAATAGTAGTTTTTATATTATAGTGTCAATCACATTAATAAAATATTAATCAATTACTCAATTTTAAAAAATTTAGAGATTTAATAAAAAATTTTAAAAGTTGAATTCTAATATAAAAAGTTAAAAAATTTAGAACTTTATAATTTATTATTCCTAAATTTCTAGAAATCCCTTTATTTGAGTTCTATTCATAGTTTAGAAATTCGTTCCGTACCGGCCGGTACGGCCAAAACTGGTACGAAATTTTGAATTTAGGTACCGGTTTCAAATACCGGTTAGTACCGACCAGTACCGAAAATTTTAAAAATTTGGGACTTTTTTTGCAAAATTTTCAAAATCTCCCTCCCTCCTTTCTACCTCTTTAAGTTTTTAAAATAATAATAAATATTTTATTATTAATAATAATTATAAATTAAATAAAACTTAAAAATAAAATATTTTTATTTTAATTACTAATAAATTATTAATAATAAATTATTTTAATATTTAATATAATATTTATTAATAAAGTATTAACAAAAATATTTTATTTTTTAAAATAAATAATTTAAAAATTATTATATATAAACTAATATTTATTTTATATATTTTAATTCTTAAATCAAAATTTATTTGAAATTTATATATTTAAAAATACATTTTAAATTTAATTATATTTATTAATAATTTTAAATTAATTATATATATTAAATTAGAATTATGATTATGTCTACTTAAATATAAAATGAAATTGAAGAAAAATAACAATTCTAAAAAATATTTCAAAATTTTGATAAAATACAAAATTTTGAATTATTTTCATTATTTTACAATAAATTATTATATTTAGATAATTATTATATATAGATAATTATTATATATAGAAATAATTAGAATATAATAAAGATATATAAAAGCTAAAATAGATATAAAAAAGTTAAATTAAATAAATTACAATTCTACGATATGATAATATACTATTTTGTAATTTTTAAAAAATTTAAAAATTATTTTATAAATTTAAAAAATTACCTAAAATAGTATTCGGTATTAATCGATATCAATACAGTATTATTCTAGAGCTTAATCCAATATTAAATTTGATACGGCATTTATAACATTGGTTCTATTGCACTAAAATTTTGTTTACGATTAAGTGAAAAATGTTTTTAAAAAAAAGCTTTCAGGAATTACCTCTCAATCATATTGAGTGAGGACAAGTCAGGCAGGTTAATGAGGTACGATCCAAAAAGTCTAGAAGTAAGTCTCCTTGTAGGCAACCTCTCATTTCCCCAAGTCAGGCAGGTTAATGAGGTACGATCCAAAAAGTCTAGAAGTGAGTCTCCTTCTAGGCAACCTCTCATTCCCAAATGGAGTCGCATAGAGTAAGGACAAAGGCTTCATAAGCATTAAGTAAGCACAAAGGCTTCATACTTTTTTTTTTTTTTTGAGAAGGAAACAAGACAAAATAAGGCCTGAAGCCTAAAAAAACGCAACCGAAGAAACATCATTTGCTAGGAGCTAGGAGTTGACGAAGTCCTGGATTAGGAACCTCCCAAACAGAGCAACGATGAGGATGAGAAGCACCTTTTTTTGACTGAAAAATCTACACGTTGGTTACCCTTTCGAAGGATATGAACAATTGAACGGTCAGAATCTCTCTTCATCAAATTCCTGGTATCCTAGATGACGTTCAAATACGGATAATAGCGAGTACACAAGCCCAAGACGAGTTTGATGGCTTCTTGTGAATCTGATTCAACAAATATTCTTTTATGTCTACGCTTAAGTTTTAAAAAGTAGTAGTGAAATGTATAAATTTTTATTTTTTTAAATTCTAACCTAATGTTAATCTCACCATTATCTTTATTGGTGTGACATTATCACATGTCAAGAAACTTTCATTAAAATCTAATTATTCAAACAACATTGATTCATGATAAAACTAAAATGACGTCATTTCATCAAGAGAAAATCATACCAGATATATCCCAGGAAGGAAGAAACTTGGGCCCTTTTTAAGAACTGGGATATTAAATAGAAATTGGATGCAAAAACTCATAGGAAGTATGATTATAAATTTGTTGAGATCTTGTCTAACATCAATGAAGACGGTGTTGTGTGTGTTGCATACTTGCACAAACTAAAAGAGTTTGTGGGTCTTTTCTGTCCACTTGGTGAGGACAGTTTTCAAGTTCCATAAGCTAAACGACTCTGATTCTCCCATATGATTCCTTCATTTAAACTGACGGGCAAGGAAAGAGAATGTGTGCTAGAAGGATCTTTTGAACTTGACCAGCTTCATTCCCCCAAAATATTGAAGAGTTTAACATCAATGTGGACATAGGAGAGTGTATTGCTAGTGATCATATTTATTCATCTTCAAAATCTTCTTTTGATGAGGTGAAAAATCTGAAAAAGATCTTGAAGCAAAACCTTATGCACACGAGATTGAGTTGGTTGATTTAAAAGAGGCTTATTTGGGATTTGAAATCAACAATGGCATTGAAATTCCAAAAGCAGAGCCCTTTGACTTTGATGCTCACAAATCGATTGAAACTTTCAAAGTTGGTCAGATATGGGCATTTTACAACAAGAAGGATGGATTGCCAAAGTGCTATGCTCGAATTGTGAAAACTGATTCCACCAAAGGTTGCATATTGGATGTCACGTGGCTTGCTTCATGTCCATCGAAGGACATACACTGATGGAATGACCAAAATATGCTTGTTAATTGCGGAAGATTTCATATTCAGAAGGATTCACTGGAATCATTTACATCTACTAAACACTTCTCGCATCTATTAAAATCAGAATTTGCGAATAATAAAGATGAGTATAACATCATGCCTAAGAAAGGTGAGGTTTAGGCATTGTATAGGGATTGGTCTTTGGAGATGCAACTCTCATACTTGGATAAATGCTAATAAGATTTGGTTGAGGTCTTTGAAGCGAACGATTAAGGGATAAAAGTTCTGTGTCTAAAACGTGTGAATGGCTTCAAGCCTAAAACTGAAGAAGACCAAGCCTACTGCCGTTTTTCCCGTGACTCTTTCCGTCACTAATTTTCGTCGTCAAATTTGTTTGCTTACAAAAAATCGGTATTTTCTGCCACTAATTTTCGTCACTAAAACAAAATTTTCTTATTGTGAAAATAACTCTTTTGAATTGGTAAATGACGTTGTTCTTGTCCTGCAACTTGATGGAATCATCATTGCAGAAGGGGGAAAAAAAGATAGGTTGAAACCGGGAATCCAGCGAGCAAGACTAAGTAAATGAAATCGATACATTTTACAATCCTATGCTCCAAGTATTCCTATATCGTATATGAAAAATCCCCTTGCAACAAATCAATAATGGTGTGTCTATGATTGATGAGAAAGACACAGAATGTTACTTTTCTCCACCCAAAACTCAGCTCATACAAATAATGATAGCAAACATAAAATTACATTTTAAAAAAAGCATGCAAAGAAGATGACAATAGGTAGAAGAATTTTAGAAGAAGAAGACAAGAAAACAATTATTTATTATATAGTACTTATACAATTCGGTGTTGCTCTAAAAATTCATGCGTATCAATCATAGTAACTCTGATAAAGATAAGTAAGAAAAATCAATCAACATTCGCTTAATGTTAACACTAAAAGTGTGACCCATCCAAAATGAAAACTACAGTATTATTGTTATTATAAAATTGATTTTGTTATTTTTGCAATTGAACATTTCTGCAATGATCAAGAGAATCTTTTTCATTTTCTAACCTCGTGGACATCCAATTATTTTCTGACGACAAAAGTTTAGTCCTTGACCTACCATAGAAAATGACTGGACTGTCTTATTAATAAAGGACCATCAAGAGGCGAAGAATGAAAATTGGACTACACTTCCCATGCGATACAAATACTCTAAATCTTGTGCGTTATACGTTTCAGAATGTTTTGTACCATACCTCAATTAGTCTTTCTTTTCCAACCTACTCTTTGTTTCTAATACCATTCTTATTTGTATCTCTTTATTTTAAATAACTATAAGAATGTATACAATATTTTAAACTGATTCTAACTATTTAGATATTGCATAAAAAAAAACATGTTTGATATATTTTTAACTCCGTTCTTGATATGAAGTCTAATAAAAAGCTAAGAATTGATCAATTAGAAACAACATATCAAGGAAATTAATAAGCGGACACCCTAACACATCTGCTCCTACTTTGGCTCGGCACGTTCTACTTCTTCATAATTGAAAATAGGGGCAATGACTAATTGGCCGTCAAATGCTTGACAGACTACATTTAATTTCATGATTGAAATTGTTCGTGTAGAATCTTTGACAAAGTCTTTACCTACTTCGGATGTTAATGCTTAGATGGAAACAGGAAGGAAAGTGATTCTTGTCAAATGGTCTTTCATTTTCCATGGTTGACGAAGTAATCCTAGTCAGGAAGGCCGTAGTTTTGTGGTTCAGTTACTGGCTTACATCTACCTCTACCAACCTCCAAGACAATTATCAATTAGAGACGACGGACCAATTGCTGCTCTCGATTTCACATTACATACGTATAGAATATGGATTATTTTAAATAAGACGTTATTCTTGCCTTTTTTATTACTAACTCAAATCTCCATTTGCCATATAAAAATAATTATGGGTCACTTCCAATTTTCTAATGTTGACCAACTCCCAGGTTCCATGATACAATAAATCCCTTATCATCAATTGAATTACTGACTAAGTCCATTTTCTTTTTCGAGCATATAATTAGATCTACAACACTACCTGACCTGTGAAATTAAGTCCTTGTTCTCTAATGTAGTTAACTCCAAGGATTTCAATTTCATGGTTTAGGTAATCATAGAGGCTTAACTACACCTTATGAAACAGCAAAGTCTTTTTTTCCACTTTAGATATCAGTAACAATTTAATTAAAGTTTTTAAGTCATTATAAGCACAATCCGACGGACTAACAGACATTACAATTAATTCTTTCTGACTTTGTCCTCGGAACTCATTTGCATCTAAACTATATACAGGTGTTGAACTTCAAAACAATTAGTTGTTTTTTTTCCCTTTAATCATAATTAAAGAGCAATTCCCATTATTTCAAAAAGAAAAGCAATGTTTATACAATAAGATCATTAAAATTGAAGGACACGTTTTCCAGACAATCCTCATTAATGATCAACTAAAACCAATTAAATATAACTAAATCATATCTTATAAAATGTAGAACAATAACAAAAACAATCTTTTAAAAAGAATAAGCATTGCATAAAAGAAAAAAAACTATGAAGAAAAAGACTCATCACACTTATTTCCAAAGAGGTGGACCAGAATTTTATTATAAGAAAAGGACAATAAATAAAATACAAGAAATGTTCACAAAATTGCGAATAAATCTTGTTTATTTTTTTTAATCTTTGTCAGGTAAAATTTTTAAACAAGGAATAATCTTTAGAATATATTTGATTTTAAATTAGATACTATAATCATAAAATACAATGATTAATAATATTTTTTATAAAATGATTACTAATAATTATGTACTCACAATTAAAAAATTTTGTCACGTTAAGTTTTAATGTTGATCGTATCAACATCAACAATAGTGAAGTTGTGGCGGGGGATGGTCTAGACTCTTAGTTTATCATAAACAAAAACTCTATAAAATGCATTTAATTCACGATCTTAGTATGAATGTTTAAATCAACTAGATTCAATGTTTTCTTAATCAAGGACACTTCCATATTAAGGTTAGTCATATCAATACATAAAAGGCGGTTCTGAGGTGGAAGAGAAAGAGAACCGATCTTGTTTGCTTGAAAATGAAATGGATAAGTGGGAATTGGAGGCATTAATTTCACATCTTAAATGATTATTATTGTCTTAATTAGTTTGCTATCATCATAATGAAGTTCATCATGGAGTAGTAGTAGTGATTTTTTCTAACTTAACTTAAACGCGAATGTAAAATAGGCTATCAAAGTATATTTAATCAAGGATAAATATTTTGTGAAAATAATTTTACATAAATAACCAATTCTCAAGTATTCATAGTAATTAAAAATTATTTTATATTTGTTAGTTATTTGCGTGTGTTCTTGTACAAGGTGTAAAATCACAATTTCTTCCGAAAACAAAGAATGAAGCTGTGAAAGGTACAGGAAGAGAAAGTTGGTGGAGTGTTTGACTCTGGGTTTATGTTGATGGGCGGACCAGTCATTTATTGTGCAACGTGGCCCACCAATGAATATGATCAATACATCTTCTAGAAACTCGCTCGCATTTACCTCCATTCCATAAACGGCCCTATATTTTTTGCAGCTTCATCAACAATGAATTAATGACGTCCTTAATGTTATCCACTTGTTGATTTAAATTTTTCGATTAGGTTTCGTCTGTCTTGGTTTTTCAATGTATCTGCCTAATTTAGGTGTATATATCCATCAGACTTATTTTTTTTGTTTTTCAATTTAAGTTTTTTTTTTTTTAACGAAAAGTACGCCTGAGCAAGTTAACCTGCATACCATTGACAGGCTTCAACTCCTCGAGATTATAGGGTTGTTGGCAATGTACTGGGTAAGCGTAATTTTCTTCCAATTATTTTAATAGCCACGCAATTTAGAAGAATTTATATTGGAAAAATAAAAATTAGGCGTTGAGATTAATTATTTTGTCTATCAATCCATTGTATGACGATCTCCACTTTTCTTTCTACCAACCACCCCTTAAACACTTGACAATTGGCGAAAGCGACGAAGGATAGAAAACATGTAAGGGTGGGATTACATCATGCTTTTTCTTAATCTTTCCACTATGATCATGGCTTCTAGAGGACTGCCTTGACTACTGTTGAGTCGACTAGAATTCAATTTTATTATATTTAGTCTTTGAACGATCTATTTCTTTCAAGTTTGAATCTAATTTTGAGACATTAGTAAAACTAAAACTCATAAATTAAATTTTGCTAATGAAAAGTTATAAGACTAAACTTAAGTTTGATTGCGAAAAAAATAGAGATTTTGGACGATGTTGAGATAGACTTTGTCTTTACTGGTAAGAAAATCTAAAGATTTAAGAATGCTAGGATACAAGAATAACAATAAAAGAACAAGTCAAAACAATGAGCAGGAAAACATAAATAGTGTATGTAAGAGGCACATGAGACTTACTTTAGCTAAGTTGTTCTTAGACGGTAAAAGATAGCAAGATGCAACTGTTACGTATTGCCTATATAAGACAAATATTAGCATTAGTCTGATATAGACACAACATTTTTCATTGTTACCCAAAAACTTGAAAGACACTTACGAAAAGAAGACTAGAAGTTAAGAGAGTTGCTAGATTACTTACAAGAAATACTAGTGAATTGACAGGGAACTCTTGCAAGTGTTTTTTAAAACACTCCATCTCTTGTAAATACATAAATTTACAAGCCATCCATACTTAAACTGTGATTATTAAATACATACTAGTGAAAAAAATTAGCTTGAGGTCTATATGTACTATGATTAAAATCTTAAAATTATTAAATACATATATTTAAAGTAAAATTTTAAAAAAAACTTAAAATCATATAACAAATTAGTTTTTTTTTATTGCACACGAGGTGTCCTAAGCAATGTTATGAATACCGTACCGGGATCGGTACCGGATTAGGCTCTGGAACGAAACTGTACCGGTACCGGTCAATACCGGGTACCGTTCCGAGATATTTTTTAAATTTATAAAATAGTCCCTAAACTTTTTAAAAATAGCAAAATAGTCCATATTAATATATTATACAACTGTACTGTATACTTTACTAGTTTACTGTTTACATCAACCATGCTTTAAAAAATCTTAATAATA
>JANIJH010000225.1:51104143-51118200 GCA_024520975.1 Erythroxylum areolatum
TCCATTAAAAATCAAACACAAAATCAAAAACATACACCCAAAACAATCGGGTCTTCGGTGAGGGTCGTCTGAGGGTCAGGTCTTCTTCGATGGTCGTGTGGTGCGTCGACGACGAGGAGGACGAAGGAGAAGGCGGCGAGGAGCGGCGAGGAGACCGATCCGTCGAAGTCTCGAAGGGAGAAACGTTGAAGACTTGAAGGAGGACTGGAGAACTAGACGAGACGTCGACGGCCAGGCGAGAGTCGCAAGACACGGAGAGAGACACCGGAGAAGAGAGGAGGCGTGCGGCGTGGGAGAGAGGAGGTCGAAGAAGAATCCAGAAGTCGGGGGGGGGGTAGTTTTAGGGTAAAATTTTTCGAAAATTACAAATTAGTCCTTGCAATTTTCGAAATTTTGCGGTATTGGCCAGAATTGAAGGTTCCGGCCGGTACCGTCCGATAAACACCAGTAATGGGCAGAATTTGACCCTGGTACCGATGTTTACGATTTTGTACCGGTTTCCGGCTGATACGGTACCTTCCGGCCAGTATCGGCCGAAACGGTACAAAATCCGTAACTTTGGTCCTAAGTGGGTCACAACTATAGGAAGACACTTTTAAGCCATCCATACTTAGACTAATCCCCGCTCGAGCTAGTTAGGTCTCTTGCAGGGAGCAAAGCTCTCACCTTAAGTTTTAAACAACTGCATACATGAGGGAAGTTCAAACCCACGACCTCATTTAAGTCAAAAGAGCCTTTTATTAACTCACCTACATCTTAAAATTTATAACAAATTAACTAAAGTGCTTGTGACTTTTGATTCCGTTGCAATGCATTGACTAATTTGATTGACGAGAGGTACTAGTTCAGAACGAAAACTGTGGGCTTTGTGCTGACAGCTTACAAAATCCCAAATTTCAGGTGGTGGGTAAACTCCTCAAGTTACATAATTCTGGCTCTAAAGACTAGGAATTAACACGACAATTAATCGTATAGGCAGTAACATTACTCCCAGTTCACAGTTCACTGTTTTTTAAAGATATTAAATGTGTGGAATAGAAGCAAAAAGTCCCCTTAGGGAGCAATTGCTTCTGCAAATTGAGGACGGCAATAATTTGTTTATTAATCATATTTTCCATTTTAAAGTCAGTAATGAGGTTGGTGAGTGATGGTGTTTGTTACTTTCAACCCAACAGCATAGAAAGGGGATGTTATACGTGTACGACAGACTTTGTTTTTTTAGAAATTGAATGAATATATTGCGTGTAAGACAAGTTACGTGATAATATCTAATGTGTGTATGTAAGTGAAGAAAATTGTGAGAGAGTGCATCCTCCCCTGTGTGACCAAAATTATGGACAGAAACTTGTGGTCCAAAATGTTTTAATTTGTTTCAACACTTTTAAAAATAACCCACGACTTGGTACGTAAAATAATAAATTTTCTTTTCTTTTTTTTCCCTACGTCTTGTTCATCTTATCCCTTACGGTGAATGCAGCTATCAGCTATGACCTATCATTGTCCTCGAGCATGAACAGCCTTCCACCCCACCGGCCACCGCTCCAACTCTTTCATTCTTGTCCTAAATTTTCTTTTAACTTTAAGATTTTATATTAGCAACTGCAATGCAGTACGAATTACGTGTTTATTTAACAAAATACGAGATTTATTTCGAGAATTTTGATGTTAAAACTTGTTACTAAATTTCCAACTATCGCATTTTGGAAGAAAAAGAAAAAAAAAACTTGTTACTAAATTTCCGTTGTTTAATTTATTTGTCCACCGATAATGAAAAATAAAATAAAAACGCATTAGCTTACAATTCGATCCTACAGTTTTTTGAAAATTTATTTGCCCTTGATGTCGTTATAGTAACAAACAATATTGCTCTGCAAGGCTGCCCTGAGAGTGAAATCAATGTAGGACTCCATTGAATAGCGCTCATATGCCCTTCAAGTTTCCAAATTTGAAAGGAATTTTTACCTTGTTTAAAATAAATTTATCTTTCCGCTTAAGTTTAAGTTTATATGAAAATAAGAGTATTGTATTTAAAATTCTATAATTTTCACACTAAGTTAATTTTTATTAAAGTCAAGAATTATTTATAGAAGTTAAAAATTAAAGATATTGGATGTTTTTATGTGAGCTTCATTTCTTGCTAAGGGGTAGAGCCAAGCATTCCAATCAACCCCAAAAGTATAAACGTCAGTACCACGCCAACCCAAAACACATCGAACCAATTTCTCCTTAAAACTCTTTATAAGAGTGCCATTTTAAAGCTCCCTCCCTGAGTCCCTTTCTCTTTTGGTGGACTGAGGACCAGTGTAAACGCACAATGCCACAGATTATCCAAAAGCGGCAGCAGAAACCAAAATCAAATTATCAGACTACAACATAAGCTTGCCTTACTTTTCTCAAGTGGTCACAGCCCACTCATCACTTTCATATTATATATATGTGTGTATATATATATATATATATATATACATATATATATATATATATATGTACATTCATATAGCGAAGAATACCTCTGCGATTCTCTATCTCTAGTCCTTTTTTTTTTTTAATCTCTCGTCGTTTTCCTTTGTATGTACTCCGCGTGTACATGTCATTTCATTTAGGATCCCACCGCGTCCTTATAATAACAATACATTCTGTTCACTTCCTTTAAATCAGCTTCTCCCTCACTTCTAATCAGCTCTTCATTTCCCACTACCACATTTAACAACCACCCATGAAAGGAGAGCCCAGGCATGAGCGACGATGGGCCTCCGACTCCATTTCCGGCAAAGCTCCTTTAAGCACTGCAACATCCCCAGGGACGGACTCCAATCTCACCGAGGAGTTCATCGAGGTCACTCTCGATTTACAGGATGATCATACCATTATTTTACGCAGCGTAGAGCCAGCCACCACTGTCATTAATATCGACGAAGGACTCGATACTCCGGTCTCTACAGCCTCCGCATCAGCATCCCGATCTCCGACAATCAAGCGGAGCTCTTCCAACAAACTGCGGCAGTTCTCTCAGGAGCTCAAGGCGGAAGCCGTGGCTAAGGCGAAGCAGTTCTCTCAAGAGCTCAAGGCCGAGTTGCGTAGATTCTCGTGGAGTCACGGACAAGCGTCGCGCGTGCTAGCTTCTTCGCATAACAATGGAAGCGGTGAATCCGCTTTAGCGGCTCGTGCTCTGAGGAAGCAGCGAGCTCAGCTTGATCGGACTAGGTCCGGCGCTCAAAAAGCTCTGCGTGGCCTGAAGTTTATCAGTAACAGTAAAACTAATGGCGTCGATGCATGGAACGAAGTCCAAAGCAATTTTTACAAGCTTGCTAAAGACGGATACCTCTATCGTGTGGATTTCGCTCAATGCATAGGTCTCCCTCTTCGATTAACCACTAACCAGCTTTTCGTTTGTTTATTTTGTCTTCAATAACAGGAAATATAATTAACTGCAAATTTCAATTCATTTTCTCAGGAATGAGAGACTCCAAGGAGTTTGCCCTGGAGCTGTTCGATGCCTTAGGCAGGAGAAGGCGATTGAAAGTAGACAAGATAAGTAAGGACGAGCTTTACGAGTTCTGGTCCCAAATCTCCGATCAGAGTTTCGATTCTCGTCTCCAGATCTTCTTTGACATGTACGCATTACTTTTCATTAGAAACAGAGAAAAGTCAAAAAGAGATTGATTAGGAACCTAATTTTAATTAATTAATTAGAAATTTCCAATTTCTATATGTCTTAATTAATTAGAAATTTCCAGTTTCTATCTGTCAGTGGAGATTAAATTGTGTACTTTCTTGTGTTTCCTAATTAAAGTGACAGTAAGTTATAGAAATCTTTGCCCTGCATGGTGCAGTTACGTTTCTTACTTTAAATTTGGGAAGTTGTTTTATGATGTTAAGTTGTGGAAAAAATAGAAGTAAATTATTATATGATGTAATCATGATACTGACATGTGATTTGCGGTACAGGGTGGATAAAAATGAAGATGGAAGGATCACCGAAGAGGAAGTAAAAGAGGTATTAACAAATTATGGAGTTCAATTCATGTTCTCTGTCTGGCTCTCTTAAAATATTTAGGTCTCTATTTTGACCTAAAGAAGCATTGATTATTAGCACATATAATTAAATCAATCAATTATGCAAGCTCTTAAGACTAACGTGCATGAAATAGCTTACACCCTGTCAGATTCTAACAATAATCATCAATTAAGCCGCCCACTAGACCTTGTGTTTCAAAACGTAAATCCAAACCACGAGTTCTAATTAGCTGCTAGGAGACGTAGTCCTCCAATCTTCTTTGATGCATAAAACGATTAAAATAATTATTTGTAGCTAATAAAGGGTTTGGTGGCCTTAATCCTTCAAGTTCCAACTACTCCAATGTTGAACATATATTCCTATTTTTATCGGGTCTCTGTCTTTTCCCATATTCTCAAGCAGCTTATCTAATATAAGATGGGAAGCTCATTATTCAACGTTTAGTGAACTAGCAGGTCCACCATCCAGAGATTTTTGAGTTTGACTTTAAATTTTTTTGCAAATTTTTACCTAAAAGATTATACAATGGAATTGAAAGTAATGGGGGTTGGTAGGGGTTTTTCTGGTCAAATTGTCATGACAAATTTTTTTTTGGTGCTTTTCCTCGATGGAGTTTATTAAAGGAGGAATTAGTAAATATATATTTTGTATCCGTTATTGTTTATTTCAATCAAGTTATTTATTGATTTTTTAATTTGTAAATGAAAATGGTAGATTATTACCTTAAGTGCTTCAGCAAACAAGTTGTCAAGGTTGAAGGAACAAGCAGAAGAGTATGCTGCTCTGATCATGGAAGAGTTAGACCCCGAAAGACTTGGATACATTGAGGTAGGTCCTCCTTTAAACGCCCTTCTTGGCATGTTACAGTGACAATTTATACTATTATAAGAAATTACGGTTAAATGGGATAATACGATAATTAATCTGATTTCATTTTCACATCACGTTTCGTGCATTTCTTAGCTCTGTTTATGCAGCGTCCAACTTTCACCCGCCTCCTCTTTTCATCTGGGTTTTCGCTAAAACGGCCCTCCGGCCTTTTTTTTTTAAATAACTAAAATACATATATATATATATATATATATATATAAGAGATATATAATTATCTTCATTTAGCACTGAGTCATCCAAAAGTCCACGGTTAGGCAACAAGCGAACGTACCTTGAAGGAATGGGTTATAATGTTGTTGTTGAACCGTAACAAGAAAATTTAAAGAATACAAGAAATCAACAGGGAGACGGCAATTAATCAGGTTAAGTGAGATTTCGTGGTAGTTGAACAGCCTTCAGTTCTGTAGTTAAATATTCTTAAAGGAAAAACACATCTATATTTGAAAGCTATAATTATGGGTCAATTTAGTTAGGTCGTAAATCAGATATCAGTGAGGTTTGTATAGCAAAACTTGGTCCAAATGTCTTTGGTGATATAGGATTTTTATAAATTTTTTGTTAGTGCAACCTAGCTGTAAACTTGAAAATTATGTGACCTGCCATTTAACATCTTCACACTCACAACAACGTTTCACATCATCTGGTGTCCCCAGATTGCTATACCATCAGTCTCAAACTACTGTTACAAATTGGAAAACATTTTAGGTGGGTAGTAAGCATAATTAATTTTTGAAAATAAAGTGAAATCTCAAAAGTTATACATAAATAGTATCGATAGACTTATTGATGTTCACAAAAGTTTTTAGTTACATCATTGAATCATCAATCTTTGAGATAGTTGTACCGCTAGGCTTCTGTTGTGTGCCATTTGTTTTGGTGTGGTTAATATGCATCTTATTGACTTTACAGCACTCCATTTCTGCATTTTTCTTTGTCGCTGCATATAATCACAAAAGTAATCAGGTCACTTTTAATTCATTTACCGTGGTGGTGTTACTGTTTACTTAATCAACTGAGCCTTGATGACCTATAGTCCATGATTGATTATTTTGGGACCCTATCTCTGCCATGTTACGGTCCTGACACGCATAGTTGGGTACCCATGTGGGCTAATGGTATTTCGTTGCTCGTAATATGTCAATCTTTGGTCATTGCGCGTGCTACATTGATGGTAGTGTATTCAGTTGACTCAATCAAGATTCCCTTCGCTTCCGTATTCTGATTTGGCCGTTTTGATTGTTGGCTACTGATTTTGATCTGCAGCTATGGCAACTAGAGACTCTGCTTTTACAAAAGGACACGTATTTAAACTACAGTCAAGCGCTAAGTTATACGAGCCAAGCGTTGAGCCAGAATCTACAGGGACTAAGAAAAAAGAGCCCCATAAAGAGGCTGAGCAGGCAGTTGCTCTACTATTTGCAAGAGAATTGGAGGAGGCTTTGGGTATTGGCGTTATGGATGGGGATAATGATAGGGTTGTTTATATGGAAATTTTTTCAATATAAACAAAAGAATGCTTTCAAAGTCATGGGTTATTGTGTCCTAACAGCCAAGGGCGCAGCAGAGACTTTGAAATTCAACATGGCCCTTATTCTATTGCCCGTGTGTAGAAATACCATTACTTGGCTCAGGTCCACAAGGTTGGGTCACTTTGTTCCTTTCGACGATAATATCAATTTCCACAAGGTACACACCAAGTTACCAACCTTCTTTTGCTTGTTGTATACGTTTAAGTTTGTGGGTCCTTCTAAGAAGACTTTGCTCAAAATAATGGATGATTTTGTTCAGAAAAATAAAATAATCCACTAGGTGACTGTACATACATCAAAAGCAGTTCAAAAAAACAAAAAAGAAAAAGACATACAAACGATCGGCTATACTATCCCTGGAAGTAGCAAAAGTTTACTCTTGACAATCGAAACTTTATGTAGCTTTTCACAGCTCGTTTTTATAATTAGAAATTAAGAACCCATTTCTTCTTATTGGGGTGAAATAAGAGAATAACAAAATAAGCAATAGAAAGAGACATTTCAATTGCTTACCGTAACAGGCGTAGATTTATTGTACTCTACAGTTACAAAGGGGTCTTGTTTTGTATCCTCATGATAGATCAGCAAATATTGTCTTTCTGATTTCTGAAAACTTGTGTAAGACTGTACCAGAAATTGAGAGAAGGTGAGGTTATTAGGAAACCAATTGCTAGAATAACTTCTTGTGGTTGGTTCAACGTCTTTGAGAGTTGGATTTCACACTTCGAACGATCCTAAAAATAACAGAAATAATCCATTTTATCATTACTCTGTTGTATGACAAGCGATCAACTAATGCTGCCATTGGTGTCATATGGAACTAAGTATCGGATTAATTGACCTACGGCTACAATCATTCTAAACCAAACAATTAGACTTTTCTCATCGAAATCAAGTGTGTAATAAATCAAGGCTTTTCCAGAAGTTGACTATTAGAAAGATGGCTAGCTGACATAATAACTCTGTTTATCTGCAGAGTATGTTCCATGCATTGGGCTTTTCTTGTTCTATTGAAACACCCAATCCTTTACGTTTCTTAGTTTGTATATTTGAATCCATTAGCTGCACAAGCTTTAGCATCTGTGCGCAGAGTACTTTCTCACAAGCTGGGATGATTGGATAATTCTCCCAACTTGTGGATATTGTTGTAAAAAATACAACCTTCAACCGACATTGCGCAGGTCTAAACTTTCTGCAGTTTTTGGAGGCAGAGCATGGTAGTTTTTGGTTTGGTGAGCCTTTTGCAAGCTACAAGAATTCTCATATTTCTAACAACATTTCTAAATTCAAAATATGTCCTGTAATCATTAGTGTGCAGTTGCTAAGGCTAGTTTTTGTCATATGTAACAGTATTCGAGCTAGATTTAAGCAATTGATTGAGCGCTGGTGAAACGACGTAGAATTGCCGCTATCTCTTGCTTCTTCTTTTTTTCTGCTTTATCAAATTTTCTTATACATGCAGACAATAGCAGCAGCAATTGTAGTTGGTGTCATTCTCCATGTTGGAAATCACTTAGCCTGTGACTTTCCCAGGCTTTTGAATTCATCTGAAGCCGACTACAAACGATACCTTAGTGATGATTTTGGAAGGCATAAACCATCATACGCGAAATTGGCTAGAGGAGTTGAGGGTATTACTGGAATTCTCATGGTGATCTGCATGACAATTGCTTTCACACTTGCCACAAGATGGTTCAGGAGAAACCTCATTAAACTTCCAAAACCATTTAATAGGCTCACTGGGTTCAACGCATTCTGGTATTCACATCATTTGTTCGTCATTGTTTACACCTTGCTCATAATCCATGGTGTCTTCCTCTACCTTGTGCATAGATGGTACCTGAAGACGGTAAAATCTTATCTCTGCTAATTTCAATTATTTCTTGTGTGATCATTAAGAGTATAAATTTGAAGATGTGTTAATGGTTGCAGACGTGGATGTATCTTGCTGTTCCGGTGTTACTGTATGCGGGAGAACGGGCACTCAGATTTTTTCGTTCTGGCTTATATCCTGTTAGGCTTCTGAAGGTGAGAATCGATATCAACTTCCATTTACTATGACAAATTCATTGACACCCATCTGCCAAACAATTGCTGCGAACTCAGAGTGACAATTATCAGCTTACTGCCACTGCCTCTCATAATGATTACTTATAAGCATAAGTTTTCACAAATGGCAAAGGCCTTCTGTGTTGTTTGACATTTTAAGATTTTTCCTTCTTCAAAATTTTCATATTCAGGTTGCAATTTATCCGGGAAATGTTCTCACATTACAAATGTCAAAGCCTCCTCAGTTCCGATACAAGAGTGGACAGTACATGTTTGTACAGTGTCCTGCTGTTTCTCCGTTTGAGTGGTAAGCTACAATGAGTTTGCAGAATTGTAGTGATTATACTTAATCAGGTGTTGGAGACATCGTCTCCACTTTTGCTTGTTCGTGTGTATCCTAAAATATGACTAGCAGTTTTGTAATCTTAAAAGTTGGAGGAACAGGTGAAACATGGCTAATGCAGTAGAAAGTTGACATAGTATTCTTTAGTAAAATTTGATGTTCATCCATTTCTGGAAGGCAGAAGAAAAAATTCCAAACCCAACGCTAAAAATCCATGACATCGTCCAACTTCCTAAGCTGATGAAAACTTTAGCAAAAACGTTGAATCAGTTTTAGTTCACGAGTTTCTGACGAATGGGTTTGCTTGGTGCAAAGTTGCCCCCTCAATCTGGTGCCTTTCTTCAATGACAACTAAAAAGCTAACGCGTGCTTTAATTTATACTCAGGCATCCATTTTCAATTACCTCTGCTCCTGGAGACGACTACCTCAGTGTTCACATACGACAGCTTGGTGACTGGACCCAAGAACTTAAAAGGGTATTTTCCGAGGCTTGTGAGCGTCCTGGTGCTGGTAAGAGTGGGCTTCTCAGGGCTGATGAAACAACCAAGAAGAGGTAGAGAATACTCCAAATCTCTTACTGACCTCTTTTGCTTTTAAAGTAGCTATTTATTAGTTTGATAACACTCCAATCTTCTAACAGTTTGCCAAGGCTCTTGATAGATGGGCCCTATGGTGCTCCAGCACAAGATTACCGGAAGTACGATGTCCTGCTGCTTGTTGGTCTAGGAATTGGAGCAACACCTTTCATCAGTATTCTAAAAGATTTGCTTAGAAACATTGTCAAAATGGAGGAGCAGGCAGTAAGTAGCAGACCTGTGATGCAGATTTTATTTGCAGTTGATACTCGTAATTGATGAGATGTGAAAGTTCCTCAAATAAGATTCTCTCATTAAAAAAACCACTCGATCCTTTCAGGAATCCATCTCGGATTTCAGTAGGACGTCAGACATGAGTTTTGGAAGTAATGATGCTTCAATACACAAGGGAGTTTCTCCAAAACGTAGAAAGTCTCTAAAGACGACAAATGCTTATTTCTACTGGGTAACTAGGGAGCAAGGTTCCTTTGATTGGTTCAAAGGGGTCATGAATGAAGTTGCTGAACTTGATCAAAGGGTGACTTACTTTTGTTTGGAAATTTTCATTTGATTTTCATCAGCATTATTTCAGTTACATGATTGCTCAATCTGTTTCACTCTAGGGCGTAATTGAAATGCACAATTACTTGACCAGTGTTTACGAGGAAGGTGATGCCCGCTCAGCCCTCATTACCATGGTGCAGGCCTTAAACCATGCAAAGAACGGCGTAGATATTGTTTCTGGAACTAGGGTAAGATTGAAAACTTGACATTCTTATTTCTCTTCCCACGCAAATTCATTTACAGCCTTCCAATTCGATCACCAGTTTTTGTTGAATCAGACCTATAAACCGATTCATGACTCCTTTGCTATAACACCAAGCCGTCATTTTTTATGCATATTTGAACTGACGCATCAACTCAGACGTACCTTGAATCTCATGGCTTGAAATGAGGTAGTTAAGATTTGAGGACTGTTAATCATCGCAGCTCAAAAATATTGTTGTGCCCTATATTAGTCTTTTGAAGGATGTGATTTAGCTAGCTTGATGTTAATTGGCCCAGGTCCCTCCTAAATTTTAGCTAGTTTGGATATGCTTCATTTTCATGTATAGTTGTTTACTAGACTAAGGATGTTCAATTACATGTGTCTCAGGTGCGAACCCATTTTGCAAGGCCTAATTGGAAAAAGGTTCTATCTAAACTGTGCTCCAAGCACTGTTACGCTACCATAGGTGAATATGTCTCCCAAGATCCCAATAATCTTAATTGATTGGATGATTCTTGTAGTTTGAATAAGGTTAAGTCTGATATCTGGATCAGGGGTTTTTTACTGTGGAGCACCTGTCTTGGCTAAAGAACTCAGCGCACTCTGCCACGAATTTAATCAGAAGGGCTCCGCGAAGTTCGAGTTCCACAAGGAACATTTCTGAGATGAAATAGTGCAGCAGTACGCATAAAATTACTATGTGCTAGCTCACATTTTACGTTGGCCACCAGAAAGAGTATTCAACATTTCCGCATGCAATAAGACCCTGAAGCATTGTACAGTCTGGAGTAGAAAATGGGCAAACAGGAAGCTCCAAAAGTAGATAAGTACAGTCCAATAGCTATTTAGAATTATACTACCAGCATTTATCAAACTGGTGAGAGGATTTAGTGTTTTCAATGATAAAACCCTTTTGCAAGTTTTAGTGGTGGCAGCCGGACGGTGGAACTAAAGCGACATCTCTTTGAATCAAGATTCAAGAGTGCGCTACAGCTACAATTGAGAAGTTGACATGATAGAAAATGAAATGGATGTGCATAGTTGAGTTACCAACATTCCTAGGTGGATAGAAGAAGACAGTTTTGAGAGGAAGGAGTTTTGGTGTAGGATTGACTGCATAAGAGGGGATGGATTGAGATGGCTGTCGTTTTAGGCTCCGATCAAACTGGCACAAGTCATCCACCGTGATATATTGTTACCTTTCATTACATAATTAGAATAAGAAATTTTATGTAAATCTTATTATAACATCTTTTTCCCAATTATTTATATATAAAAAAAACATCTTTTTCCCAATTTATCAATTTGATTTGAAGCCGTTGCTTATAAATGGTGAGTATGGGAATTGCGGAATTAAGGTGATTGGGGGCTGTATCGTTGTATGGGCATTTGAAAAGTAAACGGGACCCTCCTGTTGTGGTCCATAGACGTGTATACAAATGAGACCGTATAATTTTTAACAAGCTGCTATGTCCCTAAATCCTTTCGCTTTTCCTTTGATTCTAATTGCTGCAGCCTATATGGGATTGTTATATCAGAAACTTAAAACCTTCTTGCTACGTCTTCCCTAGTTGACATCTGACAGAGGCCACCAAGTAATAAATTAAGATTCAGTTATATGCCCATCTGATTGTGGACAACCGCCCCTCCCACTCCCGGGACCTTTTTCTGTTCCTCCTTGGAACATACAGCAGTAGAGTAGAGTGCGAACAATCACTAAACAATTGTCCAATCAATCATTAGGATATAATGAGCAGCAAGCATCAAGTTGCATACCTCTACAACTAGCCAGTCAACTATGCTAAGAATGACCAGAGAATCTTTTAGTAGCAAGTAGCAAATCCGTTGAGGCCTTTCTCTCAAAGCTTCTCCAGTAGACAAAGATCCATTTTTTGTGGGGTGAACTTACCCTTGTCAAACCAGCTTGAATCAGTGCAATGGCGACCTAGTCACTCGTTAACTCTATAGAATATGGGCATTTTCAAATCATACACTTCTCTAAGACAACAGCCAGTGATAAGTACTCCAAGTGGCCATTGGATTTGTTTCAAGTTATAAATTTTGATATGACTTCTTTTTCATTTTTATCCTTTAGCTCCTTTTAGTTTTGAAAATTATATTATCATCTTTAATTTATTTTAATATCGTATTAAATTTACCTGTTTAATTGTAGGTTACAAACTATGAATTATTTATTCAATTGTGTATTACAACTTTGAGTTTAAATCATTATAACATTTGTGATATATTTGTACTGAAACAGAGTTTTGAAGGCAGTAGTAGGACAATTAACAAAATTAAATGTACGTTCCCTTTTTAAAAGTTTCACACCACTAAATAAATCGGCTCTCTTTCTCTTTACTATTCTTTCAAGTTTTCCTATTTCAGTGATTCCTTAAATATACTTTTAGTAATAAGATAAAGGTCTAATCATACAAATTTTTCGTGAACTAACACATAAAAATAAATATTACTGGTTATTTTTTGTTAGATGACTTTAACATGTGTAATCTTTCATTATAACTGATAATAATTGTCTTTTTGTTTGAGTGTTTGTTTTTGAAGGACAAAGGATTGTGATGAGAATTGACAATGTAATATAATCTTCTTTATCATCTTTTATGCATGCCATATTATATTATTATCAATAACCTTATCATCATGTTGAAAATTTTAAAATAAAAAAGATTGTGATGAGAATTGACAATGTAATATAATCTTCTTTATCATCTTTTATGCATGTCATATTATATTATTATTAATGTCCTTATCATGTTGAAATTTTTAAAAGGATATGTTAGTGATAAACAACATAATATATATTTGATGGTGGAAACTATGTTATTTATTATAAAGTAATAGCATGATAAAAATTTATAATAAATGATTTAACTCCTTATTTGAATAATGGTTCAAAAGAGTCTGGTCTCTTTTGGCCAAAATTGTTTTCAGTCACAAAACAAACCAATCATTATTTTTAGAAATGGAAAAAACATGCACAAAATAAACAAACAACAAATAATGTAGAGCATCTGAAAACAAAACAAGAGCACCATTAAAATCTTCACATTGACCAAAAAAGAAAAACCTTCACATTTTGTTCACATACTTTGTGCAAATATTGAAACATAACACAATAGCATAGTTGGTGAAAATAGAATCTAATAAGACAACAGAAACTTAATTAGATTTCAGAACATTTTAAATATGTTCGTAGTGATTTTGTTCCCAAACAAAGCCAACACTCAAATGTATGAAGCCTAATCAAAAGTAACAAAAAATGGGGGTCTAGAAGTCCCCATCGACAGGGAGATGCATCCTATCCACTCTCTGAGACTCCATTACCACCATCGGATGAGAACAAAATCTTCATTGTTCTGTTTGCTTCTGTAGGATGCGACTACTTCTGCCGATTACACAGAGGCATGCAATGTTAATCCAGTAAGTTTCCTGCTGAGATGGTTCTTACTTGGTGGCTACTACTTCCATTGATTGATGGATTTTTTGGAGACATGGAGACGCTAAAAAATAAAACTAGTTCAAGTTAGGTTTTCTTATTTAGTCTATGAGTTAGGCTTGCTTTGGACCCATTTAAACAAGTTAATTATGACAATATCTTGTCCAAGCATTTTAATGCTTTTGGGCTGCAAAAAAAAATACAAGATAGGTAGGTTAAAATAATATGGACTTAAATGATTTCATGGGTAAGAATACAAGTTAATGCTTGTAGATCAAATGACAAATTTATTTATTTACAAATGAGTTTCTAAATTTACATATATTGAAAAATGAATAAATTTAATAATATTTAAGAATAAGTTTCTAAACCAAATTCTAATTTAATATGTAAAAAATTAAGTTCATAAGTTGAAGAAAAATTAG
>JANIJH010000225.1:51272190-51282419 GCA_024520975.1 Erythroxylum areolatum
TAGTAAGATTTTGTGTAATTGACGGTCATGATTTAAATAGGATCAAATAGATTGAGATATTGGTTGAGGATGGATTTTGTCCAAATGAGGAATTGAAGTGCTTTGTATGGGAATGATGAAAGGAATGAAAAAGAAAGAAAAAAAAGGAAAAATTTATACCGGATTTAGAATGTCTTAAGGTTTCCAACGCAATGAGTTTTTCTAAGTACATGTTTTCGGATCAGCTTTCGTTTGTCTCAGTATTTGATTTTGCATTCGCTTCCGATTTGTGGTTCGATTGATAGCCAATTTGATTTACTTTGATTCGATCGTATTGATTTGCTTCCGATTCTTCCGTTTTAAGATTGGATTTACTTTTGTGTTGTAAATGCCATTCTTCACTTTCGCTTATGATTTTGCTTCCGCTTTATGATTTTCGTTCCGTTCGTTCGATTTCCTTTTGTTTCCGTTTCGTTTTCGGTTGTGATAGTGTTAAGTTTAAGTAGTTGGGTTTCGGTCCCAACACCTCCCTTACAGACACGTTTTCCATGGCTTAATGTGCTGGATCCCATCAGAACTCTGAGGTTAAATGTGCTTGGACGAGAGTAGTTCCAGGATGGGTGACCTCCTAAGAAGGCCTCAGGAAAAGCAAAACCGTGAGGGCTTGGCTAGGCCAAGGCCCAAAGTGGACAATATCTGTGAGCGGGTGATCTGGGCTGTTATAGTTGTATCAGAGCTGTTACTCGAGCCTTTGTGCCAGCTAGGCTAGAACCCAAAGAGGGCTAGACCCTAAGGAGGTGGAAAGTGTGAGATCCCACATCGGTTAGAGAGGGGAAAGAAATACGCCTTATAAGGGTATGGATATCTCTCCCTTACAGACTTGTTTTTTATAGCTTAACACACCAGATCCCATCAGAATTTTGAGGTTAAATATGCTTGGGTGAGAGTAGTACCAGGATGGGTGACCTCCTGGGAAGGCCTCGAGAAAAGCAAAACCATGAGGGCTTAGCTGGGCCAAGGCCCAAAGCAAACAATATCTGTGAGCGAGTGATTTGGACTGTTACACTGTCTTTTAACATTTCGTTCTTGTAAATACCTTTGGTAGTTATTACAAGAATATTGACTCTAATACCCTTCATGGGTGTATATGAGTCCTTATTTATTAAGACATTTGTCTTCTTATGCTTATATGTTTAACGATGTAATAAGTTAATAATAAGACAAAAAGGGTTAATTGTAACTTTTGAGTGTCATAAGCAATAACCATTCAAATTTACACGTGCCTCTTTGTTGGTTAACCAATGCAACGTTTAAGACAAAAAACACATGCCTCTCTGTAGAGAAGGAAGAAGATTCTTCTTCTTGCATTTTGAGACTTAAACAATGTAAAGCATATAGATATATGAAAATAATTAAAAAAAACAACTCAATTATGTAGTTGGCAAGTTGTGGCTATTAGTGATCATCATTTGTCATCTAAATTTTTTTAATTGATGAAAATATAGGTAATTGAATAATTTACAAAGTATGAAGCTTGTTTGATAAGTTTGAAATCAACTCCTTTCATCCAAGTTTCGATTTGTCCCACTCTTTTCAGTTTTTTCTTCATCATTTTCTTTTTGTAATATCAACTCCTAAATAGAACCAAAAAATAAACACAAATCTATAATTGTTTTTAGTCTATTATGTGTTAATCGACTTACTAATTCAACAATTATGCAGATTTTGCTGTTCCC
Organism: Erythroxylum areolatum; assembly: GCA_024520975.1. Lineage (NCBI taxonomy): Eukaryota > Viridiplantae > Streptophyta > Magnoliopsida > Malpighiales > Erythroxylaceae > Erythroxylum > Erythroxylum areolatum. The sequence goes on from JANIJH010000225.1 coordinate 51,273,906, forward strand.
CTCTTTCTTTTCTATATAGAGTTTATATGTTAATATTTTATGTTTCTAATAGATTTGCTAGACATGTATTGAAACATTTTCTCTGGATCTTAACCTATTTAGATTGTCTTAGTGACAATTGACTAGAGTAGGAGACAATCACATATTGGTTTATATATTTTTCATGGTATTGGATAAAATCCATACCTTATAACTAAGTGTAGTCTGGATGTTTTTTTGCATATGTGCTTTACTTTTCATGACATCTATTATGTTTGGTTATAATATTTGGTTTGGTACGATTGACACCTTTTTTTATTCATAGAGTCCACAAGAGAGAGAACAATGTCATAAAGGCGAAACAAAAGGTAATCAACATGATATTAAAATTACTATAAGGATGTTGTAAAGTTATTTTTATGTGAAACTTCAAATTTAAGGTTACCAATGATGTTTTTGCCTATAGAAAAAGCTAATAAAGTAATAACAAAACGAATAAGGTATGAAACTTGGACCAAATTAAACTAATTTACTAAAGTTTGATCATAAAGTAAGAATGTATTTTGATAATGACTACATTGTAGGAGTATTCACAAAGTTTTCAAATACGATGTTATTCGACGATGTACAAATTAGCGTAAAGTCTAATTCCTAAGTAGTTAAAGGGCGTCACAAATATAGGATTTGGTGAACTTAGAGGGACCTCTGTGACTAGTTGTCCATTTACTTTGAATTGGATGAGCTATCAATGAAAAGTGAGGACCAAGTTAAGAAGATTAATGGTAATATTATGGCATGGATCGTAGGAATGTCCAGTAGAATAAAATGTCTACGCAAAAAAGTTAGCAAAGATAAAAAGTATCAGGTATTCATAAAACCTAACTTATAATATGTTTATAAAATTTTTACTTGGACGGGTTATGTGAGAATCATTCCTTGAAATGAGGAAAGATGACAAGGATTACAGATTGGAATGACATCAAAATAAATGAGCAATTCAAGATGATAGCGTATTGGAGAAAGAGTAAAGAAAGTTAAAGGTAATATTATGGTTAAAAATTTGTAGTGACATTTTGAAATATTGTTTATAAAGAGTTTAATTGATCAATACCTTACCTTATCTTAAAAGTGAATGGTTTACTATAATGAGAATCACCTAATAAAGTGTCACAGTGGTTGGGAGGCGATGAGGAAAGTGAGTAAGATTTTATGGGAAATTGATGATGTAAAAATAATGAGTAACTAACTTTTTGGGAACTTCGTCGTCCATAACTTTTGGTTTGTATATGAATAACTAATATTTTAGTTAAATTACAAAAAAAAAGTCTTTCGGTAAGGAGATGTCGATGAAAGAGAATATAAATAATAGGTTTGAAGGCATAAGGGGACATCAATGGTGGACCCCTAAAAAAGATTTACTTAGTCATCATAATATACTGATGACTGAGGAAGATAAGGTTGAGGTTTTTCTAAGGCATAAAGAGGTGAAAATGAAGAGCTAGAAGATGAGGTTCAAGAGAGTGATACATCTTGAACAAGTCTTCAATATATTTAGATTATTGTTTATAATAATTTTTAACATTCTAAATAAAATGTAAGCATTAAGAAAGAGTTGAGGCCATAAGAAGATAACAGTGATGAACATTAAAGATTACAAATAAAAAGAAACAAAAGGTATGAATGAGGATGTAAGATTGAATTATTTAAAGTTTAACTAAGCAAGTTTGTTTATATAAACAAATTTGGTAAAAAAAATATTAAACTCCATACAATAAGGGTAAACATTATGATGCTTTCTGAGGTGTATGTTGGTAATGCAACACAACAAGAGTTAACAGAAGTCATAAAGAAATCTTATCTTATATTAGACTTCCAAATCCTGGATATGTATATATAAAATTCTATTATAGAAAAGCTACACGAAAGAAGAGGTAACTATGATGTTTGTTAGGCTAGCATTAATTTGGCTTGGATAGAATTGTTCTTATAGGTTTTGCTAAAAGCATCATCATTGAAACATTAGTTTTGGTTGAAGTTTTGATTTCCTTTCATGTTTTAAGCCTAGGAATTGCATATATAACCTAGTGGGATGATTGTGTGAATTAAAAGCAAGTAGTTTTTAAATTCCTCTACATCTTCTTATTATTTACGCATATCTTATGTTATATATACCAAGTAGTTTGTTAGCGAGTTTTCATCAAAAAAATTTTCTTAAAAGTGTAGTTCTTGGAGTTTGTATGTGTACTTACATAATGAATCAATCTTTATTAAGAGTAATCTTAGCATCTTTAGTTGTGAAAAGAAGGATAACAAATGTTATAGTGGAATTAAATTTCATGCAATTTTATTAAGATGACACTGACCATCTGTTGAAGGAAATACCTAGATAAATCTTTGTCAACTATTGATTTCTTTCATATTGATTGTACATATGCAAGAAATATTAGCAAAATTTTAGATATTGGCATTGATATGTACACAACTGCCTAGATATGTGTATTATCTTTGTTTGGTATTTCCTAGAAGTACTATATTTTGTGAAATAATGGTTTAGATAATGATTTAGAGTTAAATATGTTTATGTTTTAGTTTTTTATCCTCATACTTCAAAATGATTATTAGTGGTATTGTTTCATTTCATTAGAAGTAGGAGATTAGGATATATGACTCAAATCATGCAAAAGATGGTGTTAAGTAAAACCTAATTGGAGGATTGATATGTTGAAACTTGGTGGTTGTAATGTTTGTGATAAGGAAAGATCCCGTTGTATTTTCTTATAATGTAACAAAAGTTTTGTTTTGGTTATAGCTACATATGTTGGACCTCAGAAAAAAAAATTTTCTTTTAGTAAGCAGGATTTCTAATAATTTTAGAGTTTAGATAAATTTAATTCTGGGACTTTAATGGTGCCAAGGTTAGTAGGATTTTTTGAATAGATAAAGGAAAGTAAATTGTTGATATAATAAGGACATTTTTGGAAGATCACTTGAGCATAGAAGAGCATAAGCTTATAAGGAAGGGTAAGATAGACTTTTTGGGCTCATTAAGGGTAGAAATAGAAAAAGGAAGTGTTGTTTTGCTTGTTAAGAAGTGAAAACGTGATTTGAAGAAGAAGAAGAGTGAGAAAACAAAAGTTAGAGAGAGAAAAGAAAGGTTTCGGTGGAAGAAGGAAAGAAGAGAGATCGACTTGTTAAGGTAGGTTAACTATTTTTTGTCTTGCTTATTTAAAGGAATGATTTGTGTTGTGGGTGAAGAAGTTAGAGAGAATGAAAAGTTTGTGTTGGAAGGAGATAGATGAGGAGAATCCAAGTAATTTTAGGGTTTCTAAACTAGATCTTAGGTTTTCTAACCTAGATGGGTTATGGGTAGGTTAGATTTGAATTCATTTGTATTTGTTAAAATTTTGTGATTTTTTTGAAGTTTATGGATCTTTGGAACCTTGATTGTTGTAGGAAGCCAAGGAAATCCTACCCAAGAGCAAAGGGAAAGGCAAGCTTGACTTGGTTTTCGCAGGCTAACTAGGTGGGTAATGTGTTTATAGTTATTGTATAATTGGAGCAAATTTTTGCCTATGTATGTATATGTTGGAATTGCATGGTAATCATGTTATACCTTGAAAAAGGTTATCACATTTTGTACTAAATGCAAAGAAGGAAAAAGCATGAAAGCATATCATTTTGATAAAATGATTCTGAGCATGAGTAAGTGCTTCTGTTTGGGCGAGAGTGGAACTATTTTGTTCGTCACGTGCACGTCGACAAGACCTTCTCCCGACTGCCTACTTGTGACATATGAGCTCCGAAATGGACTCATTCTGTTCATGAGGTAAACTTTGGTTTCCTCATTCTGTTTCATGAAACCCTCAAGCCGTTTATTGGGCATTGCATCTTTAAATGATCAAGCATGAAGCATATTCAGTGTTATGTGATTGAGCAAAATCTAATGAATGTTAAATTGCTTGAGTGAAGTATGAATGCTATCTAGATATATATATATATATATACATACATACATATGCTTGACTTTGGTCAATTGCCATGGCTATAAATATGTTAGCTACTGAGCTGTGTAGCTCACCCTACTCTTCCCTCCTCAGGTACAGAGCGTGAAGATTAGCAATCCTTGCAAGGCATCAGAAATTTCAAAATAGTTAGTTTTGTACCAAGCTTCGAGCATCCAGTGTATTTTTGAAACTTGGGTTAAGACTTAATGAAATTACGATGTGTAATTAAAGCTATGAATGGAGGCTATGTGCAAGCTTATTTGATTTGAAAATGTTTTGAGTATTGAAGAAGTTCTGTGTGGGTGTGCTTATAATCTGGTAGTGTACATAGCATATTTCAAGTTTTCCATAGGGATAGAATTGTGTACTGACTTCGGGGGAAAATATGGAATATTTTAGGTAGAACTGGTAAAAATAATCTTCTTGAAAGTTGTAGAGGATCCTCCCAGCTTTCCAATGATATAAATTTTGTAAATTTTGGATATCAGAGCTGGGAGATATGAGCCTTACAAGTAGTAAGGTTCAATTCGTCTCATGACATCAGCAATTTGTCTCATGACGTCAGCTTCATCTCATTTTTTGCTAGAACATCTTTTGGTCCAAATTTGATACTCTAGATGATAGAATTGGTCTTTGAGGTCTTCATAAGAGTTGTAGATCTTGAAGTCCTTTTTCTATTCATCTATAGAATGCCCAAATCCAATTCTGTACTGAAAGTTATTCCCGTTTTTCTAATTTGTCTCATGAAATTAACAATTCGTCTCATGACATCAGCTTCGTCTCATTTTTGGCTAGAACATCTTCTGGTCCAAATTTGATACTCTAGATGATAGAATTGGTCTTTAAGGTATTCATAAGAGTTGTATATCTTGAAGTTCTCTTTCTATTCATCTAAAGAACACCTAAATTTGAGTTCTGTACCGAAAGTTATGCCCATTTTCTAATTCATTTCATGACATCAGCAATTCGTCTCATGACGTCAGCATCGTCTCATTTTGGTCAAAACATCTTCTGATCCAAATTTGATCCCCTATATGATATAATTGGTCTTTGAGGTCTTCATAAGAGTTGTAGATCTTGAAGTCTTCTTTCTATTAATCTATAGAACACCTGAATCCGAGTTCTGTACAGAAAATTATGCCCATTTTTCCAATTTGTCTTAGGTTGACTTTTTGTTTCATCTTAGTTTGACCAGAACATCTTCTGGTCCATGTTTGACCCTTTATATGATCGAATTGGTCTTTTAGGTCTTCACAATAGTTGTAGATATTAAAGTCCTCTTTCTATTCATCTATAGACAACCTAAATCTGAGTTCTGTACAGAAAGTTATGCCCGTTTTCCAATTCATCTTAGGTTGACTTTCTGTTTCATCTTAGTTTGACTAGAACATCTTCTGGTCCATGTTTGACCCTTTACATGATAGAATGGGTCTTTGAGGTCTAAATAATAGTTGTAGATCTTGAAGTCCTATTTCTATTAATCTAAAGAACACCCAAATCTGAGTTCTGTACCCAAAGTTATGCCCATTTTTCTAATTCATCTCATGACATTAGCAATTCGTCTCATGACGTCAGCATCGTCTCATTTTGGTCAGAACATCTTCTGATCCAAATTTGATCCTCTATATGATAGAATTGGTCTTTGAGGTCTTCATGAGAGTTTTATATATTGAAGCCCTATTTCTATTCATCTATAGAAAACCTGAATCCAAGTTCTGTATAGAAAATTATGCCCATTTTTCCAATTCATCTTAGGTTGACTTTCTGTTTCATCTTAGTTTGACCAAAACATCTTCTGGTCCATGTTTGACCCTTTATATGATCGAATTGGTCTTTGAGGTCTTCATGAGAGTTGTATATCTTGAAGTTTTATTTCTATTAATCTATACAAAACCTGAATTTGAGTTCTGCACAGAAAGTTATGCCTGTTTTTCCAATTTGTCTTAGGTTGACTTTCTGTTTCGTCTTAATTTGACCAGAACATTTTCTGGTCCATGTTTGACCCTTTATATTATATAATGGGTCTTTGAGGTCTTCATAATAGTTATAGATATTGAAGTTTTCTTCCTATTAATCTAAAGAACAGCAGAATCCGAGTTATGTACAGAAAGTTATGCCTGTTTTTCCAATTCATCGTAGATTGACTTTCTGTTTCGTCTTAGTTTGACCAGAACATCTTCTGGTCCATGTTTGACCCTTTATATGATAGAATGGGTCTTTGAGGTCTTCATAAGAGTTGTAGATCTTGAAGTCTTCTTTCTATTCATATAAAGAACACCAGAATCCAAGTCCGGTACAGAAAGTTGTGCCTGATGTCACGAAACAGGTTTAGTAAGGTATAGGGCAAGTGCTGCTTCCATGTTTGTTTCCGAATGCTGGGCTTCAAAAGTGGGGTCCAGCAATATATTTTATGGCGGGAGAATGTGTCAATTAGTTTGTAATGCGATATTATAATTTTCTTATCCTTATTTCCTATCTATTATGCATAAGAATTCTCAAGGCAAGAGAACAAGTAACAATAACATTTTGTAAATCTCAATTTTGAATGCAATATTGATTTTTTTTTTACATTTACAGATGATCATTGTAAATGTAAAACCACCTGTTATTATTATTATCCTTTTATTGAGTTTCTTTTAGTAGTAGTTTTATCATCATCATCATCATCATCATCATCATTATTATTATTATTACTATCCTTATGTATTTATGGTAATTTTATTTACTTAAATATTTGACATGCCTTGTTTTTTACTTAGTTTCTCTTTTAACTTGCATCATTATTTTCATGTCACGTCTGCATGTGGGTCTACAGAAAATAGCCTCTCTATTATGTAAGGATAAGGATGCGTACTATTAGACCTCCCTAGACCCCGCTTCACTGCGGGATTTCAGACTAGGTATGATGATGATGATGATGATGATTTACAGATGATCATTGAGTTTATTTATAGATATTGAATAACATTTTAACTAATTTCGTCATTGTTGTACAAAGTGTTGATTGCAAGATTACCCATATAATACCTTAGAATGGCTTCCCTATCGTGTTTTGTATTTGAAAAAAATTCAAATGTGTAAAATTTTCAGTTTATGTGCATGTAAATTATAATATATTATTAGTCATCTCACTTTTAAGACAACAGAAAAACATTAACCAAAAAGCAGGCAACCTATTTTTTAAAAGTAGGCTCTGATACCAACATCAACAAGCCCATGTCCTAAAACAACTAGGTGACCTACCTAGCACCTCACGGTGGTCCTCCAGTTGATATCTGATCCAACTAGAAAGTTCCCTTGGAGCTAAGCTTATTGTATTTTTTATCGAAAAGCTTTAACTCAAAATTCATAAATATAAAGAGTAGAGTTTATTTTAATCATTTTATTAAAAATTTTGGTAGTGCAACGACTGTATTTTTTACATCCCCAAAATTTTCAAAATTTATGTAAAAGTTTAAAACATTTTTATAATCACATTAAAATCTCACTACAAATTTTGGACTTCAAGTCCACTCACAAACAATCTAAATAATCACTTTAATAAAACTTTATAAAGATAAAACATATTAATGAATTTCATCTTTAAAAACTTTATATACAAGCTCTTTACATAAAATACATTCCAAAACATATTCATTGATATGCAGTAATTCTCAAAAGAATTTACAAAGCAAAAATGCCTACACAAAAGCATGTGACAAAGTTTTCTACTCAAGAGGTGGAGCCCCTGAGTGTGCACCTGGGAGGTTTTATTTTGAATACAGAAAGTAGAGTGTGAGCTAAACGAGCTTAGTGAGTATTAACTTTTCTATGCAAACCATATTTAACAATTTAAACCTCCCTAAAAAAATTCATTTCATTTCTTATGGTACAATACCAATATAAAACATATGTGTTTTCTGAAATCAAATTTCTCAATTTATTTTTAAAGTTAATTGTGTTGGTATCATCATTGTCATGAACTTTCTTACACGACATAGCCCACCACTAACTTCTTGCCATATGATACCCTTAGGCATAAAGTCAAAGAGTTGGTTCTGCATCGCTTACTCACGACCGGTTAAGCACTAATTACAGAGCTGATTTTACATCGCTGATCTACATTAGATTAACCGATGTACACTAGTAATTACGAAGTTAGGTCTATATCGTTTATCCACCAATGGTTAACCAATAGTTACGGAATAGGTTTTACATCGCTTACTCGCACTAAGTTAACCACGAAATACCGATAATTACAGAGTTGATTCTACATCGCTTACTCATAAATGGTTAACTGATAATTACGAAGCTGATTTTATATTGCTTACCCGCACTAAGTTGATATGATGTAATTTTTGTTAAGTTAGAATGTTGGAACCCCTCCCCGATGGATCACGGGTCTGACGTCCCATGTGACATATAGACGCGCAACCCACGAGGGAGGGATCCCTCACCACGATGGAAACTTACTTCGGCACTTAATTCGCGAAAATATGAACCTTGTGCTTATAACCCTTCAGGGTCCTTAGCTGTAACTCCACATTTGTGG
>JANIJH010000225.1:51322249-51339700 GCA_024520975.1 Erythroxylum areolatum
TTTATTCATAAAGTCTGTACACAACTTTGTACAAAACGCGCTAAAGGCGATTGCCTTTAGGGCACTACTCTAACACTGTGACACTGAAATGGATACGATACGCAAAAATATGTGCTAAGATCTTAATAACCAATGAGTTACATGATAAAATCAGACTCGTGAGACTTCACAAAAGAAGGCCAACTTATAGAAGATGAAATCCCAATCTCTTACTAATAAAGACCAAATAGGGAGGAAAATTTAAAAATATAAGTCCCTACTAGTCAATTTTTTAAATCAAGGATGAGTGATGAATTTCGTGCATCTTAAGAAACTTATCCAGGCTCGGCTCATAATCAAAAAGAAGAGAGCTCCAAGCAAATGTTGTTAGCTCTCTAAGGGTAAAAACGTAACTTCAATTGCATTAGCTGTTAAAGGAAGTGTACCTAAGTTGAGAGAACAAGACAAGCAGCATAAGGAATAGTTGGCATAAAGCAAGGGGATCCATTATAAATGTGTGTAGAAGTTTTATATCAGATAGCTAAAGCTAGAAGGAGTTTTGAAATGAAGTTCAAGTTTCATCACAGATGTGAGAAAATTCATAACACTAGTCTATCTTTTACAAATGACCTCCTCCTCTTTTATTGTGCAAATTTTGAACCTATTAAGGGGATATAGGTAGCTTTACAAGATTTCAAGTAGCTATATGGTCTTACTAAAGGTTATAAGAGTCTAGCCAATAATATCATCTCCAATTTTGGCTTCACTCAAGGAGAACTCCTTTTCAATACTTAGGTATTCTTATTACTACAAGAAAACTCCTTTTCAATACTTAGGAATTCTTATTACTACAAGAAAACTAGCATATACGATTTATACACTTCTAGCATAAGCTATATAAAAGAAGTTGGGAATTAAGCTTTATCTTTCTCTAGAAGATTGGAACTCATTAATATGGTCTTTAATTAAATGCAAGTTTAAGTACATATCCTATTTGCCTCTCCTTTTGGCATTATCAAAACACTGGAAAGATTGACAAATAGGAGTGGCCTAAATGGTTTCAGCTCCTTACTTAAGACTCTCCCTTCCAGGAGGTCCTGAGTTCGAGTCACGCCAAAGGAAGAGAAATAGGAAATGTTCCTATTAATGATCCTTTAGCCCCCTGGGCAAAGCTTCTTGATCGGATCAATTATGGACGCCTCGCTTCCAGCTGCAGTGTGGGAGTTGGAGCTACTAGGAAACTTGGGAGTTGATGGGAATCTGATGCTGAGCAGGGGGAGGCCAGTGATCAATCATCAGATGAACAATCAAGTATGTGAAGACTCCTTGTGTGCAGAAATGTACAGGCTATGTAAGAACCTGAGGGATCTTGGGGTTCTAGGTTTACATCCTCTAGGGCTCTTGGGGTAGGGTCTTAGGGGCTTAGGATTAGTCCGGCTAAACTGGGATACCTAATGTAAAAAACAAACAAAAAAAAAACACTGGAAAGATTTATGAGTAATTTTATATAGATAGGTAAGGACCTCAACTTAACTACTATTAAAATCAAATGGTCTAGCTTATGCTATCCTAAAAACTAAGGAGGCTTAGAAATTTTCGCTAGTCCTCTATTATAAAAAACGTATTTGTCTTTCTTTTTTGTAGGCCTCTTTTCATATATGTATCTTACATGGCAAGTGAAGAAAAAAAATAAAAAAGATTAAAACTAGTGCTAGATCCCGATGTGTTGATGTCAAGCTAAAACATTGGAGGGATAAGTCAGTATTGAGAGGTTTTAAATTGAGCAAAATTAGGACTAAGTACTTAGAGTGTATCTTTTCGGGCTATTGGTTGGATCTTGATGTGAAAGTAAAGATTGGTTCAGAAATTATACTATTGAAAGAGTATTTTAAGTACCTAGGATTTATCATTCAAAGAAATTGAGAGATTGATGAAGATATAGTCGACCATATCAGATTAGCATGGCTGAAATAAAGAAGTGCATCAAGATTTTTGTTTGATAAGAAGATATCAATTAAGATTAAAGGTAAATTATATTGTTTAGCAATTTGGCTGACTATGCTATATGAGGCTAAGTGTTGGCCCATCAAACAAGTGCATAGTTGTAAGCTAATGGTAGTAGAGATGAGGATGCTCCATTGGATGTGTAACCTTACTAGAAGAGATAAGGTCAAGAATGTATTGATAAGAGACAAATTAAAGGCAACCAATATTAATGATATATTAACAGAAACGAGACTTAGGTGGTTCAGACATATTAAAAGGAGACATCCTAACACTCCAGTAAGAAGAGGAGAGAAAATAGTACTTTGAGATCATAAGAAGAATAAAGGAAGGCCTAAAAAGAACTAAGGTGAAGTGATCAAGAATGATATAACTTTGTTAGAACTTATCGAAGACATAGCTCGCAATAGAAAACTTTACCATACTAGGATATAAATAAAGGATCAAATTTAGAGATGTCTTTATCATTCTCTTAAGTTCTCTAAAGTTTTTCTTCCCAGCCATTTGTTTTATAGATAACCTTAATATTTTGATTAAGTAATTCTTCTCTCCTAATTATTTAGCCTAAGTAGTTTCTTACTTACTCAATTTACTTTTTTGTAATGAATGACGCGATTTATTCTTATACTTCTCTCTTTTTATCCTAGTTTGTGTACTTATTTATATTTTTCTAATCTCGTATTGTTAATCTTTACCATATTCTATAGGTACTTTATTAGATGTTTTTATATGTTTAGTTATACGGATTTGTTGATTATTTTTTTATTATTAATTTGCACTACATTTGAGTATATTGAAAACAATCTCTTCATAATATAAGAGTAAGATTGCGTACTATTGAACTTCTTCATATCCCGCATTTTAGTGGGAATCTCATTGGATGTTATTGTTGTAGTAGTTGTTGTTCACTTTCCCTTTCTTTTTCTTCAACTTTTCTAGCCATCGTTTCTTCTCTCTTAGGCAAAAATTAAGGTGAAGATAATTGTAGAAGTTTATTTCTTTTTATTCTTACTCTAGGCCTTTTTTATGACTTATTTTAGCTTTGGTTTACAACATAGAGTTCAAATTTTTTGATATTTTGGAATAACTGACCTTATGATCTTATTTGTTAACATGTTTGACTCCAAGTTTTAAACTTGTTTCCATTTGGTGGTTTCTGTAGACAAAGCTTGTTATTTTGAGGCTGCGATTTTGAGTGATTTTCAATTAATTTGTATTTTCCCTAAACTTCGTTTACCTAATGGATCAAGTCGCAGTGCAGTACTAGCTTATTCGTGGAGTTTTTTGAAGCTTTTATTTGATATTTAGAGTTTTGGGAATAAGGTACACTTAATATATTGTCTGCATATTAAGGAAATACCTAAAAATGCTTTATAAACTTTCCACTCTCTTCTTTTCTTTTCCTCAAGAAACCCCTTTAAAAACTTGAAATTGCAGATGATTGTTCCACTAAACACGTCGGTCCTCATCTCTAACTTCAATTGGCATATAATATACTTCAATAATGGATGGTTATAGTGTTTAGTTTAATTGTTTATATTCGTCTAGTCTAAAGTGAGAGGATAGAGGTGGGGGAGAGAGAGAGAGAGAGGAAATTTTATTATTTTATATTTGGTCCCACTTTTCATGTAGGATACATATTTGACGAGGGGCTACAAAAAATGTAAGTTGGAGTTCAAATCGAATGTTTATGAAATATTATAATTTTTTGCCGTCTTAAAAAGTTTAATTTTAAATTACATCCTAGTGAGATATTAGGCCCAATTTAATCTTTTTACCTAGATAATAGTTGTGACCATTTAAATAATTTAAAATTTATCTTAATTAAAATTGTATGAAAGGATGCTAATATTTATTAATAAGTAATATCTAAATTTAGGCAAAATTTCATTAAATATTAAGGCTTCATGTTAATCTTGTTGTTACTAGATAAGGCTTGGAAATTTTATATAATAAAATAATAAACAGTAAGAATTTACATATAATTGTTTGTCCATATTTTTCTATATAATATTAGAAATAATTATTATTTCTATATGATTATAATTTTTCCATCTCATCTTAATTTTTAAGGTATTATATAAACTGACAAAATTTTGATTCTTGACCATCTTTGTAACCAAGTCGTACAAAAACCTAAAAGATCATCTGAACGCGAAGAGTTCATAAACATTTATCGCATCGATTCGTACAAAAAGTATAGGTAAAGCTTGCAATATTTATAAGATTAGTCCAAATAAAAGATGAAAAATAGGGTTTTAAATGATAAAAATAAAAACATAAAGTGAGATGGTATCCTTGTCTTGTTTCCGAACTCCTTAAAGACGCCTACCTTGTGGAAAGCAAGTCAAAGACCATAAAAGTATGGTAGGCTACCATAAAAAAGAGCGCACCTTTGAGCTTAACCATCCAATGACCCTTTAGACGCCGAAAAGCCCTTCACGTTACACGATGCTCTACATCTATGCTACTGATGCGTACATGTTTTTTGTCTGTACTACCAAAAAGCTAAATATGAAAACGGCTTGAGTTGAGAAAGAGTAAAGCTACTGCCTACAGTATTGTGTACATGTAGCTATTGGTAACATGTGTACATAGGGGTTGGGAAGCTTATGCATGTTGTCTTGTGTTTACGCTTAAAAATGAGCCTAATAGGCTGTAAGCTTGAAACACCAAATGATGGACCGGGCAAGGGCAGCACAATTGGGTTGGCCCATTTAAACCCATTAAGCATCTAACATTAAAATGTGGCTCAAAATCAGAGAAGGAAAACAAAGAGCAAGTCCGTTAAAGAAATTATAGGAGGTCCAAGTGTTTGACATAGAGACGCCAACAAGAATGTTTTCTTCATCACACTTTGTCTATATAAATATATTTTTGTTTTATGTTTTACAAGACATGAATCATAAATATTTAGGTCAAAAGTGCATTTTTAATTCTAACTTTTACACTAGAGTATAAGTTGAATTTTAACAATTCAACGTGTTTAAACTAAATTATAACATTAACAAAATATGTAAAATAGACCATAAGTAGACATAAAATATGAGGTCCACTTTTAAATTATTTTACACTAGAGAATTTTAACATTCCACTTTGTTTAAATTGAATTCTAATATTTACAAAATATCTAAAATAGACGATAAGCAGGCAAAAAATGTTACGTAGTATTTAGGAGTTTCTATTAACTTAAGGTCTGATTGGATGTTTTGTAAGTGCTCTGGCTCAGTTTGAATGCATCAAAGCAACATGTTTAAATTGTATTCTAGTAAACATTAGGGATGCAAATGTGCTTGTGGACTAAATATTTATAATATTATCTACTTTTTCTCTATATTTTAAATATTATATTGAATATCAAATAAATATGAAAAGATTTTAAATTAAAAAGTTGAACTAATATAAGACTATAATTTTTAATATACTTCAAAAGCTAAGTCAAATATAATTTAAAATAAAATATTTTGTTGAAATAAAAATGTTTATTATTATATAATAAATTAATAATTAGCCTAACAATTTTAATTTAATTCAAATTCAATATAAAATTCGAAAAAGATAATAACAATTAAAATTATATTTAAAGAGTTAAAAGTTACAAATTCCTAAGCGCTATTTAAAGAGTTAAAAGATATACTTTTATCTAAATTTTTGACATAAAATTCTTCTACTTTATTTAATAAACTATAAGTATATTAAAAAAATTTTATTGTAATATATTATACTTTTATTTTTTAGTATATTTAAAATAAGATATTAATTGACCATTAATATATATTCTTAATTTGTTACTCATTTGAATTGTATTTTCTCTGGACTCACTATAATTAGGATTAAGCAATAATTCTTCATAGATTGAAAAATCAATATGATTAATGCAATCAATATTAAATGTATTATATGTTTTTCTTTTACTAAGCACTTTGAATACATAAAGTTGACAATTTTGGTTAAAATTGACTTGACCTAAAATCAACAAGTCAGATCCGGGTTGATTGAGTTCTAAGTCGAACTTGACCTTGAGAGGACTAGTCCAACTTAACTTGGAAAAAAACAAGTTAGAATATAACAATATAATTTGTTTAAAATGATGTTATTTTAGCTAAATAACTTAAGAACCATTTGATCGAAACAATGTTATTTTGTTAAGTTTTAACAAAATTATGTCGTTTTAGCCTCAACTTGATCAACCTTGGGCCATGTTACTATCATTATGAATACATAATAAGCAATGATAAAATAAATAATGAAACCATAATATAATAAATAAAATACATATTTTCAGTCTCAGTTTATAAATAATATGAATAAGGTCAAAGAATTTTTGATGTTCTACATAATTTTGTTTCTTCATACAAATATGTTCAAAAACACTTTTATTTTGTTGACAACATGATGATGAAGCAGTTAGTAATATAATAACAAAATTTCTTAAGGTTAGAACATTTTCATTAACTAATCTACACTACTAATATGCGTTTTAAATAAAAGGTTACAACAAAAATATAAAAATATAATATTGATAAGTAAGAATGAAACTAAAACTATGAAAATTTACCAAGCTATATTATTTTCATGATGAGTTCTCTCTTTGAGTATAGCAAAATTGTCTAAATCTTAATACAATTTAATTTCATTTGTTAACTTTAATTGCTCTTTGGTAGAGAGAATACCTTTGCATTCAATCACAATAAAAGGATTGCCCTTTATATCAGTATTTTTTACATGCGTCTTTATTTATAAGTAGTAATAATTGAGAGAGTTAGCTACTAAGTGAATCCTTTGAGTAAGATTCTTTTTCTATTGCAATCAAGAAAAACTACATAAGATTTGTGCAATTTGTCCTTTCTTTTAAAAACATTCGTAATTGTCTTGAAAACTCTATGTACACCATCATATATATAATCCAGAAATATCTTCTTATTTGAATAAAAACCCTCAACAACTTTATAAGTAGAGCCATATAATCAAGTAAACATCCCAAAAGTTATTATCTAAAATTATAATATAAACCTCTTTTCCATTTGCACTCTTTAGGAACTTTCGCCTTAAAATTTTTTGAAAAGTGAAAAAATTCATCAAAGCTCAAGAATGAGCATCAAAGGAACAAAGTACAAGGACAATTATGTAATTATAAGGAAAGGAATATAAAATTCATGCTACCCTAGAACAACATTAGAAGAAATAACCAATTACAAACTCATTCCAAACCCCATCTTCTTCTAAAAGAAGCAGTCATCCTTAAACTTGCAGTATTTCTCTAATCCAATAACAAACCCTGTAAGCAAGATCATAATTAACTTTCCCTTTTCAAGTTCTTGAACCACCTACTATTTATTTCCCTTTAAATGGAGTAAATAGAACAACTTATACAAAGACTAATATCTAAGTGCTTACCCCTCTTCTTACTATGAATCTTATTAGCCCATCTGAGTATTGCCACTCTTGGTAAGGGCAATACAACTCTATTACAAGTTGCAGCTTATTTCAAATAACTCTACAATATACACATTGAAAAACAAATGACTGATGGATTCAAAGCAACGATTGCATAGAATGCAAAGTTGATCAGTAACATCATAAAGTTGTAAACACTTTTTAAAGTTGTAAATGTAGTTACAACAAGACACATAATCTTCTTACTTCCTTAACTAAGATAAGAAATTAAATGATTGTATAAAAAATTTTAATCAGACCTTTATCCCTTATTTGATCCTACAAGAGCAAGTTCATTTCCTCATTAAGCCTTTCATGAAAGTGGATATTGTGAAAGCTCTAAATAGTTTAAATTCTAATAAAGCTCTAGAACCTAATGAATTTAATGCTTATTTCTTTAAAAAATCATGAGGTATATAATGACACTATCTTTAAAGCCATTATGGAATTCTTTTATAAAGATAAAATCTTTGGAGAATTAAAGGAAACCTTTGTATACCTTACTTCAAAGATTTCCAGCCCCTTAATTCTACAAGACTTCAAGCCTATTATTGAGCAATTTTTATATCTAACAATAAAACTCTCAATACACCGCAAGTATAAGGATTGTATCTTGTAGTATAAGAGGTTATTGTTCCTAGGCGGATTATTCAAGAGTTAACAATTGAACCTAAATTTGTCCAAGGTATTCAGAAATTGGTTTTACTTAAATTTAAATAAAAATTAAAAAATAAAACAAAACAAATAAGTAAATAAACAATGAGTTACCAATAAAATTTTGGGTTTTGATCAAGATGGAATACTTAGGACTTATTTTTTTTTCCTTATTTTGTTTCCTTTAATCTTGTTGATTCAATTATGTGTTTGACCCTAGATTTCTTAAGGTATTGATTACTCTCTTTTAAGATCTAATAAATTAACCATAATTTAATTCGAAATTTATAGATTTGCAATCCCTCATTCTGTAAAACATTCCCTAACTTATTTAATTAGATATAAAGCTATCTATTGGATAATCAATTTCTCAAAGAGGATCTCTCTTCAAATGATTGTTAATTTGATAATTATAGGTCTATTAAACTGCCAACTCTCCTTGTGCAATCTAACACTAATTACTTTTGACTCACTCTTTTGATTTGTTGTTACTTTTAAGCATGAACAATTTCCATAAACATCCAATATGTATTGCAATCAACAATAATTAAAAGTCACAAAATAATTCCAAAATAAATCCTAATCTAAACTATAGAACTTTATAAACATTTTCAAAATCAAAGAATTTAGATTACACATCAGGGATAATGAAAGAACTAAAGGAAAAGAAGAAAAGCTCTGTTAAGGTCTTGATCTAGAAAGTTGGAATTCCTGTATGTTCTTCTTGATCTCCTACTTTTGGTTCATTTTTAATTGTGATTGCTACTATTTTTTAAATTATGTTTCACATTCTTATATAGTGTATTAGTATCTTGGGTTCTTGCCTAGGATTTTCCCCCTTTGTTTGGTTCCAAAAATAGCCTTGAACCATAAAATAAATGAAAAATTCACGCTTGGAAACTCGTTGCCACGATCATGCTCCAATGTTTTTCCTTATGGAACACGATCATGCCGAAAACCATGTAGTTCCATAACGGCCATGTACGATTATGCTCTAAGGTGGCATGATTGTGTCCTACTTCCAGCTTCCCCCATTTTCTCTGTTTTTCAATTTCCTAATTTCCGATACTCATAAACACATCAGACACCTCACGAAACAAAAAATTAAGATTGAATTCATGCTCTAAACCACACAAACACTTAGAATATAAATAAACACGCACAATAACATAATTCTAAACCTATACATATGATAATCATCTAAAAAACACATAAAAACACACTAAAACACCTATCAAAACAAAATATGATTGATACCTAACACCTATCTCCTATTATCATATGGTTTACAAGATCATATCAAAGATACTTGCTTTAAGATTTAAAGAAATTCTAAAATCCATAATAAATCTTAGCCAAAGAACTTTCATATGGGAGGATAGGTGATTACATCTTATTGGCACAAAAAATCTTCAACTATTACTACATAAAATAGACATTAAAGGTTGTTCCCTAAAAATAGATTTTTGTAAAGCTTTTGATGAAGTCAATTGGAACTTTTTGTTTAATAATTTATTAGGCTTTGGCTTTCCTATCTAATTCATTAAATGGTTGAAATAATGTCTCACTTTAACCTCATTTTGTGTATTGATCAATAGAGAGTCCATTAACATCTTCAATTGTTTCAAAGGAATAAGAAAAAGGAGATCCTCTCTCTCCTTATTCAGGTTCTCATAAGACTAGCTGCTAAGAATATAGAGTAGGAAAAAAGTCCGTTATTACTACAAATGCAAAAAGCTCAAAATGTTCAATATTTCTTTTAAGATGAATTTTTTTATTATATACGACTAAATCAGGATCTATTAAGGTTGTAGTAAAGTCTCCATAGAAATTTAAAAGACATTTAAGTTTCTCTATTAATAACAATAAAAGAAACTTCTTTGATTAAAATGACATTCCAAATATTTTAGAAGAATTATCTAATTTATCATGATTCAAACCCTAACAACCCCTATAAAGTATCTTAGGATCCTTATATTTTTACGAGAATCTCATTCAAATATTATTAGTCATTATTTGACATAATGTATAAAAGAATAAGGAGATAGAATAACATGTTTATATTTTTATTGAAATAATATGTTTATATTTTTGTTGAACAACTTATGAGTGTGTTGATTCTCTTACCTATCACTTCTTATAAACTTTACAAAAGCAATTAAAAGAAAAATCAAGAACTTTCTTTAAATAGGTAAGGAGAGTGTTCCAATAGGTTCCAAAGTCAAACATTAAAAAGTATGCAATCCTAAAGATAAAAAAGGATTATGAATCAGGTCAGCTAAGATAATAAATTAAATGTTACTATCTAAGAGGATTTAAAAGTTATTTTAAATCAAAGAATATCTTTAGATTTAATGGATCCAAGTTTCTTAAAGGTTAAATATTTTAGAATGTCAAATCTAAAATCAACACCTCTTAGACTCTTCAAATATCTTGAATATGATAAAATGCTAGCAATGAGATGAAGAGCATAGTCGGTAATAGAAATAATACTTGACATTATCATGAAAATCGGTATAGTCAAGGCCCCTTTCATAAGCTTGAAAATGTTAAATTATATTGGCAAGCATTTCAGACTCAACTAAAGTGCAAGCAATTATCTAAGGTAATAGTTGAAGTTGGTCCTTTATTAACTCACTAGGCTTTTCAAGTATCATGAGAAAGCTTCCAATAAACAATCTTGAATCAAACATAAAAGACATTATTGTTTGGTTAGGGCATAGATCCTATAAATTCACTAATGAATCTTATGTAGGTACTTTAAAGAAACTTAGGTACAATGAGAAAGACTGGTTTGATTTTCTAGCAATCTTTTTAAAGCATCCTTTATCCTATGGTTGGAAATTAAATAGAGATTAAGCATTAGGGATATAATATACTATGAAAATTTCGAAAACTCATCTTATGTGCTTATAATTAGGAGAAATAATCAATCAATTATATGCTTTTTAACTGTCGATATTTTGCAATGATTTGGAACCAACTATTGTGTCTATGTAACTTACAATCTTAAGTGGATCAATAGACAAACATCATACATTAAGTAAGCAAAATCTATTATAGTGTAAGTGATACCTCTTAACATTAGAAGTAACATTCATTTTTTTCATTTATGCTAGATATAGGGAAAGAAATAGAAGAATGTTCAAGGAGGAGCAACTGGAACCTATACCTTTAAGTAATTGAGTCTTCACTAAATTAGAAAAAAATTATTGCTAAAAAGATTAATACTTGAACTATTGCGATTATGGTAGTTACATATAATTTTCTTTAATAGCTATGGTAGCATTTGGTAACTCTAGCTGTTTAATCTTAGCTAATTTTACTTTTCTATCTGGAAGGTATCTATGGGTTACATAGATTGTTTTAAGTCTTATACCTTACTTAGTTCCTATTATTATATTATTTTACCTTAAAAAAGATTATGTTATGGTCCAAAATTAATATACTTTAAAATGACATTTATAAAATAAGAAATGGAAGTGAAGGAGGATTAAGGATGTCAAAAGAAAGGAAGGAAGAATAACAGAATGAAAGTAGATATGTAGGAGCTAGTAGGAAAGATATCTAAGAGCATTTTGGTCCTTTCTCCTTAAAGACTTCCCTCATCTCTGAATTATTACTATTTTTGGAATGGTAATTTAAAAACCTTTTGTCTTGAATTGCCTCTCTTTCTCGATACATAGCTTCTACACCTCTCACCTTGGTGAATGCCCTGCTCAAGAGGGACATTTTCCTCATTTACCTCTTATTCCTCAAACTCCCACCTCTATTGTAGCAGATAAGATCACTTTAAATAAGTTTTGTTTGTCAAATTTACACTCAATTTGTCCTTCATTAAATACTGGAAGCTCTATCCTCCAATTGCTTATACTCACCCCTACTAGTTCCATTAAAAGAGCTTAGTGTCATGTTTTAGGAGATCCATCTCCGACTACTAAGCTATTTCATTTTCCATTATCTTATAAGTAAGGTTAATCTATTAATCATCTCCTAAAGGAGATCCTGATATAAGGAGATAGCAAATGGAAATCATATTTTGGTGGTCTTTCTTTAATAAACAATGTGCTTTTCTAATAATACAAGTATAGGCCAATTTACATTGGTAAAATATGTGACTAATAGAAACTTTTATTGGATTAGGCTAACAAAGTGCTTGAGTTTGGCCTTTTGCATATGCACGACAATCAATTTTTTTGCAAAGGTGGTCACTTGGAATAAAGTTTGATCAAATGAAGCTCAATCATCTTCCATTGTGGATCAACATACGTATTGATCCCTTTGAATATTGACCTATATTTGTTTTGTGTTATTTTGTTAGTTTTATTGGTCAACCATTACATATGGATGAATATTGGACACCCCGCCCTTGTGAGTCACGAGCCCGACGTCCTAAGTGACATCTAGACAGGTGTCCCGCAAAGGTGGCGTGCCCCCACCAAGAGGACTTTCTTTTTCTATTTCCAAACAAATATTGACCTTAATCATTTTGCACAGCCTTGGGACAATTTGCATAACTGTCATTAGGATTATCGAGTTAAGATCTTTTTAGGACGATTTCAAAGAAGGCTTAGAGACCTACAACTTTGAGGAAGACCCTAAGGTAGGATTCTATCCTCTGTAGAGGGTCGGAAATGGAACAGAAGATAGGGGAGGCGAAACGATAGAAGAAGCAAAAGACAGAAGAAACAAAAGACAGAAGAAGTAAAACATAGAAGAAGCATAAGACAGAGGAAGCATAAGACAGAAGAAGCAAAACACAGAACAAGCGGAAAGACAGAAGAAGCAAAAGATAGAAGAAGCAAAAGACAGAAGAAGCGAAAAGGCAGAAGAAGCAAAACATAGAAGAAGCAAAAGGCAGAAGAATCGAAAAGGCAGAAGAAGCAAAACATAGAAGAAGCAAAAGACAGAAGAAGCAAAAAGGCAGAAGAAGCGAAACATAGAAGAAGCAAAATACAGAAAAAGCGGAAAGACAAAAGAAGCAAAAGATAGAAGAAGCAAAAAGACAGAAAAAGCAAAAGATAGAAGAAGCAAAAGACAGAAGAAGCGAAAAGGCGGAAGAAGCAAAAGACAGAAGAAGCAAAAGACAAAAGAAGTAAAAGACAAAAGAAGCGAAAAGGTAGAAGAAGCAAAACACAGAAGAAGCAAAAGACAGAAAAAGCAAAAGACAAAAGAAGCAAAAAGGCAGAAGAAGCAAAACATGGAAAGACAGAAGAAGCAAAAGACAGAAGAAGCAAAACACAGAAGAAGCAAAAAGGCAGAAGAAGCAAAAAGACAAAAGAAGCAAAAACGCAGAAGAAGCAAAACACAGACAATACAAAACATAGAAGAAGATGACATCATCACGAAGAAAACACAGAAGGAGATGACATCATCACAAAAGAAGCAAAAAGGTAGAAGAAGCAAAACACAGAGGATACAAAACATAGAAGAAGATGATGCCATAATAAAGAAAAACACAGAAGGAGATGACGTCATCACAAAAGAAGCAAAAAGGCAGAAGAAGCAAAATACAGACGATACAAAACACAAAAGAAGATGACATCATCACGAAGAAAACACAGAAGGAGATGACGTCATCACAAAAGAAGCAAAAAGGTAGGAGAATACAACTCCTCTCTTGCACATCTTCCCTTATAAGGACCATGACTTTCAACTTAGGTTAGCCCTGAAGTTAGAAAACGAATTTTTCCTTTGTGAAACTTGAAAAATTTCAACGTATCAACTTTAGATAGTCATGAGTAAATATGCAAACATATTCCGTTTGCATCAAAAGATAAAAGTTTTACAAAGCTTTAGTAGGCATTTCAAGCCGCAAATACATTAATACATCAAAATCCCAAAATGCAAAAGATATATGGTTTGCTCAAAATGCACCTAAAGCCTCACTTTACAAACTTGCTTCAAATACAAAATAATCAAAAACTAGGAGTGTTTCCTTGCCTCTTGACCTACTCGATATCCTGCTCATCACTTGAATGTGTGGGAGGAGATTGGGGGGGTGAGCTTAAAGCCCGTGGGTAACAATTTTATAATTTGTAACAAACAAAATTTATAAGCCATATCCAATGCAGAAATTCATGAATATGCAGATCATGAATGCATCACTTAAATCAACTTGTCATGAACACATAAACATATCAAATGGTTTGGGTAAGTCCAAAACATGATGAGCTACACATTTCCAATGTAATGGTCCTGTGTAGTCGTAAATTCTTGAGGGAGTCCTTAAGGAAGCTCCATGTCACCAGCGGGCAGGCGGAAGAAGCCTATACTGGGGTCAACGTGCACGTGACAGTTCTTGAGGGACTACCACAAACCCACATAACACATAGATTTCAAAATCTTGGCAGCTCGATGCCCAAAATGGCACTTTTTCTTGAAAATTTGCTTTTCACATGCTTGTTATACCTTAAAAACCATTTTCAAAAATATGGTTTCATAATCATGCATCATTTGTAAAAACAGCTTTTCATAAGTCATCACATAACTCATGTATAAGCATGTAGCACAATCTTGCAACATTTAAAAACATTGAATGCACATGAATGAGGTAGTTGCAAAATTTATTTGCTGTCATTTCTTGACAGAAAAATTTTATTGGCTTATTACTTAACTATAAAAGTGAAACTCAGCTTGAAGTCCTTGATTATGGCTTGTTCAAAAATGCCTCTCCTCTTGCTTCTCTTGTCCTTCTTGATTACCTTTTTAACATAAATACAATTCCCAAATCAAATAGAAATTTTCAGATGAGAACCCAAAGAAACTAATGTATAAATTGATCCTAGAACCCTTAGAATGCTCTTACCTCAAATCTTCTCGAAATGAAGAAATGCTTGCTTCAAAAGAAGGCTCTTATTTTCCTCTATATTTTTCCCTTCTTGATCACTCTCAAAATCCCCTTTGAAGGTTGAGAAAAATCAAGACCTAACTCAAAACTCTTTTCTCTCTCTAAACCCACGTCACTCTCTCTACCTTCTTTCTTATTTTTGTGCTTTCTCTATTCTGTTCTTCCTCACCACGTTTTTGACTTCTAAAATGCAAGCCAATAAATTCCTCTTCCCATTTTGCCCCTCCTTCAAAGCCTTAAAGCCTTCCCACTTAAGTGATCTCCCCAAAATATCCCTTATGCAACTTATCACTTTAACTTTAATCTAATTTACCTATGTAACATAATCTCATTAACATTAGCATGCTACTTAAATCCAACGTACACTAATCTAGCAAGATCCCAAAATTAATCTAATCATTCTCATTTATCAAGAAAAAAATTTGGGGGCCAACAATGAATTTATAACATCTATGAAGAGGATAGGCTTTACAAGATTATATGTTTAAGTAAAAATTTCATAAGAGCTACTTGATGAGATCTCAATAATGTGATTAAAGAAAGATGAAGAACTAATTGAGGAATTGGTGAAAGTAACTTATCATTGGAAACCAACACCTGATCGTCAAGGAAATGAGTGGAGGAGGACAAGTAAACTGTTTCTTAAAGGGGACATGTACTCCCAATTCCTCTAGTGTTTATAAATATCAATATTAATTTGGAATGTGAGGGGGATTTAATAACCTCAATAAAAAACAAATATTAGTTGGTTATCTATCCTTTATTAGACTTATAATTTTTGTTTTTTTGGAAACTAAGCTCAAGGAAATAAAATGAAAGGAGTTTTGGTTTATCAAAAAAAGCATGACATATCATATATAATGACTAAGTCCATTAAATGGGAAGAATTATTGTTATATTTGATCCAAAAAGGGTAGAATTCCTTGATTAATTCATTAATGAACAAGACATTCACTTGTTCACTAATCTCAAATGGAATAATTTTTAGTTTTGATTCTCCTTCACTTATGATTCTAATCATGGCTTCTAGAGAGCTAGCATTTGGAATGATCTTATAAGTAGGAAAACTAATATTTACATTCCTTGGATCCTATTTGAGAACTTCAATTGTACACTCCTTTTTATTGAAACTGAGGGAAAAATTGTTCTAAAATTTCTTCAATGATTTTAGATCATGTATGGCTAATATAGAAGACAAATCTAGTGTATAAGGTTTAACATTTCATATAGAGCAATAATCCACAAGAAAATTGATTATCTAGCACTTATTAACCAGCATTAGTTGATCCAACTCCCTAGGAGTCTATCATTACATAATAACTGCTGTGATCATACTATTGTTGAAGTGTATAATTTATGTCATAATTATAAAATCACTACCCAATTAATATTTATAAACTATGATGCAAAGATGGAGGGTTGAGGAAAATTCATTGTATCAAATATGGTTGTAAATAATTTAATTTGAAACATGTTTGGAATAAATATCTTGACATTAAGATTCCAAGAGCAACCTGAATAAATCTGTTGGATTCCGCTTGATTCCGGAGCTCAACTCTTGCGAAATCATGAAACTTGAGCTTGCTCTGATATCACATTTGTTGGATCTCACTTGCGGAGCCCAACTTCGGATGTCTTAAACCTTGATCATCATCGGTTCATCTTCATTCTCATAAAAATCCCAATATTTCCCTCACAATTTGTTCAATGGCGTGCCACATAAAATTAGTCACCATGTTCAAACTCACTTCTCCTATTTGTGAACAGTATTTGGAAATCTTCAAACAAGAATTTCAATTGGGCTTCTTCAAATAAATCATATCTCTAAGTCTCTAGTTTGCTTTGAGGCAAGAATGAACTCAATCGGAGTTCTATAGCTCAAGATACGCTTAAAATGCTAAAACGTGCACATGCTCCAATCATGCTCTCCTAACTGACCTCTCACTTACTTTCTATCAAAATGTTTCAAAACAACTCCAAAAGCTATCAATTTTCATGGAGAGATAAATTCATGTCTTAGGAATCTATCGCTTCAAGAATCACTTCATTCGGAGGTCGGATGAGCGAGTTATGACCGAAAGAATTTAATATGTTCATAACCTCAATCAAGCAGTAACATGTCTTGGCGCGATTGTCATAACTTTCACCAAAAATATGGGATTAGTTTCATTATTGGACCATTTGAAAGTAGACTTCTAGATATACAACTTTAATGAAGACTAAAAAGTCAGATTCTCCCTATAAAATAGCCAAAAATCGTGATTTTCTCAAGCTGACCTGTGAGTGTCCGTTTAACGGACACTGTCGGGCCAAAAATGCCCTTTTTCACCGGAGAGAGTCCATTAAACGGACACCAAGTCCGTTTAACAGACATGGCCGATGCATGGGGTCCTTTTTGACCCATAAATGTCTGTTAAACAGACACGCGTGTCCGTTTAACGGACATGGGGGTTTCCAAAACCCCTCCAAACCTTCTCCAATGCTTCCTACCTCCAACTTAACATCATATACACTTATAATCTTGCAAA
>JANIJH010000225.1:51419183-51435948 GCA_024520975.1 Erythroxylum areolatum
AGAGGAAGAAAGCTACGAAGATGGAGGAGAGAACAAACACATTTTAAAGCACCAAAACCCTTGAAAAAGAGAAGTGTTGTGAAAGACCAAGGAAAGTAGGATTTTTATTTAACTATACCACAAGGTGGCATGTTAGGCAAGTGACACATGTCAACCTCTCAATCCTCCATTTAATTTCTCTCCAATTCAAGTCCAAATTCTAGTCCAATTTCTTCCCAAAATTCCAATGACTTAAAATTAAAAATTCCTAAAATCATGTATCTAATTTTCAGTGCCATTGGACAGTACTTTTTACTACCGCTAACCAGTCAGTCTGTCACTTGGCAGTTTTTTCCGGTCCAGAAATTTTCTCGAAATTTTCCAGAAAAATTTCTAAAATTCTCCAAAAATACAAAACTCACAAAAACCCACTCCAATTAAATTTTCAAGCACTAAAATCCTATTTTTCACAAAAATCACATTTATAGACATATATGTCAGAAAATGTCATGAATGCATGTACAATCATGTGCATGTGCAAAAATTTCTATTAATGTATATATGGAGGCCATATTATGCATGATCATGCCGAGATAAGTTTACATACTCATAACCCATTCCAAATTACTATTTTATCCTTCCCATTTGTGATGGGATGTTACAAACTTAATGTTGAATGTCGGACTATGGACTGATGATATATGAAAGTAAGTGAATGTGGATCAAGCAAATGTGACTGATGCATTTCATTTCATGAATGCATGAAACATAATGGGAGTTATGACCATAGTAGCCATCAATCAGAGCTTAAAGCTCAACAATTGAAAATGAGCTTCTAGCTCAAAAGTGAAATAGAGCCTCAGGTTTAACGTTTAATGAGCCTTATATGGGACAATTTTCAATGAGCCCTATATGGAACAGTTTTCAATGAGTCCTATATGGGACAGTTTAGGCACTCAGTCACAACAAAGTAACAAATGAAAAATGAGCCTCATGTGCACTGCATATGCATAAAATGAATGATTAAATGTATTGAATGTGAAGTGTGAAATTGAATGTGAAATATGAAATATGTGAAAGGTGAATTATGTGTTATGTGATTGGGTGAGCCATCGATGATAGTCACTCAATGAGTTCGCAAAACTCACCCAAAATTTGAAAATATTTTTTAAGATCAGAAGAATATCCCGTTAGGCAAACGGGAGTATGCCTTCAGTATGCAAGTAAAGGATAGAGTTCGGGATCAGTTTGCTTCTGCACTTATATTTTCTTATTTTTGTATCTATTTGAGTCTTTCGCAATTCCTGTAACATGTATATTTGAAGATTTCTATTTATAATAACTTTCCAAAGTGAAATGGTTTGTAATTGATTATGAAGTTTACTAATATTATGATTATAAGTGTTTTGTCTCAGAAATGGGCCCCAGTGTAAAATGAAATTTTGATGATTTATGTAATGGTTGAAATGTTGTTAACGCAAATATTTATGAAATAAAGTGTGGCCAATTTTACAATTGATTTCTGCATACGTGTGCATTGTTTTATTTTTAAAAAATTGTGCCGAATGTCAAGTGGTTGACTATTCTAGCATGTCACCTCCACGGGGCACGGACTCGGATATCATCCACGATGTCAGGTTCGAGTCCTGTGGGAGTGAGGTGTTACACAAATTTTCACCATTTTATTGCTGGAAGTTGGTGATCTCCTTAATGATCTCCGTTGTTCTGGCTAAAGGGAAATACTTAGATATAAATGCTTAAGATAAACTTGTTCATGTAGTAGTGGACCCTAAAGGAAGAAGATTTAGCCATACCTTAGCTTTATCTTTCAGAGTAAATTGAAACAACCGTAATCTAATTGCATCATCTGTTACTCCATTGTACTTGAAAGTATATTTGTGATAAGGGTATTTGGATCTTAGTTGCAAATCCATAAAACTTCACTATCACTTGTAATATCTACATCAAAGTTGGTTTGATCTTGAAATTATTTGTTGTCATAACAGGTCGTGTCACACTTTATTGATGTGGCCGAAATCCAGGCCTAACCATATCCATCAATGTCCTCTATTTCTCTACCATGATATTTTCTACTATTACAGCTTTAATCACATGTGTGTCTTTAGTAGCTTGACATAGGGCTGTTTCCAAACGAGAAACTTCGTCATGAAATTCAACCAAAGGCTTCATCGAATTCCTCATTTTTCTCCCAGACATACACCTGCAAAGAAATTAAGTACTTAAATCAACCTGTAATTAAACTAAAAATGATGTTAAATAAGTCCCCGACAACGGCACCAAAACTTGATGAATTATAAAATAAAACACACTCGGACACTGACCGCAAGCATACGGGTTATTGTAGTACGGTTATCATTCCCACGAGGATTTATATTAAGCACCACTATCGATTCTTTCTAGGTTGTTTAAGTTAATAATAAAAAGATTTAGAAATTAAAAGTGATATAAAAATAAATCAATTATATTTAAACTTTTAGGACAAAACCAACTCTTTAAGAAGAGAAATTTCTTTCACAAAGTCACAAGATTAAAGATCTCAAAAATTGTTATCAACTCCTATCCTAATATTCTGCTATCCCAAGTTTCTTAAGAAGTAATTCTTCTCTCTCAAGTTTGAATTACCTGCTCTATTTTATCAACATGCAAATTTCTCAATTCAGATATAAATAAAACAGAGATGAACTACATAACTTTTGAGGAATAAAACTTAGACACTAATCTCTTAGCATGTAAATTGTATTTGTATGATTTTAAAGAAGAACTCAACTCTCATTAAGATCAACTAAAAACTATTTATAATAATAGCAAACCATACATGGCAGAAGTTTAGAAAACAAGATTCACCCTAGAGGGTGAAACAATCTTTTAAATAAATAAACTAGAAAATACACATCATAACCAAACCAAAAAGTAAAATAAAAAATGTAAACGTAGAGCTCCCACTTCCTCTTCGTATCTTGCTTTTTTTTTTTCCTTTTTTCCCCTCTTCATGTCTCTTTTGTATTTGTTGGCACTCCTTTTATATTAACTTGATGAGTCTTCTTATGATTGTCCACCTCCAATGAATTGTAACAGCTCCTCCCCACGTTCTTGCACATTGAAGACTTCTTCTGATCGTTCACCATTCATTTAAAAACATGATGAAATGTTGGAATTCCTTGAAGTTGCACATTGCGATCGCATCATGACACTTGCGATTGCACCAGTGTGCGAATAGCCTTTCTCCTGATCAAAAGTCCTAAGTGCGATCACATTTTAATGACTCGCGATCACACATTGGTTGCACTCGCACCATTCTTTTTTACGATCACACCAGATATGTTTTTCTTGTTTCTATCACCAACTTTTATCATGTTGCACCTCTATTCCCTCACACTTAACAAAACATCAAAACTGCCTAAAAACTAAACTAAACTACCAAACCAAAAACGAAGAGTACCAAAAACATAACTAAAAATATTAACACTAAACAAGTAAATAAACTCACATCAGGCCACTAGAAAACCTACATATATTCGTGGCCTCAATGATATTCCTAGATTTCATCATTTGTTTAATAAATATTTTTTTTTTCTACCAGTGGTCACTTTACTTTCCTAGGCCAAAAAAGACCTTTAGTTCGTCTCCACTTTTAGGTTAGAAAAGTATTTTCATTTTGATCTCTTCATTTAATATAGTTAATTTTCATTAAACTAAGAAAAAGGAACAAACTTCCTTATAAACTAATACTTAGCCTCATCTTCTAGCACTTTCACATTCCTCCCATTAGTAATGAGATTGAATTTTATTTATGTTTTTATTTTTCTTCTCTTACTCATATGTTTTACTAATTGATTGATGCTCAATTAACTCGACCAAAAGATGGTAACAGCTCCAATCTTAACAACCTTCACCTATACATGAGTCTCCCTTATATGACATTGGTTCTAATGATCATCTTCCTAAGTCACAGTGATAAGATCTCTATGGATGATAAGGCTAATACCTCATGACCATGCTATAGTTCTGTACATTAAGTATTAGCTTACTATACATCAACTTGATGGCCTATATTGTTTGATTAAGTTTTAATTTCCCCTTAAAATTATTACTTTTTATGTTTCCAAAAAATGGGAGATCAATTTTATGATATTAGATTAATGGGGAGTGTGAATATTGTACAAGCGATGATTTTTTTTAAATCTCTTTTATATGTGGATATTTATCTTACTTGTTATTGAATATCACTTGACATTAAAGATCTCTTTTTTCTTAATATTGAATTATGTCTTACACATGAACTGCGGGGGAGCTAATCATTACCTTGATAGTTATTTGTATGTCTAATCTTATTATTACTCTCTAATTTCACAAATATTTTATCATCGTTAGAAAAAGGAAGACTATTGAACAAAGGGACATTCCAATCAATGTTGTAATGATAACAAAACATAATCCTACTAATGAGTTTGTTATCCTGATCAGAAGCTTTATAGGAACAAAATGGAGTCATGTATAAACTCAACAAGATAGTTCATGAAGTTAACAAAGAGAAGTTGAAGTTTACGACTCTCAATGAGAAAAATAAGTTAAGAGTAAATGAAGATCAAGGCATATCAAGGTCATTTTATATTAAGTGATGTTAATAATTGTAATCTCATTTAGTCATTTTTATAATCTTAAACACCGTGTATAAACATTTCATATGACTTTATTTGTTAGACCCTGAAAAAAATATTCTTTAAGATAAGCATGATTTGAAATAGTTTTGAGGTTTAGATCAATTAAATTTTTGGAGTTATAATTATGTCAAGGTTAGTAGGATTTATTGAATGGGTAAGTGGAATTAAAGTGTTAATGTAATAAGGATATTCAAAGGCATTTTTGGGAGATCACTTAAGCATAAAAGAACATAAGCTTATAAGGAAGGGTAAGATGGACTTTTGGGCTCATTAAGGGTACAAATGGAAAAAGAATACATTGTCTTGCTTATAAGAGGAGAAAAACGTTAATTGAAGAGGGAGGAGAGTGAAAAACAAAAATAGGAGAGAAGAAGAGAGGTTTTGGTGAAAAAGAAAAGAAGAGAAATCAAGTTTGTTAAGGCAGGTTAACCATCTTTTCTTCTTACTTTATTATAGGAATGGGTTGTATTGAGGATGAAGGAGTTAGAGAGAAAAAAAGGTTTGTGTGGGAAGAAGAGGGAGTAGGAGAACCCAATTGATTTTAGGGTGGTTTCTAAACTAGGTCTTAGGTTTTCCTAACCTAGATGGACTACGAGTAAGTTAGATTTGAGATTAATTTGTGGTTGTTAAAATTTTGTGATTTTTTAAGTTTATGAATTTTTATTAGAATGTTGTTTTAAATGGAACCTTGGTTGCTTTAGGAAACCAAGGAAATCCTACCCAAGAGTAAGGGGAAAGACAAGCTTGACTTGGATTTTTGCAAACTAATTAGATGGGTAACATATTTATAGTTATAGTGTAATTGGGCAAATTCTTGCCTATTTGTGTATATTGAAATTGACTTATTTGTAAATGTTGAAAATGCATGATGAAATATGACTACGTTATACCTCAAAAGAGTTCATGGCATTTTGTATTAAATGAAAAGAAGACAAAGCATAAAAGTATGAGCATATGAGAAAACGATTATGTGTTTTTTTTGGGTGAGAGTTGTTCATCATGTGCACATTGACAAGAGCCTTCTCCCGGTTGCCCGCTTGTGGCATATGAGTTCCAAAATTAGACTCATTTTGTTCATGGGGTAAACTTCAATTTCTCCATTCTGTTTCTATGGAACCCTCGAGCCATTTGTTGTGCATTGCATCTTTAATTTGTCATGTATGATGCATTTGAGTGTTATGTGCTATGGGTGTTAAACTATATTGAAGAATGTTTAAATTATTAAATATATGCATATATATATATATATATATATACATATGCTTGAATTTGTGGTCAATTGCTTATGGCTATAAATATGTTAGTCACTAAGCCGTGTAGCTCACCCCAATAATCCCTCCTCAGGTGCAGAACTAGAAGGTTAACAATCCTTGCAAGGCATCGAAAACTTCAAGATATTAGAAACTTTTGTAACTAAGTTAGTTCAATCACTTTTGGATAGCTTCATAAGCATGTTAAACATTGAGCATCCTATATATGTTGTATTTTGTGTTAAGCCCTTGTTTATAATGTTATTATGTAATTAAAGTTATGTGTGAGCTTCTGTTGATTTAGTAAATGAGTTTAGAACTGAAAAGTTCCCTAGGTGTATGTGCATGTTTCTTTTGTAGTTATACATTTCATAATCTAAGTCTTTCATAGGTGTATAAATTACGTACTAACTTCGAGGAAAACACCAGACTAATTTAGGGTAAATTAATCAAAGTTGTCTTTTGGAAAATTGTAGCTTATCTTCCTAGCTTTCCAACGGTATATAGTATGAAATTTTTAGATATCGGAGTCAAAAGTTATAATCCTTATAAATAGAGATGCTCAGGAGTATAGGACACTTCGTCTAGTGAGGACATATCGTCTGGTGAGGATGCTTCGTCTGGTGATGACGTATCGTCTAGTGATGACGTGTCATCTGGTAAGGACGTATCGTCTAGTGAGGACGCTTCATCTGGTGAGGACGGATCGTCTTTTGAAGACACTTCATCTTGTGAGGACGTATCGTCTGGTGAGGACATATCATCTAATCATGTCATATCATCTAGTGATGACGTCATATACTCTAACGCACTATTCATTTGATCCTATCGTTTGGTCCCATTTTTGACCCTCTAGACGATAGGATTTGCCTTCAAGGTCTTCATAAAAGTTGTATATCTAGAAGTCTTCTTTGAAACTATTCAAAGAAACCTTAATCCGAAATATTTAGTGAAAGTTATGCCAATTGTTCCAAGACAGGTACAACGTGATTGAGGACATGAGCATGGTTGATTCTTTTGGCCATAACTTTATAACCTGACCTCCAAATTAAGTGATTTTTAAAGCAATAGATTCCCGACACATTTTCTATGTCTCAATAAAATTTTTAGCTTTTGGGGTCTATTTGAAAGAGATTGATAGAAGGAAAATGAGGGATCGGTCAAAGGAGCATAACTAAGTTATGAACACACCTTGGATTTTTGAGCATATCTTGAGCTATAGAGCTCTGAATGAGAAGTTTCTTGTTTCAAAATAAACTAGAGGCATAGCATTACAATTGGCTTAAAGAAGTCAAATTGTGATGTTGGTGATGGGCTGTTGTGGGCAAGCCACCCTTGTAAGATGACGGCAAAGTGAGGGTTTATTGAAATAACTTACAAGGAAACCCACTCATGTTTTCTGACTCCGAAACGATAGTTGGGCTTTGAAAATAGGGCCCAACATCTTATGGTATCAGAGCGAATGTTGAGTTCCGAAAAAGGGGTCCAATATTATTGCCTAGGTATTTTCATTCATCAAAGCGGTATTAAAGCTTTTAATTTTAAAAGAAAGGTCTCTTTATCTTTCAAACACTCTTTGGGGGACATTTTAGGAGTTGTTTTAATTCTAATTTCATTAAAAAAAATCAAATTTGAGCATTTAAAGTTGTTATAATCATATTTTTAAGAGAATCGATCTAACTATATAAGTTATTGGTCGATCAATATAAGTTAAATGTATAACATATAAGTTTGTTGAAACATAGATCGACTAATACAGTGATATGGTTGACCAATATCCCTCCAGGGGACACACTGGTTAGCTAATATGCTTGAGTGGGTGATCAATGTCTTGACGACTAGTGAATTTGTATATTCAATGAACATTGGTCTACTAAAAGCTATAATGATCAACCAACAGTTATTTTTTTGCTCCAATGACTAGTAGGCTCAAATTCTTATAAATACATGTTCTATCATTGGTTCTTGCATCCATAAATATTTACGTTTTTAAGTGTTTTTTAATCATTTGAGCAATCATCGTCCCATTTCAAGTGACAAATTCTTTTTAATATTATCAAAGCGATAAAGTAAGCTATGACTAATTCTTTTTAATATTATTAAAGTGATAAAGTAAGCTACTTTGAGTTGTAAGCTTCCATTAGGGTTTTTGTATATTGTATTTGAGAGTATTCTAAGGGGCTATTTGTTTTCATTTTTTAATTTTTTATGTGGTTTTTGCAAATTAGAAAACAACTCTTAAAATCGTGTTTGGTTAAACACATTTGTATATTTCGTTTTTAAAAATAAAAAATGGCAACTATTTTACAAAAATGTAAAAATAACATTTTTGTGATTTTTAAAAACAAGTTTTGATAAACGTTGTTTTCATAAAAACATCATATTTTTCTCTCCTCTACGCCGACTTCGCCTTCTGCATCTTCATTGGTGTTGCAATATCTCCAGTTTGTTTTCATATCTATCTGTTGTTTATATGATTTCTTTTGTCTCTCTTGTCCATAACATCAAACCCATAACAAAATAGAGAAACTAGGCGTGATGGAGGAAAGATATGAAGACCGTGAAAAGGAAAAGAGATGTAGCCATACTCATTAAAAGCAACATATAGAACTTCTACTTTAAGAATAAACTTCTACAATTTTTTGTGATGATAAAGAAGATAATGGACTCTTGTTTTTCCTCTAAACATCAATTTTTTAGCTCTTCAATTTTCACTTCACCTCCTTTACTAAACATAACGACAACTTATCTGATTCTTTATAAAGAACCAACAAAACTATGAACAGCTATAACGTTATTCAAATTGAAGGTAGATTTTTTCTGGATCCTCACATCATTTTAAATCCGAGACAGCTATCTTCTTCCTCATATCTTTGCAACTTATTTATTCTTGAATTTCACATTATTGTTTCTCTTTGTCCTCACATCTCTATTGCTTTTTCTTCTCATCCTCGTGTGGAGCATGCATAGAGTGGAGCACTTGTCTTCACATCATTTAATGTAGCAGAGCCTTTATCCCTTACAAAAGTCAAGCCTACACTTCACATCATTTAATGTGGCAGCCTAGTCATAGCCTATCCTTCAAGTTATTTTTCCTATTGTAACAAAAGTGAAGCATCATTTAATGTGTGGCACAGGTTTTTATTACAAAAGTAAAGCATCATTTAATATGTGGCAGAGGCTTTATCAAAAGGAAGCCTAGTCTTTATGTCATAATGAAGACAAGTGAAGCCTAGTGTTCACATTATTTGTCTTCATGTAATACCAGGTTTGATATCTTCCATCTCCCTTTTCTCACAATATTGGTCCTCAATTCCTGTGAAAACCTTTCCTTTGCCTTAACATCAGAATCTCTTCACACCCATATGTCATAACTTAACAATTTATGCTAGGTAAGGTAGGAATGTGAATACTAGTTGCGTGTGTACAGTACAAACTAAAATCCTAACCCGTAACTAAACTAAAGGAGTAATTAGCAAGAAGTAAATTAATCATATTATGATAGGAATACTATCAATGGAACAGAAAACAGGTCAAAGGGCCATATATATTTGGAGAGAGGTCTATTAAGATCCTGTAAAGCTCCCTGTTGTATTTATCACGGGACTTATATTTGGTACAACAATAGTTTTACATGATCCAAAAGATGCTCCAGCCTAGAAGATGCATAAAACAGTGACTTAGAGAAACTAGAATTAATTTCTCAAATATTGAGAAGGGAAAAAACAAAAAAGGAGCCCTTCATACATAAATCAGATAGAACCGAAGGCAGCATTTTGCAATTGCAAGCCATCAACTTACAAAACTATAGACCACATTGGTATTATCCAACTAAAATTTGTTAGAAATGTGTACTTGATTTATTGTAGTAATTTTCCTACCAAGTTTTCACATACGGTGAAAATTTAATTTGTATACAAGTTTAGACACCAAACATTTTTTAAAAATCATTACGATTGTCGCATGTTTATTTTAAACTATATTTAGCATTTAATACTTTGTAAAGATTATTGTGATTGCTGTCACTTATATGTTATTACATTTAGAGATGGAAGGCTTGAACAATATGAATGATTACAATGATTGTATGGAAGTAAATGAAAAAGATGGGGTATGGAATGATACTATAGAGATGTATTTAATCTCCTTGATTGTTGAAGAAGTGAAGAAGGGAAATCGAGTGACTACTACCTTTTCCAAATCTGGTTGGAAGAATATTAAAGCAAGGCTTCAAAAAAAATTCAATAAGGAGTATACTGATATTCAATTGAAGAATAAGTATAATGGATTAATGGCCAAATTGAAGGATTTGAAGAACTTAGTCAAAGAAACAGGAATCGGTTACAACTCTTTTACTGATGAAGTTAATGCTACAAATGAATGTTGGAAAAATCTATTTAAGGTAAAATAAGTCTTTTGTTTTATTAATATATCATATTATATAATATTGATTTTCATTTGTCTTTTTCATCATTATAGGTGTATAAAATGGCTCATAGATTTAAGAAAAAGGATGTAAGGAATTTTTAGACTTGTGTCATATTTTTGGAGATACTACTACAACTGGTGTGCATGCACATCTATCAACCAAATCTCCATCGAATAGTATAGAAGAACATGGAAATGATATTGATAAAGATTACTCTTATAATGGAAATGAAGATCAAGATAAAAGTTCTCCATCTAAGAGAAAGAAGTCTCCTAAGAACAAGAAGGCAAAGAAGACACATTCTAATATTGTAGAAGAAGCTTTACTTATACTTAGTGAACAACCAAAAAGGAAGAATGATTTACTTAAGAAAAAATTGAGTGAAAAATCATCCACTACAGGGAATAGATCCCAAAAGTCTAACATAATGATGGAATGTCTAAATTCTTTAGATGAATTAGGTGTTGACGGTGTGCAATATGGAAAAATTGTGAAGGCTTTACATGATTCTCCATTTTATAGGGATATTTTTTTTAAAGATGACACAAACAAGGGAGCTAGATTGGTTTATGTCACTTTAGTTATATTTTCATGTTATTGCATATCGAATTCTTATTTATTTGAAACTTTTATATTATGCACTATTCCATATTTTGAACATTTTAAGTTTTTGCTTTGTATGAATATTTGGCTTAATTTTAAGTTTATATTTTGTATGAATATTTTTTCTTTATTTGATTAAATATACTTGATTGAATATTTTATTAATTATTTATTATTGACAATGTAGATACATGGATTTCTTATTAGATTTCGAATCAGATTCTGATGATGAACGGAAGAAGATAATCATTATTTTTGTAGCTGGGGAATACTTTCATTTACAAAAGCAACCATGTAGAACTTCTACTTTACCAAGTCATGATTGGATATTAGAACTTTTGAATGGGAATCCTACAAGGATTTATGAAAACTTAAGAATGAGAAATATAATCTTCTTAAGCTTATGTGATGAGTTGAAGAGTTTAGGAGGCTTAAAGCAATAAATCATTTGACTGTGGAGGAACAAGTAGCAATTTTCTTGATGACTATAGGGTATAGTGAGATAACTAGAGTCAATGTAGAATGCTTCAACATTTGACCTGGACAATTTTGAAGTATTTTTTAAAAGTCTTATATTCAATTAATCGTCTTGCAAAAAGAGTCATTACTCCACCATTTTTTACTAATACACCTCCTACGATTTAACATAATTCCAAATTCTTTCCATATTTTTAGGTACATTCATATATTTAATTACTATTTTAATTATGTCCTTATGATTAAAAATTATTTTAATATATTTTTTAATTTTTAGGATTGTATAGGAGCAATAGATGTTACACATATTGATGCACATGTTCCGACCGATGAACAAATACCATACATGGCAAAAGAATTAATCCAACCTAAAATGTTATGTGTTGTTGCTCATTTGACATGTGTTTTACATATGTAATGGGTGGATGGGAAGGTAGTGCAAATGACTCTCGAGTTCTTTTGAAAATAGTGACAAGTCTAACGAATCAATTTCCTATGCCTCCATAAGGTATTATATTATTTTAAATAAACATAGTAATTATGATTCATTTTTAATATCTTTTTGTTAATATTATGTTCTTTCTATATTAGGTAAGTACTTTTTGATTGACCCGAGCTATACTAGTATATCTGGATTTCTTTTACCATATCGAGGTGAAAGATATCATTTGTGAGATTATAGAGGCAGAGGAAGAGCTTAAGGTCCACAGGAATTGTTTAACTACATGCATTCTTTATTAAGAAATGTTATTGTAAGATGTTTTAGCATTCTAAAAGTAAGATACCCTATACATAAAAACGTGTCGAGTTATGATATGAAGAACAAAAATACATCGTTATTACTTGTTGTGTTATACACAACTATATTAAAATGTATGGACAAAGCGATGAATTATTTGAAAGTTGTGCTAAAAATAAAAAACAAATTAGGAAAAGTGAAATTGAAGATATAAGTTCTCAAGTGGAGTATAATATTACTCCAGCACAACTTTAAGGTATGTCTTGGAAGCGAGGTGAAATTGCTAAACAAATGTGGAGTGATTATATTATTTCTAATTGATTTATGTTTCTTTTTGTAAATTATAGTACTATTATGTTTTCAAGAATTATAGTATGATGGACATATTTTATTGATTAGAATGACTTAATATAATTTCTAATTTAAGTAATTTTTTATATACAATTAATGTGTAATTTGTAATAATATTTGATTTGCATATATTTAATTTTAGCTATAATGATAATTAATTAATTTAATAATATAATGTATTATATTATAATTATTATACATAAGAATATAATTACAAAAAATAGAAATATGATAATAAAACCAAACATGTTTTTGTTTTCAGTTTTTATTAGAAATCTGAACCAAATAGGTTTTAGTTTTAAGTTTTTATACTACAAATCTCAACCAAACAGGTTTTCGTTTTTTAAGAAAAAACAGAATCTAAAAATAGGAAATAAAAAAAACAACAACAACAAAATAGAAATGGAACCAAAAGGCCCCTAAGTGATTACTTTTACCTTAAAGCAATATCTTAAAATAGACTGGAATGACTGGTTCAACTAAAAGTAATATGAATCGCCTAGTTGTTCAGTTTAATTTAGTGTAATAACTTGTTTGCATAAATATCGACCAATTTACAATGAACTAGTTGTTCTTCAACCATTGTTTATACTCGGTTCTCCTCATTTCCTTTTATGGAAATCGTTAGTCCCTCCATAACCCACATTCTTACTTTATTACCATCACTCAACAGAAGCAAACCAACTTTGCTACTAAACTTTTGTTGGGCGAAACAGAAGAGAAAGCAACGAACTATGCCAAAGATAGAGTAAGAGGGGACAGATCCATCACTAAAGGTGATGATGATGAAGCCAGGGGCAAAGTCTAGAGAAGATGCCCAAGAGGTTTTGAAGACGGTGAGAGGCTAAAGCTTACGCTCCTTTAGAATGCTATCTTGATGTGAATCTTCATCCCATTCAGTTGCATCTTCCCACATTATGGTGATTTTGACTAGGGACTGTTGTGATATTGGCCACTAGTTCACTTCAGTCTTAGTTATCTTGCACTTTAACAGTGTTGTTGCAAGATGTTCCTTTTCCATTATTTGGTTTGATTTTTTTTTTTGGCATCACCAAGGCAATCATAATCACACCATAGACCATTTCTTTTTTAGTTTTAGATCTAAATCCTTGAAGGGGTACACTGTACTAAGTGATGAGAGAGTAAAGGAAATGATTGATAGAGAAAGTGAGTGAGCATTTGCCAATAGGTGATTATCTAAAGCGTTCGAGGAGTGGGAATTTGGACTTGAATTTTAAAAGAGAGGCTATTGATTGGATTTTAAAGGTTGTACTATTTTGTTTTTCTTTCTATTCTCTGAAATGGGATTGGTGTTCTACTTCTTTTGATCGATTTTTCTCTGGAAACTTTGTTCTAGGCTATCATCTCTTTTCCTAAACAATGTAAATTTTCTCTGCATTATGCAAATATGGGTTGTTTGTACCTTATCTATATGTTATCTCTTATTGTCCAATCATTTTCCACTTTCACGTTGGATCGGTGATATCCTTTTGCATTGATTTTGGTTTACAATGCCCAATGCAAGATGAAGTCTTTGCTAACTATTTGCTTATCGAGTTTCTTTCATTGTGATCATCAGGTTCAAGCTCATCATAATTTTGCATCACTAAGTAAGCCAGGACTAAAGTCCGGAGAAGGTTCCTAAGTTCTGAAGATAGTGAGAGACTGAAGCTTACGCTCCTTTAGAATGCTATCTCTATGTGAATCTTCATCCCATTCGATTGCATCTTCCCATATGGTGGTGATTCTGACTAGGGTCTAGTATAATCTTGGCCACTAGTTCACTTCATTCTTAGTTACCTTCCACTTTAACAGTGTTGTTGCAAGATGTTCCTTTTCCATTATTTGGTTTGATGGTTTTTTTTTTGCATCACCAAGGCAATCATAATCAGACCATCGATCGTTTCTTTTTTAGTTTTAGATCCAAATCCTTGAAGGGGTTCACTGTACTAAGTGATGAGAGTATAAAGGAAATGATTGATAGAGAAAGTGAGTTAGCATTTGCCAAGAGGTGATTATCTAAAGCATCTCAGGAGTGGGAATTTGGATTTGAATTTTAGAAGAGAGACTGTTGATTGGATTTTAAAGGTTGTATTATTTTGTTTTTCTTTCCATACTCTAAAATGGGATTGGTGTTCTACTTATTTTGATTGATTTTTCTCTAGAAACTTTGTTCTAGGCTATCATATCTTTTCCTAACCAATGTGGATTTTCTTTGCATTATGCAAATACGGGTTGTTTGTACTTTATATATATGTTATCTCTTATTTTCCAATCAGTTTCCACTTTCACGCCATATCGGTGATATCCTTTTGCATTGATTTTGGTTTACAATGCCCAAGCAAGATGAAGTTTTTGCTAACTGTTTGTTTATCGACTTTCTTGCATTGTGATCTTTAGGTTCAAGCTCATCACGATTTTGGGTCACTAAGTAAGCAAGGACCAGATTCTGGAGAAGGTGCCCAGGAGGTTCTGAAGACAGTAAGAGACCAAAGCTTCCGCTCCTTTAGAATGCTATCTCTGTGTGAATCTTCATCCCATTCGGTTGCATCTTCCCACATTGTGGTGATTTTGACTAGGGTTTAGTGCAATCTTGCAATCATAATCACAATATAGATTGTTTCTTTTTTAGTTTTAGATCCAAATCCTTGAAGGGGTTCACTATACTAAGTGATGAGAGAGTAAAGGAAATGATTGATAGAGAAAGTGAGTGAGCATTTGTCAAGAGGTGATTATCTAAAGCGTCTGAGGAGTGGGAATTTGGACTTGAATTTTAGAACAGAGGCCGTTGATTAGATTTTAAAGATTGTTCTCTTTTGTTTTTCTTTCCGTTCTCTAAATTGGGATTGGTGTTCTACTTCTGTTGATTGATTTTTCTCTGGAAACTTTATTCTAGGCTATCATCTCTTTTCCAAAACAATGTGGATTTTCTCTGCATTATGTAAATACAGGTTATTTGTACCATATCTATATGTTATCTTTGATTGTCCAATCATTTTCCACTTTCACGTCGGATTGGTGATATCCTTTTGCACTGATTTTGGTTTACAATGCCCAACGGAAGATGAAGTATTTACTGTTGTTTGTTTATCAAGTTTCTTGCCTTGTGATCATTAGGTTCAAGCTCAACATGATTTTGGATCACTAAGTAAGCCAAGACTAGACTCTAGAGAAGATGCCCAAGAGGTTCTGAAGAGGGTGAGAGACTGAAGCTTTCGCTCCTTTACAATACTATCTCTATGTGAATCTTCATCCCATTCAGTTGCATCTTCCCACATGGTGGCGATTTTGACTAGGGCCTGGTGTGATCTTGGCCACAAGTTCGCTTCAGCCTTTGTTACCTTGCACTTTAACAATGTTGTTGCAAGACATTCCTTTTCCATTATTTGGATTTGCAGTTTTTTTTTTGGCATCACCAAAGCAATCATATTCACACCATAGACCGTTTCTTTTTTAGTTTTAGATCTAAATCCTTGAAGGGGTTCACTATACCAAGTGATGAGAGAGTAAAGGAAATGATTGATAGAGAAAGTGAGTGAGCATTTGCCAAGAGGTGTTTTGCTAAAGCATTTGAGGAGTGGGAATTTAGACTTCAATTTTAGAAGAGAGGCTGTTGATTGGATTTTAAAGGTTGTTCTATTTTGTTTTTGTTTCCATTCTCTAAAATGGGATTGGTATTATACTTTATTTGATTGATTTTTCTCTAGAAAATTTGTTCTAGGCTATCATCTCTTTTCCTAAACAATATGGATTTTCTCTACATTATGTAAATATAGATTGTTTGTACCTTATCTATATGTTATCTCTGATTGTCCAATCATTTTCCACTTTCACATTAGATCGGTGATATCCTTTTACATTGATGTTGGTTTACAATGCCCAAGCAAGATGAAGTTTTTGCTGACTGTTTGTTTATTGAGTTTCTTGCATTGTGATCTTTAGGTTCAAGCTCATCACGATTTTGGGTCTCTAAGTAAGCAAGGACTAGATTCTGGAGATGGTGCCCAGGAGGTTCTAAAGACAGTGAGAGACTGAGGCTTACACTCCTTTAGAATGCTATCTCTATGTGAATCTTCATCCCATTCGGTTGCATCTTCCCACATTATGGTGATTTTGACTAGGTTTTGGTGCAATCTTAGTGTTGGATCCCGAAATTTTCTTGGAAAATAGAAATTATGAAATGAATGACATAGGTGCTTTTGAGTATGTATGTGTTGTGGGTGGTTTAGAGTTAAATGAAATTGATGTGTAAAGA
>JANIJH010000225.1:51503966-51514278 GCA_024520975.1 Erythroxylum areolatum
GAGAATGTTAGTAATAGATATGCCAACTCCACCATTTACTAGAGGGTTAAGTCATTTTTAAGTTTTAGGTTTTATCTTTTGAGGGGTTTTTAACATTTTAGGAGCATGTATAGTTAGGAACTTTTTTCACTATCTTTACTTGATAAGATAGCATGGAGACTCCAAATTTATTTTAATTTTCGATCCCATTCTTGTTAAGGCATCCAAAAAGGTTATTGACCAATATAGTGACTCCACTGGGGACTAGAGAGTTAAGCATTTGATAGGTTTTAGGTTTTGTCTTTTGCGGAGCATTTAATTTCTTTAAATTTCAAAAAATTGGTGTGAAGTGTGTAATTGCATGATTGTATTTATTTTTCTTGCAAATTTCAGTTTTCATTATTTTGATTGTCTTTTCTATTTTGTAGTTTAGGCGATATAGTTGAGAAAAGGGTAAAGTTTTTTAGAAAAGAACTTTGAGTACATAAGTGTTGATATTTTTTTAAGAAAAAATATTAAGTGTTTGTGTGTGTATGTATTATTTATGTTCATAATACCTTTG
This sequence comes from Erythroxylum areolatum, assembly GCA_024520975.1. Taxonomy (NCBI): domain Eukaryota; kingdom Viridiplantae; phylum Streptophyta; class Magnoliopsida; order Malpighiales; family Erythroxylaceae; genus Erythroxylum; species Erythroxylum areolatum. The sequence goes on from JANIJH010000225.1 coordinate 51,504,508, forward strand.
TGGTCCAACTATTAACATTATTTTTTTGGGTCATTTAGAAACAAAACATCGAGAATATGGTAGTAATAATCAATTTCATATTAGTTGTTCTAGACTTATACCTTCTCACTAGTTCAACTTATGTTTAGTAATATAAAATTATCCTTAGATTGAGTGTATTAGTCAGCTTTGGCCTTACTTGTAGTGTTATTATTTAGGGGTTGCCAAATCTTAGCAAACATTGAAGGAAATAAACTTGTCTTTATAAAAAAATTACCTCTTTTACTTTCTTTTATCAAGTATAATTTTAGCAAACTATGGACAAATTTCTTTAAATTATGCAACATACTTACATTAGTAGTAGGATTTCCTTTTTTTTTTGGGGGGAAAAAAGAGCTATTAAAAATTAGTTTTATTATTTTTATTTCCAATTTTATTCATTTCAATGTTACAAGTAAAATTCTTATGTTTGAGGAAATTACATTTTTGTTTCATCACTTTTCTCTTATATGCACATTTATGAACTGGTGTTTTCTCTCCATCTTTTCATTCTCCCTGATGTGAAACACACTCTAAAACAACTCATAATCAATCTTCAACATACCCAATCATTCTAAACTTATCTTGTCATATATTTCAAGCTTAATTTTTTTCTTTCAAAACTATAGAAGAATTTATTCAAAATTGGGGTTTTTGGCAAATCGGGTGAAATTCAACTATATATTCTTGAGTTAAGGAACAATTTAAGAAGATGATGAGTATAAAGCCTTCCATGCTAGTTAGATCCTAGTTATTCTTCAAAATAGTTAAACACGCCTATAAAGAGTTAACCCTAGAGATTTTATCTACGTTTAAAATAAAGAGAATATAGATTGAGATGATTTAGAGGATATAAAACTTTGGATGAGACGTATGAAGTAGTAATGTCCATCACAAAATTCAAAAAACAACACAAATCTATGCAAAACATCACGTATAGTTTTTTACTAGGGGATTTTGCAACAATTTCGCGATAAATATAAATCGTCATGAATGAATATTAGCAACAATATTTAGTGATCAAAAATTGTTATGGTGAGTCCTACAAAACTTTGTAAACTCATTTCCCCTGTGACATATCAATACCTACCATTTGTTTCTTTCAATCTGTGATGAAATAGTAAGGATGTAAAACGAAAAATTTTATAATTTTTTCTTTTTTAAAATCATAACAAGAAAATTGAACAAAAAAATAAAAGACATACAAACACCTCCTTAATTTTCTTTTGCAAATCTAGGAAAACATAAAGTACAATGAATAATTCAACATTATAACATTACAATTTTATCTATACAAAGAATAAATTACTTGTTTATCCTTATTAATATAATTTTATTAAATTTAATTACGTGACAAGCAAGTGATCAGAGATGATCACAGATGGTTGATTTCGTACCTTAAATCATATAAATATATATTTTATTTAGAACTCCACCTCACTTTCTTATGGTTACATCCCTGGAGAGCTTGTTCTATAATTTGTAGTTGCAATAAGGATTGAGATTAACCATACTTTTGTTGTTCTCTGTGATATTGCATTAGGAAGGGATCTAAAGAAATTCCTCTTGTGCGTTCAAGTATTTTTTTTTCTAATGATATTATGTGCGTGTGTGTGTGTATAACTCCACCTCACTTTCTTGTGGTTACATCCCTCGAGAGCTTATTCTATAATTTGTTGTTACAATAAGGATTGAGATTAACCATGCTTTTGTTGTTCTCCGTGATATTGCTTTAGGAAAGGATCTAAAGAAATTCCTCTTGTGAGTTCAAGTATAGTTTCTCTAATGATATTGTATAGATATAGGCATGTTATTGTTTTAATCATTAATTAGTATTTGTTTAATTAGGTTATTGTTAGCCTGCGGATCTTCCTTATTATGAGAAGCTGGTGTAACTTTTTGACCTTTTTTTTATATTAATAACGAGACAAGTCTTGGAGCAATTGATAAGGTTACTCCTTTGTGAAATTACACGCTTGAATCACGAAAATAATCTCTTCCTAAAAATATAAAAGAAAGGTTGCCTATTATTGATATTCCTCTCCCATATTGGTAATGATGTTACCCTCTTAATATTTTCATATTGTTATCGATTGGTCTCAGTTGGAGTCTTGACAGAGTGATGTTCTTATATATTTATCTTCAAGAATTTTTATTCAGTGTTTTCTTTGGTAGCATTTACGGATTGGGTGAGGGGAGGGATGTGTCCCTTAGACACCATTTCCTATTCTTCTTTTATTTTGTGTCCTTTTTTCCATGTGCCATTATCTTAGCTTCAAGTCCAAAGTCCCCATCCAAGATTCCAAATGTCTGGGTTCAGGGCACTTGCTATATATAATTTGCATACACAAGTGATCTGATCTTCAGTTCCAAGGAAATCATAATTCATCTTACTAATGCTTAACAACTTGATTGACTATCTGGTTGGGGAGCCATCATCCAGTCTCCACTTCCAGTACATCTATCTATATGCATAATAAAATGATATTTGCCTTTTCTCTCTGTGTAGTAGAAGATAGTAAATGTTCATCCAATGATCTTAGTAGATATGACTTATACCAAATTAAAACTATTTGTGCCCATATCTTTTGCATCTTCCTAGACAAAGAAACAATAAACAATAGAAGCTCAGTGGAGGAAACTAAAGACCACAATCAATAGGATAGCTTGGTTCTTCTTAGGTTGTTCCTACAACTAAGATTTAAGCAAGAAGTAGGTGCCAACTAGTTCCACATCTGAAGCCTATTAAATAACAACTAAGGTCCTCTACATTCCACTTCCATCTAGAAAAGGACATATCCTAAACCATTAGCAATTGTAGGGATCTTCAAATACAATCAAAGTTTTGCCCTCGGTCTTATAAGAAGTAAGAAAGTTGGTCCTTTTTCCTAAATCCCCCTTCCCCATATATATCATTCCATTGCTTTAACTCTATTTTTCAGTTTTGTTGTCAATATGTTCAAAAGGTATGCAACTTGTGATGGATTCTTTAATTATTAATGTGTGATAGAATATTATTCAAATAAATTTATTCTTTTTTACTTGTTGGATTTATGTTTGATTATTGTACATTCTATCATAGGGATTGTATGAAGGAATAAAAGGAGAAGTATGATCTATACATTAATATTCTAGGTTTGTGGAAAGACATTTATTAAACTAAGGTGATAATTAAATAGGTTAACTATGCTTAATGATTTGGGTAGGTTGAATTGTGCATCTAGAGATGGTAATTACATAATTAAAAATACATTTGTGCCTTAAGAGGGAATAGATATACCTTTGGTTAATTGTTATTTTAACCATGATAATCAATCTTGCACGATAATTAGAATTTTATTCAAGTGAACCCAAAGTCTTAGTATTTATCTTATTGTTTGTTTTTTCACTAGGTCAATTGTCTTGTTTTCATTAGTTAAGCAATTTAATTGTCTTTCGTAGATTCTTATATTGATTAGTTTTATTATTAGGATAGGATTAATGGATATAATAGTATAGTCCTTATGAGATTGATACTCTAGAGTACTCCAATTTTAATAACTTGTTTCAATTGATTATACTTACAAATAAATTCAATCACTAATCTTCTAAACTTGGTTTAAGGAACTAAAACCTTGGGGTATATTGAACTATCATATTTAATTTGTTTTTATTGTTCGATTTATATCTTGAATATCAATTATTTTTAAGTGTTCATCTTTCATGATTGTATTGATTAATTGTTAGGAAGGTTAATTAGTTTTTTATTTTATTGAAAATCTAAAATTATTTAATCCCTCTAATCTAGGAAGGAATCAGGGTAGATTGTTGGTCTTAGGATTCTTAAGTTCTAAGAAGAAAATTTCATTGAATAAAATTCAAATGCATGACTTATATAGTTATATTTCATTTTTTTTTAATTCTTAAAACTACTATTAAATTAAATATTCATGCACTTGACTTAGATTGTCTGATAGTTATGGTTAATTAGATCGCGTCTCTTTTTAGTTAAATAAGATTAAGAAAAGATAAGAACTAATTCCTACGATGAGTATTTGAAATATAAATTGATGTATTTTGTATAGATAATGGTAGAAAATTTTATGAGAAGATGTTGACAAAGAACAAGATTTATTTTTTATTCACTTCTTCATATTTTTAATATTGCTTTCTTACAATCACATTATTTGTCATTTTTAAGTGCAAATCTATCACATAAATATTTACAAATATTTTTTTTTAGTGTAAGCGACAAGACGCTAGCATTGAAATAAGATAAGTTTTAGTATAAAAAGGGTGACTTTTACTTAATCATGATGAATGTGTTTGATTTGTTATGTAGTAACTAAGATGCCATTAAACTTTTCCCCTTAAAAATCAAAAGAGTAGAGTTTATAACAAAAATTTTCAAAATTGTTTCCGTAGCTTTCGTGTAAGCAATTGATGAAATGGATCATCGTCCAAAAATTGATTGTTTAAAAGTGAAAATGTGATACCTGTACAATCGATATTCCCGCTTCATTAAAAAATGCAATAAGAATTAAAAAAACTTTCATCGCGATTTAACAAGAAGTCAGGATGGCCGAGTGGTCTAAGGCGCCAGACTCAAGTTCTGGTCCTCTGATGAGGGCGTGGGTTCAAATCCCACTTCTGACAAAAACATATTTTTCATTGTCACATCTATGTATTGCTGCTAGTCCAATGATCCTTTCCTAAGCCATATTGTTTTGGAGAGGTCTCCTTTCATGTAAGTATAAATATCCAAGGCATACATTTTCGTTTGAGAACTTCAAAATCCTGAGAGCCCACGCTGGCCTATATGCAGAGGAATTACAGTATCCCAAGGAGCAACTCTTACTCATTGACAGTAGCTTAGGAAAGCCTATAGTTTTGATCTTATTCGATTGCCAAGTTAGAGTGCACTCAAGTGCCTCCATTAAAACACTCCCCTCTAATCCGTTACATCATGTCCTTCAAAATAAAAGAAAGAGCTTTGGCATAGCTGACACCACGCATGACATTTGCAGTAACTTTCTATCACAGTCAATGAATCTTTGCCGAAGTTTCAGAAACAGAAGTCCACAACGAAAACCCGCACTCGTTCTTTCTAACGAACCTTTATATAGATAGTAAAATTAGGCTTTAGTTCAAGCAAGCTTTAACGAACGTATAGTTTTAAGCAAAGCAAACGCTTCTTCTCTCCTCGATGGACGGTAATTAACCCAAATATGTGGCTGGGCATTGAAATACATTGAAAAATGAAATTGTCCTTCACCGAACAAAGAATATTTTACAATGCTAATAAAAAAGGCATCTTCTTGCTTTATTGTGCCTACTATAATTACAAATGGGCTGATCAACGTTACATTTAACTAGTAATAGATGCCTATCATCTGTCAGTTGTTCTACTTGGAGTTCTATTTGCGTCCCTATGGGGTAATCACCAAACATTGTTCAAGATACATCTCCAAAGCAGGTAAGATCGCTCTACTCCATCACATCGATGTTTTGCAAGGGGAGCAACTCACATATGATAAACAGATTGATTCTCAACAAGTTAAGTGCGCAACTAGGGAATTATTTCATTAGATCCAAGAAGACAAAACCATTCCAGAGACTATGCAAGAGCATAGGTGGAATTAAGCTCCTAGATCGTGCAAAAATAACACCCATCACTACCCCGAGAAAGATAAGTGGTAGCAGTCTTTGTACATTGAAATGTGCTAATGCAAAGGCGACTGAACTCACGAGTATTGCACACCATACAGGCATGTACCTGGTTAATGAAGGCAGAAGGAAACCCCGAAAGACTATCTCCTCCCATATAGGAGCACACACAGACACCACTATTGCATACAGTGACATCGCTACCGGATCCCGAGCTGCAATTGATTGCTCAACGCTTGAGAGACTAACTGGTGTGGATGGCAGGATGGGCAATAGGCTAAGATTGAACTGTGACAGCCGATTCACCAGGGGAAACATCAGGCATCCAAGAGTAACATCTAACAGCCAACTCCCTCTCAGGCTAAACCTAAACCAATCAGATGGAAGAGGACAGAATCGGGACAGGCAACGGTGAAGGATGGCAACTCCAGCTAGACCTTCAGTTACATCAGTTACAAGGCTGAATAAGGCTTGCCCTCTAAATGTTAGAGATTCTTTGTTGAAGCCTGCAATGTGGGCTGTAAAAGGAATAACCCAGGATCCTATAAACCAGAATGAAACAACCCAGAGAAGCATCACCTGCAATGACAATGAAACTTTGACGGTGCCCATTGTTATCAAATCTCAAATAAGACAATTTAGCTCTATAACAGATGGTTATGGTTCATACCACTTTGATTTATTCAAAGAAACAACAGAATACAGGATTACATTATGAAATATTATTAGATGCTAACATTCAGGGCACTAAAGAACTTCAAAAGGCTTCAAGGAAGCAATCTGCCAAATATTAACTGTTCAACAGCTAATAGGAATAAAAGAAGCAACCAACCCAATAAGCAGTCCTAAAGCTTGTCAGAAATTATTGTTTTAGAGTGTCATTTAACAAGACTTACTATCCAGTAGTTATTAATTTTTTGTTTATCTCCATTCAATAAGCGAATAAAAGCATTACCTGCACTATGGTCTCCGCTGTCCATGGTACAGTCCACCTGCTTCCAATTGCCCTAATTACCACATCTGCAGCCTGAAATTTAACAAAGTAGACAGAGAGTATAACATCGATATTTCAAGCAAGAACATGCAAATGTCTCAATATCAGTACTACCATGCTTTGATTTTCAGGACGAAAACGAAAATGAAATCATTGTAGATCAACTGACCTAAGAAAAGAAAAAAGTCACTAAGAATTAATGAAATCAATAAGAGATCAGTTCTCTACTTTATTAATTTAATGACAAACAATAGTGTGATACTTCATCACCTCACACCATCCCTCTCTCTCTCTATGTATATATTCTGTACTACACATTGCAAAAACCTTGCCATGTCAGCTTTCGAGAAATTGACAGCATATTCCCCTTTTCGAGCACACAAAACAACACCACAACAAAATACAAATAATTACTGAAATCAGTCCAGGCCCAATTCATCATTCTGATCAAGCCTCTGTTACCTTGGAGCCCTTTTTCTTCCTCCTGCTGTAAACATATTTAATTGGAGGCTAAACATTACCACTACTTTTAAGTTGCACCTTGTCCTCAAGGTGGAAACCTGGAAAATGCTCTTCAACTAATTCCATCGATTACCAGGTAGCTTCAAAGTCCAGCAGATTTTTCCATTTAATGAGCAACACAATTCTCTCATTGACGTTTCGGCTGTCAAGTACTGATTCCAATTCTGCTTCAATCTTCATGTCCGCGTTCAAAACTGATGGTAGAGGCTGAATAGGAATTGAATCCCAATGGCCCTTTTAAATTGTGACACATGAAAATTGGGTGAACCGAGGCAGAATCTGAAATTTTTGGTTTATAGATACCTTTTCATTTTTCTGAACAACCAGGCAGCGATCAAAGTATCTCGGAGTCAATTTCTCATTCACCATTATGGCGAAGGCTTCTGCCACTATGGTCAAAGTTTAAGATAGACCTACTCCACCAACCTCTCTACTGTTTTGGTCAGCCAGCCTCTTCATACTATTATGGACTAATGTTAGCTGCACTTTAAGTTCAACAAGAACGTCATCCCTTTTATGAACCATCTCCTCCAATGTGAAGTTAATTGTCACTATGCCGAAGTCAAACATACAAATCACTTGGTTTGTTATTTGCAAAGCACTGCAGGTATGATTCAATAACGGTAAGTGCCTACACTTTTAATACCACTCCTTTACAAAAGCCCATCCTTTTCAGGCATTTCCTGAACCAACAAACACCATAGTTCAATGCCTTAAATGCTGGAACCTGCAACTTCTTGATCAAATCCAATGAGATAAAGTTGTGGGTGGCTCAACAATCAATTAATACCACCAGTTTGGCTCATGTCCAACTCATTCACTCACCAACAACCAATGGAGCTCTTCGTTTTACAATGATGGCTCACATGTCATTTCTAATTGCATCTATAGCACAAGCTTTCTCTCGCCCAGATTGAGCTTCTATAGTTGAGAGACGTTTGAATCGTGTAGAACCAGCAACATCAGGATTGGGCCTTGGGTTAGGCCCCACGTTTGTAAGTCAATTTGTGTATGGGTTTTGTGTTTTGAGTCTGTGGGTTGCATTTGGGAAACTTTAAAATTGAAATATGATATTGTGTATAGGTGGATTGAAGGTTTTTGGTGGAGTCCATAGCATGGTTTGATTGTCATTGATTATCTAGTTCTTCTTCTCTATTCGATCCACTACCTCTATTGTGTCCTTCAAGCCCGATGGAGTTCAACTTTGATTTTTTTTTCAGTCAACCCATTAGCAAAGACAACTATCAAAGTCTCCATCTTCCCCACTAAAGCAGCTAAGAGCTCAATATTCAGCTACTGTTCCCACTTGCCAAATGGCGACAAATTGATGAAGCAATGTCCCTTCTTGTATCCTGGAAAATCGATTAAGCATTTGGGTTTTTAACTCCTACCAAGAGGATAATGGTTTCTCTTTCTTAAAACCTCAACTATGCTTGGGCTTCAACTTCAAAAATTCATGCATTTGGGCTCTCTATATGGGGATGTTTGTCTCTCTCATCGACTTTTTCTCCGGCTAGAGGTTTGATGTCCGAGTTCGATGATGGAATTGCTCAAAAAATGGCATAATTGGATTCAACTTGATGGTTCGTCCCCAAGAATTGGTTATTCATGAATATGAGAAAGGTCTCTTACATTCTTTGAGCCAAGGACGCTATGGTACTAGCTAGATCTGCAACATCCTTTTTCAATGAAGGTAGTTGTTTTAACTCATTCTCTACTTGCTGTAGTCTAGCTTCCATTTTGGTTTAGGGCATTACCTACTATAAGATCAATGCTCTGATACCAAATTTGATACAAAACTCGACGAATATCATAATACCAAAGATGGTGAATGATATTGTTAACAAAATAAAATGCAGATTACAATAACACTGATAGCATTTGAGGGGCTAACTCTCTCCCACAACCACCTAAATAGGGAAATTTGATAAGGACTTTAGGAGAGCCACACCCCAAAAGCTAGCTTATGAGAGTAGAGAGTCCAAAATTCTTATAAATCCCATATCAATGTTGTATTTAATCAATATGGAATTCAAGTCCCATACCTTGCAATTAGATCAAACTGTAACAAAATTCCACCAAAATTTTCATCATCTTGCACCATCATCTTAGAGTCTGTATATATTATGTACTATTTGTTATAACAACCTTGCCATGTTAGTTTTATATAAACTAACAACATATTCCACTTAACACACACAAAAGAACAACACAACAAAATATAAATAATTGTTGAAATCTGATAGACCTATAAGTCCAGATAGCACTATGGGTCCTAAACCCATACTGACTTATTCTAGGAGAAAGAGGGAGAAGGCAATGAACATGGGCTTCAAACCCATGTTGACATACTCTAGGAAATTCAAGAGGGGTGAGTCATCTAACAGTTAGAGGGGAATTAGTTAGAGGAGAGAGAGTACTGTAATAAAGATAATTCCTCGGATCGGATACCGGTAGAATTTAATAGCCCGAAATAATAGTAACAAAAATAAGGATAGACAAAATAAATAGGATAGAACACAAAGATTTACGTGGTTCGGTCAATGTGACCTACGTCCACGGCCGGAAGGTGAGCAATTTTACTAATATGT
>JANIJH010000225.1:51514378-51532827 GCA_024520975.1 Erythroxylum areolatum
AGCACTATGGGTCCTAAACCCATACTGACTTATTCTAGGAGAAAGAGGGAGAAGGGAATGAACATGGGCTTCAAACCCATGTTGACATACTCTAGGAAATTCAAGAGGGGTGAGTCATCTAACGGTTAGAGGGGAATTAGTTAGAGGAGAGAGAGTGCTATGTAAGGGAGGAGGGTAGGACAGAAGGGGTATGTTTGCTCTTGTACTATCTCAGCTGAATTGCTTGAGGGGCCATTGTTGGCTGATAGCTTAGAGCTTGTAGAGTTTCCTACGAGGCTATAGCTAATTATAATAAAATCACTATATTTTCATCCATTTGCTTATCAAAATCAGTCTGGGCTCAATTAATCATTTTGATCGAGCCTCTATTATCTTGGAGAATTTTTTTTTTTGTTCTGCTATAAACATATTTGATTGGAGGCTTAACATAGTGGCACAAATAAAATACGTTAAAAATAGGCGCAAGCAACATAAAAAAAGTACGCAATATATTGAAGTTAAGTTAAAGCTTATGGGAAGCTTTAACCAATTATGAAATCGATCAACTATAGAACTTTGCTCAGTTCACAACAACTTCATCTTAAGGGCTTGACAAGGCATTAACCAGAAGAATCACAGAGCCAACAATATCAGAAGGGAGGACAAAACATTTCAGATAACCCCTTGATACGTGCACATAACAAGTCCATAAAGCTCAAATTGTGTGGGCCCAACTATGTGGTCATTCTTTGAACATCACAAGTGTACTGTGAGTGTCCTAGTTGTAGAACTTCACTAGTCTAATATGTGCAATCTTGAAATCAAAACATGACCTCATAGGTCAAACTAAGGGTCAAAAGAAAATATGCACATTTATTGGGAAAACAAGTCTGTCAAAAACCACAAATGTCAACATTATGTCTAGGTCATTATCACATCAAACCACAATGATTCAAAATGTCTTCATCATTACTAACTTCCAAACCAGAAAGAGCAAGTATCTCCTTTGAAGCACTATAAAAAGAGTGCATCAAGCTAAAGTGTAGGTTGAACTCAAGCTCCTTACTTGACATCTCTAGTTATTACTCTCAATTTTTCATATAAGCTTTAATACAAACTATGCATTAGAGTGATCATGCCAAAGACCACCTCTGATGCCTCTTGACTGATCTTTCTTAACAGAGTCAACTAGGCAGAGTAAAATATCTCAGGCTAGACAAGCGCAACAGCTCCGCATAAACCTAAGGGCAATTTTTGGTGATATCATCCTCAAATGACATTACTAAACCACCCTCCTTCCTCATTCAGTCATACCAATTACACAATCTACAACAAAACCAAGAACTTACAACCTTTCACTTGATCAACAGCTCAAAGTTCAGTTCTTTTACACCTAAGAAACTTCAAAAAAGACTGAAAAACATTCAGATCACTATAACAAGCGGTCCTCTTCTAACAAAGTACGAACAGCTCCACTAAAAGATCAGAACAAAGAGGAAAATACCTCTTGAAGGATTGATTTCCAATCTCTTTTAGTATAGGTTGAATTATCAACTTCAGGCTTTGATGATTCCTCCGGTAAAAGATGTTCAATGCTCTCAGGCTTTGATGTTACTGGCGAGAAGTCCTCTTGTCTAAAACATGAAACTTTCCATTTCTACAGAACAAATCACACACAACACGTGCATTAAAAAAGTTACGGATCATTATAATCAGAAGCCTATTATCTGGTATCAGAGAAAGTAAAACAAACTTCAAAACAGGAAAAAATCTTTTTCAGCACAGAATTCTAAAAGCTTCCAACTATTTCAGGTGCTAAAACAAGCCAATCAGGTCTCAATTTCTACGTACTCTTCCCACTCAGTTTCCCAGCAACCAAACGATCCCTTACTCTAATCCAATACTTCAGTTTTTGAATTAAGGTATTAAAAAGGCAGTTCATAAATCGGTAAATTAGAAAATCTAAAAACTAAAAACTTTGCACATACTTACATATTTGGGTAACTTGAGATTGGAGTCGAAGGTCCGACCGTTTCGTGTAGCAAGAAATGAACTCGAACTCGCCGGTCGGTTAAAAACCCTAAATGCGGATAAGGAGGGGACAAGAATTGGGTGTTGGGATACAGAGTGAGAGCGACAAGAGCTCAACATTTAGGAACAATTACAAACGCTAATTATAAGCATCACATAAAATGGATGGAGAGAAGGGAAAACCCTAACGTATGAAATAACGAGGGTTTGGTAGCTGAGAGGTCAGGGGAGGCTTCCTCTTGGTTAGGGGAAGGATAGAGGCAGCTACTAGGAATTCGATATTTTAAGCGGGGAATTACTTGTCAGCAGTTGATTTGATATGCTACGTTCCTGTATGGTAGCTTATACTTGAACCTCTTACTCCATTAATATAATTTCTTTTTTTTTTCATTTATGAGTCGATTTTATATAAATGATCTTAAGTTGGCTTAATTGAATCTAATTGCGCCAACTTAACGATGAGTCTTTCTGCAAAAGGGCTATGTTTACAATACCAGGTACCAAAAGCAACGACAATTGTTCAATGATGGTCAGTGGAAAAGCCAATTTGAGGAGATAGCGTCGCAATAAGATATTATATTTCAGTTAATTAATTCTTACTATATTTTATTAAATCTTATTCGGGCGAAATCTGAAACAGCTAATAGAAAGATGGTGCTCCATCCCCATAGGTATGGTATAAGCGACACTGAAAAAAGAAAACTGCAGACTGCCATTATTTCTAGGCTTTCATTTGTTTGTGCTCGGTTTGCCCATCACTCTCACAGCTATTAGGAAGATTTGAAGGCAGCAATATATGATCCCAAAAGCTTGTGGAATGGATAATAGTGTATTTCATAAGGGAATAATATTATTGATACGTGCTTAATTGATTATACATTTGCTCTTTAATACTTTATGATTGATATAAAATATTTAAGGAATTCATTTTAGTTTCAATTTGGTTTTAGGTACAACTTAAAAGTTTAAGAGCTAAAATGAGTTAAAAATACATTCTTTGAATCATTGTCTTAATTTCAAACTCATTTGTCTTTATGAAATAAGAAAGAGATAGATTATAATCAAGATGAGACAAGAAAATGCAAGAAATGTATAATTCACCATGTGGTGTAAGATGCACTATTGTGCATATACTTGCACAACCATATATCTGGGCTATTGCTGAATTCTTGGTTGCACGATTGCGTATATTCCTGCATGACCATACATCTTTTTGAAATGAGCATTTATTGATGATGCATGGCGTGCACCCAACTGTGCATATGCTTAGAAACTTAATTTTTGCTATAAATTGACATTTTTAGCGTTCAAAGGGGGAGGAATCATTTTTGGAACACGAGAAGGGGCAGAAACCTTGCTTCCTTGAAATCTATAGAAGGCTAATCTTCTTCAGGTTCAAAGGTAAAATCGACACCGAAGATCACATTTGAGCATATCATCTGTATTGTTGAATCTTTATCTCTCTATGGATTGCTTATGTTATTCTTGTTAATTGGGTATGTGTGTAAAGATGATCTAAATGCTTCTAGATTATTTTTATATAAATTCATTGCTAGAACGTCAAATACAATACATAATAGTTGTGTTTTTAATTCATTTGTGACAATTAATAGTGTTGAATCATTACGAATAACGTAATATAGGTTAAATGACCCGAGCTTATGTGATTGTGTTTATAAATTGATCTGTTTCCCTTATTCGTAATGTGGCTGACTGACTAAATCTAGAGAGCTTTTTCTAGGTTATTCAATAGTCAGGTTTAGTTAAAGAACTTAGAGGGTGCTTAGTTTATGAGTTTGGAAGACATCAATGGGTATGTAAATAAAAAACGTCGATACGTTATATATTATTTTTGCATGAAAAGTATTTCGAAATCTAAGTTTTAGAGATTACTCCATATGCCCCAAACATGTGAGGAATGAAAGTGATTCCTTGCTTTTTTTAGTAAAATAATATAATTAATTAGAATATATAAAATCAAATATATTCTAAATATAAATAATTAGAATTATTAAATATAATTAATTAAAATTAAATATATTCTAAATATAACTAATTAGAATATATTAAATATAATTAATTAGAATATATTAATATAATTAATTAGAATACATTAAAATTAAATATAATTAATTAGAATATATTAAATTTTGATTAAAAATTAACAATTTTTATTTCTTCCTTTTTTAGCAAAACAATATAATTAATTATATATCATTAATTAGAATATGTTAAAATTAAATATAATTAATTAGAATATATTAAATTTGATGTAAAATAAAATTTTAATTAATTTTTATTTTTGTAAAACAATATAATTAATTAGAATATACTAAAATTAAATATCATTAATTAGAATATATTAAAATTTGATATAAAAATTTAACTAATTTGTTTCCTTCTTGAGCAAAACAATATAATAAATTAAATATCATTAATTAGAATATATTAAAATTAAATATAATTAATTAGAATATATTAAATTTTGATGTAAAAAATTAACAATTTTTATTTTTTCCTTTTTAGCAAAACAATAAACTAATTAAATATAATTAATTATGATATATTAAAATTAGAATATCTTTCTCAAGATTTTCAACAAATTAACTACGATTAATAGTAATGGTAATCATTTATTCGTCCTAACCAACCATCATAATTATAATGATTATATTTATTCTCATTACTTACTATATTCATTCTCATTTTTATTACAATTACCCCATGTGAACCAACCGCCCCTTTATTTTGATTAAATGCGATATAATAGAAAATATAGGTTAACAGAGCTTATTGTTAATCTACGATTAATAGTTTCTAAGAGAGATGTAAAAATAATAACGTAATGAAGTATGCTTGTTTGTGTGTAAGCTAACATTGAAATAAGAACCAAATTCTAAAATTGTTCATCAATTTTCTCACTTTTGTGTTATTTAACTTGATTTGCTTTTATCAGTTTAATTTTAATTTGTTTTATTATTCAAAACCAATGAAACCCCTCCCCAATTTAATTTATTGTTTACATATAAATATAATTTAGAAAATTGATTTGATTTAATCTCTATAGAATTGACCTAGACTTATCACTAGTTATAATTTTAAGTTTAGTTATTTTTGTTGTAGTGTTGTGATATACTGCCAATTTTGGCACCATTACTAAGGATGAATTAGAATGCAAATCTAAGGCTATCTGGAGTTGTGGTGAGGAAACAATTCTCCAGTCAAACAGTGACGAATCCTCCGAACTTTGTACAACTTTTCTTTTCAATCTGTGAAGAGGTTTTTCAAACTCTGGATCAAATTTCTGCTCACCAAAGTGAGAAGATCAGGTCATGAACAATAACTAAAAAAAGAAAAGAAATTAATCAAAAATAAAAATAAAATAAATATATTAAAAACTATAAATAAAAATAAAAATCCCCAACAATGATATCAAAATTGTCGGTGTGTTGTAACACTATAACAAAAATAACTAAACTTAAAATTATAGTTAGTGATAAGTCTAGCTTGATCCCACAAAGATTAAATCAAATCACTTTTCTAAATTATATTTATATGTAAACTATAAATTAATTTAAGGGTTTGGCTGGTTTTGAATAACAAAGCAAAGCAAATTTGAACCAATAAAATCAAATCAAAATAAACAGCATAAAAGTGAGAAAATTAATTAATGATTTTGGAATCTCATTATTGGTTCATTCTCAGCCTACACGTAAATAAACATACTTCATTACATTATTGTTGCCACACCTCTCTTAGAAATTATTAATCATAGATTAACAATAAGCTTTGTGTTAATCGTAGATTAACAATACAGGAATAATGGTGGTGAGTATACTTATCTATGGAATGATATATCAGTTATGGAAATAACCAATAGAAAAGCAAAAGAAGTAATGCGTAAGATAAACACAAATATAGGGTAGGAGTAAGTTGGTCTGGAGTAAAACCCTTAAACTAACTGCTAGCTTTCTGCTCTAATTAGCCATGTTGAATAAACTCAGTACCATGATAAGATTAAAGTTCCTATCTTATCATATCCTAAGCAATGTGTTTTATGTAATATGGAGGAAGAGGACAGAGATCATATGTTATTCATATGTGAATATTCTAAAAAGGTTTGGCAAAGAATCTCTTCCTTACGCACACTTAACTGCAGACAAAATAGCTTGAGTGACATCATACAATTGATATTGCAAATTCATGTTTCCAAGCACGATAAGGAAGTCTACATGGTTGCAATTGCAACATTTGCCCAGGAGATTTGGAAGGAGCGAAACAACAAAAGATTTACAGGGAGAGATAGAAGCTTAAACCCTCTTATTGAACTCTCAACTGCAAGCATAAGAGAGCAGCTAATTGTCACTCAGATGGAGAAGAAATGTAGTAGGAAGCTAGTGCTTTCTTGGAGACTTTAATAAGACTCTAAAAAATTCCAGATAAAGGTGCATAATTCTGCTTTGGGTTTCTCATTATAGGATACCCAAAGCAGTAAGAAGTACAACAGTAAAAGACCACTCCTCAACTTTTTGCAATCAACACAGATGCATAATACAACATGTTTATATGTCATTAGAGGGTAGTCAATCAAAACTTCTTAAATGAGAGAATATACCTAGAGGGTTGTTTGTACACTGAGCATCATCCATAAATCTTCTGAAATCATCTCATCATCAAGCTCAATATAAGGACTATACAAGAATATGAAGGCAATTTCAAAGTTAGGTTTCGAACTCACCCTATGGTAACGATCCTTTGTGACGTTATAGTCTATCGAATCACAAACTCTAGAAATATAGAAGAAGAAGATGGTTGCCTCCACATCTATGCAGCTCCATTGGCGAGGGATAGAAGAAATCCCACGACAAGTTTACCCAAAATAGAAAGACTATTGATCAAGAAGAAGTTTGTTTTAAAACAGGAATCCTTACCTCGGTCAAAATCACCAGCAAGGAGATGAAGAAGACACTTGATTGTTCAATCCCTAATTCAGAAGCTTCTCAAGCCCCCTTTTGATGGATTGGACTTTTTACCCTTTAAAGGAAAGCAACGTGTAGCGTGCCAATGCCACGGGTTATGCACCGGAACACTCGGAGGATATTCCAATACATAACCTATGATAATGGCCTGTTACGTTCAATCACAACATCCACTTAAACATGACATCATTATTCTTTATTCTCCTATAAGACATCCTCAAGAAAACATTAAAGCCAAATTTCCTCATTTCATTCTGTAAATCTGAATGTAAAATACATTGTATCTTTCGAATATCTATACATGTACATCACCATATCCTAATACAAAATATGCTACATGTAAGAGGAAATACACAAATGTCTAACTAATCCTTTAATCCCAACTGACTGACCTTTAAGTCATATCTTCTCCTAAAAGTACAAGAATATACTTCTTGTAGCGTCTCACAGTAATCATGTCCTCTCTCTCAGTCTTAAAAAATCAACATGCAATTTTGATGAGTTTTGCGAACTCAATGAGATAACTATCATCGATTGTTCACTTAATTCATACATCACATAAATACACATAACATATGATCCACATCTTTGCATTTTTTGCATAAAGCATCACTAGTCACTTTCCGAACAATAATACCAATCATTTCATTCATACAAAAATAAACATATCAATTATAAATGCAATAAACATGAGACTCACTTTCATTTATTATTGTTTTTGTGACTGAGTGTCTTTTTTTTTAGCCTATATCCCTTAGTGGATGCCGAGCCATATCAGATAATATCCTATATTATTTAGTGGATACCGGGTACATTCACAATTGAGCCAGAGGCTCTTATCACAATATAAGCTTTAAGCTCTTTATGTTGGTGACTTCGGTTACGACTATCTTTATCTTTCATGCATTCATGTATTGAAATGCTTCACATTAACATATTCTCAATCAATCACATGTTTTCACATTCACATTCAGAATATATTTATCTTCGGATCTTAGTCCGACATTCAATAATCAGTTAAGAAATCACATATTTCTTCACATGCACATACAAGTAGTACTTTAATATCACATTCAAGCATCAGAAGTCTTGTACCTTCATTTTCCAGAATCAACACAATCAAATCACATTCATAAGCTAATTCAAAATATAATCTATCACAAACACTTAATTGAGCAAAACTGTCTAGGTTACTCACTGGTTGCTTCCGTAGCTAATGTCTCGAAGTTTTGGCAACGACTGGATGTTGATGTTCCAATTGCTCCTTTATATAAAACAATATACACATATCACACTTTTACACAATTATAAGTGTTTGTTAATACACATGTATGTATATGAAATACGCACATTGCATGTTTATAACAATCCCAGGTGTTTTTTCATTATTCTCGTCACAAAATCAATCCAATATCAAAACTCACTTAAGTATCATTTGTACATATGGTTTGTAACTCAAATAAACACTTTGAATCTAATTTCATAACCCAATGAGTCGTTGTAGATTTTTCCAAAAATTGACTTTTGGGTTTACTATTCTCGATCATTTAGACAATGCAAATGAAGTAATTTGGCAATATCTTCTTTTAGAAAATTGTACTCCTATCTCTTAAGTTTCTAATGACACCAAGAACATTCAATTAGGTTCAGTATTCTGAAAGTTATACTACAAACATTTTCGAATTGTTTTTATACTGGAACAGTGCCCTGTGCTCAACTTCCATCCAGAAATTAAAATTCTTAGAAACTGAACTAAAATTCAATTTCTTCAGAAAATTTGTAACCCTATGTTTCTAGTTGACTCCAAATTAAAAATCATTCCAATTGGATAACTACATAACAAGATATTATCAAAATATCGAATCATGTTTAAGTTGTGCAGGAAAATTAGCCACGACGAACTTTTTCAAAGAGAAAAATTCCTTATGAATTCCTACAAGTTGGTCGTTGCAAACCCAAGAGTTGGCCGCTTTAAACTTTTCTAGAGAGGAAATCCTTCAAGTTGGTTGTGGAGAACCAAGGAGTTGTCCGTGACAAACTTTTCCTGAGAAGAAAATTCCTCAAGAAATCTTGCAAGTTGGTTGCGGCGAGCCAAGGAGTTGGCCACGACGAACTTTCATATAAGCATTACTGCTACATTTTTTTCATATTTTTCAACATCAACATCTCACACCTAACACATCTTTCTCTCATCTAATCCTTCTTATTGCCCAATATCACATTACGTTTTCCTTAACTCATAACTCATTTTAATTCATCTAAAAAAGCACTTAAGAAACTCAGTATATCAACAGTAAAAACACATATACGTATATCACCAAAACAAAACTTACACCTTTCTATTTCATTTACTCTTCATTCTCAACTCCATTTCAACTCAATATCATTGACGATCTAATTCATGATCTATATTCGATCATTAACCAAAAACAAAACATATATATTTACCCATTCATAAACAATTTTCTGCACTAGTCTAAACACCACTTTGAAGATCATTCAACCTCAACATCATCTCTATAACAATATATGAATTATTACCCATCATATATATACAAGAGAGAGACATTTACATCAAATTTTCATCACCCACAACACATATATAAACATTGCATAATCAAGTCATCAATCTTAATCTACTCATCATTCTAGCTTCATTTAACCATACCAATGATATTTAAAGCATAACTTACTTGATATAGCTTCAAATTCTTCAAAATCTCACTTCACCCTAGCTTCACACACAACCCACGATCATCATCTTAAAGGTTGGAAGGTTTGAGTTTTCTTACGGAAATGAAGAAACAATAAGATGGAAATAGTAATTGAAAGATGGAAGCAAGGTTTAACGTGGGTGAGGTGAGAATGAGTGAAGAAACGAAAATGGAGAAGAAGAAAAAAGCAGGAGACAATCGTGAGAGACAAAAAAAATGGTCTTTCAACTTAAAAGAATGGTGGGTTTTAAGCGTCACTTGCCACATGTCCAATTCTCATAACTTTGAAATAGGTTCTTTCATTTAACTAGTCTAATCAAATCCAATTTCTACTCTAATTGCCTCCCAATTTTAATTGACACTTATCAATAAATCCCAAAGTCATTTATCAAAATTTCCATTTCCATTTGACTGTTAATTCTACTGCCATTTATCATTTGTCTTATCACTTAGCATTTTCTTAGTCTAAAAATTCTCAATTTTTAGAAATTATCCAAAAATTCTTCAAAATTTCTAAATCACTAAATATACTCTCCAAATCAGTTTTAAACACATAAAAAAATACAATTCTCAATATAATCACATTTATAAATAATTATACCCGAAATATGTCAATGAATGCATGTACAATTATTTTAATATGCATAAGTTCAATATTCACGTATATGTGCATAAGCATACAATGCATTTTCTAATCTCTCAATTATCTCTCATATAAATATTGTTCTAGCCTCAATGTGGGTAATGGGATGTTACACAATGAATGTTAACATTTTGTCACTTCTGCCCTTCTACGTTGCCGTTTAAGTTTTTAGCTTGTATTAGTGAGTTTTGGTTGTTCCAAACACTGTCGTTTTTAGTTTTCTGGATGCAAGTGAAGTCTCTTAAACTGTACGTTTATATTTCATTTTCTTTCAATAAATTTTAACTTTTTAAAAAAATAAGCTCTGTTAACCCGCGATTTTTCCTTAGATCACATTTAATCAAAATAAGTTTTTTAACTAAACCTAGTTATCAAGCAACCTAGAACAAGATCTTTAGATTTGATCGAACAATCGCATTACAAATAAGGAAAACAAATCAATCTAGGCAATAACCATACAAGCTTGGGTCATTTAACCTATATTACGTTATCCCTATTGATTCAACATTGTTAGTTGCCACAAATAAATCCAAAACATAACTGTTAAGTATATTATTTGATATTCTAGTAATGGATTTATATAAAAACAATATAATAGAAGCATCCATATCATCATTATACAAATACCCAAAGTAATAGCAAGAATAACATAAACAATCCTTGAAGAGAGAAAGATTCAACAATACATAATGACTATATGCTTAAATGTGATCCTCATCATCGATTTCACCTTCAAACCTAAAAAAGGAAGATTAGCCCTCCATAGATTCCAAGGAAGTAAGGTTTCTGCCCCTTCTCGTGTTCCCAAAATGATTCCCCCCTTTGGCTGCTCAAATGTCAATTTATGACAAAAACTAGGCTTTTAGGCATACGCATGGTTGGGTGCATGGCCGTGAATCTAACCGTGCATCATCAATAAAATGCTCCTTTCAAAAAGATACACGACCGTGTAAACTAAGAATTTCGCAATTGCCAAGACACACGACCGTGCATCTTGCACTGCATGATGAATTATTCATTTCTTGCATTTTCTTATCCCATCTTCACTCTAATCCACCTCTTTTTTTTCACAAAGAAAAATGCAAGAGAATGGCTCAAGCAATATGCTTTTAACTCATTTTTGCTCTTGAACTTTGAAGTTGTACTGTCTAGTATTCCAACAATACATTATGAAAATTAATCCATAATAGGAGAGTTTTGATCTTAGATCTATCTAGAGTCATTCCTAGCCTCCATTTTGGCATGAAAAATAAGTTAACCTCATATATGCTAGGGACCCATTTCAATCACCTCCAACAAGTTAGCATTATTGTTGAACTTAAATATAAAGATGCCTTATTCTAATATAAGAGTCTTATCCAAGCCTTTCTTCCCCTATTTTGTCATTGCCCATATTTGCACTAAAGGTAAAGTTGGCCTTTTATTGATGAAGTATCCTACTAGCGTAAAGGTCCAAGCAACTACACTTATTTGAAGTATTTCAACTGGTAGAGTCACAACTCCATTGACTACCAAGGATTGTAAGTAGCTAGGTTTATTATTAACTTTAGTAATTGCTACCACATTTCTCTAAGATCTACTTAATGAGTTAGATCTTAAACTATTTTAAACTTTTTATTTCTAATTATGTTTAGTTTTTTCTTATGCCAAAGTTAAAGCTTGCTACAAGGTTGGGTATTCCTACTCCATCCTCTGATTCTCATTGTCTTGCAATCTACTTGCTTCAAAGTACCCATCATCTATCGGTCTAGATTTCCTTAAGCTATTTTAGTGTTGCCCTTTGTGGCAACTACTTTGGGGAGAATAACTCTAGTTTTGCTTGATCTTGCCTAATTTGTTGAACTTTGACACCCACAAGGATCAATAACCAAAAGTTCTTAACTTCTTTACACTTTACCCTTGTCCCCTAAATACTTTCTTTTTTTTGGCTCCATCTGACTCTTTACTATACCTATTCCTAATGTGCCTAAAATTGTTGGTACATGGTGGTTATTAAATTTTTTTCTCTGAAGTGCTACATTGTTATAATTTTATAGTATCTCTAAAGTTGTTTGAAGTTTAAGTTTCAAAATTGTTTGAAGCAAGATTATTAGAAAAAAGAAAAGATAAGTTGTGATATTTGTTAGAGAGTAAGAATTGTCGTGTCAACAAAATAATTGCTTAAAGAACCTATACTATAAAGAACCAAGTTTTATGTAATCTTTTTTCTATGAATTTTCTTCAATATTGTTACCCTTTTAATTATCCTTTTTTGTACCTTTAACTAAGCCTCATTACACCTTGTTTGAAAGACCTTTTGATTTTTGTTTCTAGTTTACTTATGAGTGATGGAGATTAGTGATGGAGATGTAATTTTATTGCAAGCTTGTGGTTCTTAATCCTCCTATTTATTGATTTGAGAGTTTGTTATATTTTCCACCCTAAACACTTTGAATACATTGAGTGAAACCTTTATAAGAGTAAAATCTTGTGGTTTTTTATTTCACATTGACAACCTTTATAACATTGACAACCTTTATAAGATTGTCAATGTGATTGCTATTGATATTAGCTTATTGAAAATTTATTCTAGGACAGCTAAAGTCTAATTGTAGGCTAATTTGGTTCAGATGATATGATAATTTAGGGTGTGAATGGACAAGTTAAGGTTAATAAGTGATGAATGTTTTTAAGTTTAATAATTTAGATTATGATTTTCTTGAGGACAAGCAAAAACTTAAGTGTGGAGATATTTGATAAATACTTAATAGACTATGTTTTTAGTCTATATTTAGTGTATTTTGTTTGCTTATTTAATATAATTATTCTGTTTTTGGTATTTATTTAGTTCTTATTGTGTTTTCGGGTCTCCATTACCTTTATAGACCAAAAGGAGAAGAATTTCGGAGATACTGAGATATAAAACAAAAGAATTAGAGTTATTTTGGAGGGACACACTTGTATGATTTAGGGCATGCCTGTGTAAGTCACATAGATGGCTATGTGAAGGACCATATAAGTCTTTGTAAGTGTGTACAACTTTGAATATGTTGCTTTGTCTATGTGAAGGAGTACACACCCGTGTAAGTCAGATATACAGTTGTGTCCACTACCCATGTAAGCTCTTGGGAATGTGTATACACCTGATTTTGAAGAGTTTTTTAAGGATACAATTATACACATAGGTGTGTGACTAACTGTGTCCACTCAAGAAAACTTAATTTTGCACTATAAAAGGCAATGATGAAGGCTAATTAAAGAGAGTAGATGTTGGAGTTGAAGTCAAATAGTTGAGTGAGAGTTCAAAACATAATTTTGAACCTAGGACAGCAAAACACTAAGATTACATCAAACATAAAATATAGAACAACTTTCCATCAAAGTTTCAAGTAGATAATGTTAGAGAAAAAGATATATAGAATGGATCTTCTTCTTTTTAATTATTCTTCTAAACTTCTTGTGTTGGTTTTGTTTTCTATTTCTATGAACTAAATTTGTTTAGTGCGTAGGTATGATGAACCCTAAGTTGGAATTACCTTATGATTTAATTTTTTTTATCTAATGCAATTTGATTGTTGATTCGTTGTGATTCAATTATGGGATTCAATTCTTGAATTAATATGTCTAAGATATTAGTTTAATGTGTGATTTCTTGTGTTTGAGATTGAGAAATCATTTTATATGAATAGATCTAGCATAATTGAAAGGAGTTTCATGCAAACCTAAAAATAGGTCAATATAAAGCATCTGAGGGTTCAGTTAATCAACCGAGAATTAGTTATTAATAGTCTCGAGAAAAATATTAACATGAAATAGGACTTTTTATGGTTTAATTATCAATAATTGAATTGCACTATAAAGGGTTAATATTTAAAAATCTTAGGATGATTCATCACTTAGGTACTAGTTATTTGACATTGATTAATCTTAGTTTCATCTATTTTCTTATTGAATATTGTGTTGAACTTCAGTTAAGTTTAGTTTTAATTAAACTATCATCTTAATTTGTCAGTTAGACAACAAAAAAGAGGTTATTATTAGTACTTATAATCTTTGTAGGATTGACACTCAATATTCACTAATACTATAATATCGTTTGCTAGATGTACTTACATTTGAGATTGTAAAGTAGAAATTAGCCCATATTAATAACATGTAATTTATTTCAAAAAGGTTTCTTCTCTACAAAATCATACAACTGATAATCAAATTTATCTTGACCATAACTAATAAAATACACTACTTGATCTTTAATTCAACTTTAGCCCTCGTCTTTAAGAATTGGAATAAATTGTTTACATTAAAAATTTCTTATATCTAAAACTCTTAAATGACTATGGGAACATCCTTTACAAACAAAATTTATTAAGTGATTCACCATCTAAAGCAACAATATGAGATAAATTGATAACTTAGAAACTAGGCAAAAGTGCTTCTGCTTAAAATGAATTTGGCAATTTTTCTTATGCATCTATATCTCTCCATTAAAATTTTGTTCACCCTCTCTACCAAACTATTCAACTTGGGAGTCTTGGTAGCTATTTTATGATGTATACTATCATACTCTTTATAACAGTTATCGAAAAGTCCACATTGTTCACCATCATTATCATTGTCAATGAATTTCAATTTCTTGAAATTCTTTGAATATATTAACAACACGAACTTTGGTCTTGAAAGCATAAAACCAAAGTTTCTTAAAGTGATCCTCTATAAAGGTGAAAAAATAAAGTGCGCTACTATGTGATCTCACCTTAAAAGAACTATAAATATTAGTGTATAAGCTCTAGCAAATTCCACTTTCTAAAAGGAGGATGACTGTTAAAAGAAATTATTTTATATTTCCCAATCAAGCAATGAACCTAATCCAACCTAGCCTCTTTAATCCTAAAAACTAATTTTTTTTCTTATTTAAACAACCAATTTCCTTCTCACTTATAGGACTCAGTATTTTAAATGACAATTTTCGTGAAGAGTGAGAAACATAATATTGCATCATATATAAGTTAGAGGACTTGTTACCTTAAGCCACAACTAATGAACCTTTAGTAATTTTTCAAAATCCATCATTGAAGATATTGCAATAACTATCATCATCAAGCTTTCCTATAATAATCAAATTCAAGCAAATGTTGGGTGTATACTTGTATATTTGAAGAATAAATTTGACCTATTATTAGTCCCTAAGAAAATTGTTCCTAGGTCAATCACCTTAATCTTATCATCATTGCTCATCTTCAATACTCTAGAATCACTTGGAGCATAAAAGTAAAGAACTCCTTCCTTAGCATGATATGATAGGAAGCACCATTGTTTACAACCCAGCTAGTCTAATGAGATACTAAATTGATGACATTTCTATCATAAGTAATAAAAAGATTATCATCAACAGTATTAGCAACATGGTTTCATTGTCATCATCATTCTTTTCTTTTCTTATCTTCTTTTTCAACTTGAAACAATACTTATTAAATATTACTTTAGACAGTGATCACAAATAAAATTCTTATAAGTAGACCTTAATTTGCTTCTGCTTTCTCTTTACCTATCTAACTTTTAAATTTACTTCTCTCTCTTCTTCAACAACCATAAAATTTGACTTAATAAGGATGAAGATGAGCCCCGAGATCTTCATCATTTAAAAAATACCACTTTTAACATATTTGATAGTCATTACTGCACACTAAGGCTTTGTTTAGTTGACAAGGATTCTTGTTTGGGAAAGTAATATTTTTCCAAAAATTTATATTATCCCATTTGGTTCATTTTTTTGATAAGTTAAGAAAGTAAAAATTTTCCCAATCTAGGGAAAGTAGTAACACTTTACTTAGATTCTAAATCTCAACACCCCTTGATATTTAGATTACTCTCCTCAGGAATTTGATCTAAAAAATATACTAGCCAATTTATCCCTTCCTTCTCTCTCAACTTTACGACAACTCTTTTATAAAACCATACTTCCTTTTCAACCAATGTTATGAATACCGTACCGGGCTTAGTACCGGATAGGATTTTGGTGCAGTATTGTACTGGTACTGGTTAATATCGAGTACCGTTTTAGGTAATTTTTAAATTTATGAAATAGTCCATAAATTTTTTTAAAAATTACAAAAATAGTCCATTGTCATATTATACAGTTGTACTGTATGTTTTTAATCATGTCTTCAAAAATCATAATAATAAATAATAATCACAATTTTAATTTAATAATTATTAATAAATATAATTAAATTTAAAATATATAAGTTTCAAATAAATTTTGATTTAAGAATTAAAAGTATATAAAATAAATATTAGTTTATAAAAAAATTTAAATTATTTATTTTAAAATAAAATATTTTTATTAATACTTTATTAATAAATATGATATAAAATATTTAAATAAATTTAAATAAAAATAATTTTTTAAGTTTTATTTAATTTATAATTGTTATTAATAATAAAAATATTTATTATTATTTAAAAAAATAAAAAATCACAATAATTATAAAGTTGAAATAAATAAAATAACTAATTAAAAAACTTTCAAAAAAAGGGAAGGAAAGAGAGATAAGAGTGAGGGAGGGGAATTTTCAAAAGGTTTGAAAATTTTGCAAAAAAATCTCCTTTTTTAAAATTTCAGATATTGATCGATATTTGACCGGTATTTTAAATACCAAAGGTACTATCCGAAACAGGCTGTACAAATCGATATTTAAACTCGATATGACCCACCCTTTATTTTGTATCGGTTTTGGTTTAGTACGATACGTACCAGCCGGTACTGGTCGATACGTATCGATATTCATAATACTACCTTCAACTATTCTTATTGTTCTTCCGTTAGTAAGATTTTAAATATTTTTGCTCAGAAGTTTAAATTGACAATCTTAAAGTTCATATATTTCAATTAAGTTACAACTTGTTATTTCATGTCTTCAAAGCATAAAGTATCTAAAGCTTATTTCACGAAGTTCTAGTTTGTGTCTCACCTGTACTACGATTAAAAACGGTCTTCTACCCATTGCCTAATACAGTCTTAAAGTTGCGAATGTTCCAATTCTCAATCCTCATCAGGCATAGACTGGGGCTAATGTTCACTTACCACGTTCACCTCACTGCTAATTGAGTTGTTGCTAGGCTTGATCACTTGGCTGAAACAGTTGATGAGCTTTCCAACATAGACAAATTCATGTACGAGGGTGTTTAGAGGAGCCATGCATGTGTACGTATGCGATTTTGATATGAGTTAGATATGTAACCAAAACCAGCTTAATAAGAAAAGGGCGCACATTACAGGAGGCCAATTATAGAAAATGTTTCGCACGAAGACGAGAAGAAAGACAGTTATTAGGCTTTGATGTAGAATATATTACTCGATACTAAGTTCCAGGAATTAACGTGTTGGGATCGTCCTGTGTTCAATCTGCGACTGAGGTCAACCATGTAGGCTCCTACCACCTTGAGTTCACCTTTGAAGCTCACGACTCAGAGGTAGAGTTGAGTGGATAAGTTCTTCTAGAAAGCAGGGTTTTATTTATGTTTCTGAAGAACTCCTTTAACGAAAACATGAAAGAGATTCTAATTTCAAGTCCTCCTAAACCGTGATCAAGTATTCAAAAGAGCATCTTAGCATATGAGTTTCGCGATATTGCCCTCTTTTTCTTTGTTCAATTAGGCTTTAGGATCGTTACTTGCATGCGAAGCAAAAGCCAGAAAGTAGGGCGTCAAGGTGATGACATGTATTTAAGTACTTTGCAATCTTTCATATTCAAATTGACAAATTAAATTTGGACCCTACCGCTAATTCTTACCTCTAGCTCCAAGGATAAAGGTGCAGAATGGTTTCTAATAGTTTTGTTGCTTGACTAGGACCAAGGATCCGTACATCATCGCCCAAGCCTAAGAATCGACCCAATCATTGAGCGTCAACGCAATCTAAATTTGATCACCAATATTGGTTGTCTATTCAGTCCAGTGATACAGATTTCATTCAATTGTAAACCCAACAGGTAACTCTCCACTTTATTTTCACCAGACATATGGCCTTGTTTGGTAAAGAGCTTATCAGCTCTTTTTCAACTGTTTGACCCATTTTAGCTGATTGACTTTGTAAAAAAGCTATTAGAAGTGTTTGGTAAATAG
>JANIJH010000225.1:51532927-51569698 GCA_024520975.1 Erythroxylum areolatum
TACATGGGAGATACTTGAGCAACCTTGGTGTAGGTCATTGGCAAGCTGTGAAACGAGTTCTAAGTTACCTATAAGATACTAAAGATTACATGCTCACTTATAGGATATCTGATCACCTTGAGGTAATAGGTTATTCTGATTCTAATTATAGTTGGTGCTGTGATGATCACAAATCCACATTAGGATATATCTTTATGCTTGCTGGAGGAGCTGTATCTTGGAAAAATGTTAAATAAATACTTATAGCAACTTCAACTATGAAGGCAGAGTTTGTGGCTTGTTACGAAGCTACTCGACAGGCAATATGGTTGAAGAATTTCATTTCTAAAACAGCAAAAATGATTTCACGGAAAACAATTAACAAATTCGAAAACCCCAAACTCATAAAAGCAAATCGAAAATGATTTCTTTCGAATTTTTCTGAACCAAGTCAGTAGCTTATTTTATGAAATTGAATAAGGGGTTTTATAGATCATTAAATTACGAATCTATTGACACTAATTTCATTGAAAACGAATCACAAACGAGAAAGATATGGCCGTTATACCTAATCGAGTCACGAATCGGGTCGGGCGATTTAAATACCAGTCAGCTGGGCGAGGAAGACGTAGCCCGACCTAGCTGGACGTTCCCCACGCATGGCGCTGGCGCATGGTGGCACATGCGGCCGCCTTCGGTGACTTTTTTCCCTAATTTTTTTCTATTTGCTCCACTTGCCCAGTTCTATTTTATGGTTTTTTTCTGGAATTTTTTGAATGTTAGAAATTTTATTTTTATTTTTTCCAAATTTTATAATTAATAAAAAATACAATGTGCTCTCCAAATTTTTTCTTGAAAATTTTTGTACTTGTTTCTAATATTATTTGGTCTTGTGGGGTTTTTTGTACTCTTAGTGATATGTAGTTATGCACCAAAAATTAAATTTGGATGTAATTGATGCATATAATGTTATACTATATGATTACTATGGTTAATTTTGTAATTGTGGTGCTAACTAAACCTATGGGAACAATCTTGGGGAATGTTATTGGACTACTATCATTCACTTTGTGTAATTGTGAGCTCGCCTATCGTAAGACCAATTATTACAAATTGCTGTTGTGATGCTATTAGGTATACATTAGATACTATGTTAATGATGCACTTACTCTATCGGTTTGTCTTTATCAATGTGGTTTGTAATGTTTTGTTTAATTCATTGAATTATGTCTTTAAAGTTTTCAATATCCTATCAATATTAGCTTTATGACATAGTTTAATGTTCTGGAACTATGTTGTAATTCGAGACCCTTAGGCAGGATTGCAATTGCATGAGAACTTAGCTGTATTGTTTGCCCAATTATGCTAGTTGTTGATACATTTGCTAAATCTCCCTGATTTGTATCAATTTATAGCTTTGAATTATTTGATTAAGCTGAATGGGACCAATTATGAGGACTGACTTGAATTCTTGAACCTGTTTTTTTGGCGATTTCTAATGTTGATGTTGCTCTCATTGAGGATGAGCCTGCACAACCCACTGCTGAGTCTTCCGCTACAAATAGAGCTAAATATGATAAGTGAGTTCGTTTTAACAAGGTTTGTTTGATGACCATCAAGTACACAATGGAGAAGACCATTAAAGAGAGCATCATAGAAACTGATAATGCCAAAAATTATCTCAAGGCTGTTACACAAGTGGTATCAGAGCCGGTATTCGAACCGTTATGCCAGTTAGACTGGACCCCAAAGAGGGTTGGGCCCTAAAGGAGGTGGAGAGTGTGAGATCCCACATCGGTTGGAGAGAGGAACGAAGTGTGTCTTATAAGGGTACGAATACCTCTCCCTTACAGACACGTTTTCCATGCTCTAACGCACCGGATTCCATCAGAACTCCAAGGTTAAATGTGCTAGGGCAAGAGTAGTATCAGGATGGGTGACCTCCTGAAAAGTTCTAAAAAAAAAGCAAAACCGTGAGAGCTTGACTGGACCAAGGCCTAAAGCGAATAATATTTGTGAGCGGGTGATCTAGGCTTTTAGAAGTGGTATCAGAGCTCTGATACCAATTGAAGGAAAATTCAACACGAGATTTCAGATTAAATTTGTAATTAATCAATATAATTAATTAACCCTAAAATTGCAACCTACTAGATTCAATAATTGTATAGACAAATACTTGAAAATTGTGAAACAATTGAATTCATTGTTGTTTTCTGTAAAACGACGTGTCAGAGATGCAGAGAATTGACTACTGCTATTCCAAACCCTAATCAACAAAAATACATATAGTTTTCAATGGGACGACTGTATTTAAGGTCGGCTAACAGTAGAGCCTCCTGTATACTGCAAAAATATGGGCTAAGCCTATCTGTCATAGCAAGCTCATGAATATAAATCCAATGACACGTTAAAGAGAGAGTTAACAAGCCCAATTATCTTGACATCAAATTAATTGGAGTTTGTACAAAATTATGTTTCTTATGCTAGTGCACAAAAATAATAACAAAATTCTATCTTATGGAAGTCCCTTTTTTATATTTTAAATTATAAATGCTTTAAACATAGTATAAAATGATTAGCTAAATAAATTGAAAGTTTAAAATTTAATTAGTATTATATAATTTATTCTTTATACAATATTAAATATTACTATGTCTTCTTCCTTTACATAGCCTGTAAACCAGCCCGTGTGGTTTCTCCTTGCAGTGCACGTAAAATATGTTAAATGGGCATATTGAGAAGACATTCCAAGGGCATTGCTCGTAAGAGAATGTAAAATGTTCAAGTAGTCGTGAGAGGAGCAACAGCAGCTCAATGGCCCGTTACGAACAACCCGTACCAGGATAAATTATATTTTCTCTCATATTTATTGTGGAGATAGAAAACTTAAAGGGTGCATATTTTAGAAATCGAATTATGTGATCCGGTAAATTTTTCCTTTGCTATTCAACATGTGGCGGTATTTTTGTTCATGGAACATATCTAATAAATGAGATCCACAATAAATAAATAAATAGATATTTATAAAATAGAGTGGGAACAAAATAATAGAAATAAGTGATCTGAATCTATATTTAACTGTTTTATTGAATTTGCGTCATTAATAATAGGTTTATGATTGGTCTTTGTTGTATTTGTATACTTGAAAAGATAGATTGTTCCTAGGTTATATGGTGCAAATATTTGTTAAATTCTTAATTAAAATTGTATGATCTCTTTTATTGATTTTTAATTATATTTTGATATTTTACCCTGAATCTATTACGAAATTATGAATATGTCATCGATCATATCTTATTAATTATTTCTCTTTTATCAAATTTGTCATTCCATCATCGATGGCTTGTTTAGAATGTCCCAGGGCTTAGGGCTAGTGTATCAGGATGTTTTGGCAACTTTTCGCTCCTACACTTGAACTTGAATCAGTTGTATTTTGAGGCTTGACGGCTTTACTAGCTGAAGAGCGTTACTTAGTGTACTTATTTCCCCAAGTAGTTGCATGACACAATAAAAAATGAATGATGTTAGCTCAATGGCAAGCTCTTTGCCCTGAAACTGAAGGAGCTCTTGAGTTGTAGTTATATTTTCCTGTGTGACAAAACAAAGGGAAACATGGAAAAAGTCAGTAGTCCAAAAGTGAAACCCAAGCAATCAATTGACTAGCCTAACGCAGCTGGAAAAAGGCCTCTCCAGTTATTATACTAACAAATTTTAAACCACATTTAGTATAAAAAAGAATATTTTTGAAAATTTTTTACTCTCCAATCGTGCCAAATTTGGTGGTCAAGTATCTTCAAAGAATATTCTACAATAATTTAGTTATTATTTATATTTATACAAATAATTTATTTATTTTATTAATTTTTACAAAAATTAAAATAAAATCATTATTCTTAATTAACTAATATATACTTTATAATAAATTAATATTATTTAACATATATAATTAATATTATTGCAACAACACATTAATAATGTACACAAAAATTATATTTTATTACACATTTAACCTCTAATCTTCTGAATTATCATATCGTTCTTACAAATGTTCAATCAGTGCATTTTGAAGTTCATAATGAACTTCTTTATCTTTAATTTGCTTATGTCTAACAAAGAATTCTTGAAATATAATTATATTGTCTCTATTAATATTAATTTTAGGGGTTGACATTTTGATCTAGTCTTGTATGGCCGTTTAAGTATCACTTTCGTCCTCAATGATCGTATCGTGCATTTTAATGTATGCTGACATAATATCATGTAATATGATTTTTTTCCCAAAAACGTGCCGGTCTCTTAATAATTGCAAATTGTGATTGGAAAACTCCAAATGCACGCTTAACATTCTTCCTACATGCTTTTTGCATCTTTGCGAATAATTTCTTTTTTGGGTTTTAAGAATCATGAATGGTTTGTACTAAGATAAACCATTTTGGATAAATACTATTAGTTAAATAATATCTAGTATCGTACATTTTTTTTTCAAATAACATAATGAGCAGAAGGTGTTATATCTTTGTTAAGGTTTGCGAACAAGTGAGATGCCTCCAACACATTAATGTCATTATTTGACCTTGACAAACTAAAATGTGCATGTCATATCTACAAATCATAATCAACTACAGCTTCAAGAATAATAGTTGGGAATCCACTACATCTACTATATTGTCTTACCCAAGTTGTTGGACAGTTTTGTCATGTCTAGTGCATACAATCTAAGCTCCCTAGCTTCCCTGAAAAATCACGTTCTTTATTAATTTTAAGCAATTTTATAACATCATTAGTATCTGGTGCTCTTATAAATAAGAATTATAAATAAATATTAAAAAATAAATTTAATATTATATTCAATATTAGTGTCATTTTAAAGATCTCAACGAGATCCAAATAATGATATTTTTATGTAAAGTAATATATATTTTAAATTTAATTACTTAAAAAAATTATGTAAATATATCAAAATATGAGAAAGAAATAAAAAGGAATATGAAAATAAGAAAATAGTCTAAGCTGTCATTTTATAACTTTTGGTGAATGAACAGTAACATATCACTTACATTAGTGTGTTGGTGAGTTATTATTCATTATACCAAAATGATGGTCTTGAAATATAATTTTAGTGTGTTGGTTGGAGTGAATTCAACATGTTGATTGGAGATGGCCTTGACGCAGAAAATGAATGATAGTGTATTTTTGTCCTATATCGACACCGCTAAAAATGCAAGCTCCCTGTACATAGGCCTTGTTTGGTAAAGAGCTTATCAGCTCTTTTTCAGCTGTTTGACCCATTTTAGCTGATTGACTTTGTAAAAAAACTATTAGAAGTGTTTGGTGAATAGCTGGTTGGGTTGGCTGATTCAACCCAACCAGCTAATTTCAGACAAGCTCCTTCGAGGAGCGTTTCGTGATAATCAGCTGAAAGTTTTTATATTCATGTCGATTTTACCCTTTTACTACCGCCTTGTGGAATAGAATTCTTGTAGCAGAACACAACATATGTACACCATCATCGTCTCTTCCACAGTCAGTTAGTCCTCACATACAACACAACACACCACGCCAAGCAAAACAGACCAGAGGAATGAATATTCAAAGTTGCGTTGTCTTACCTAATCTCAGGGATTTTGGAAGAGATAAATCGAACAGCTTTCAGGGATAAATCCAGAGAGTTAAGAACTTCGATCACATCAGAACAGATATATGATTGCATCGAATGAATGCTGCGATTGATGAAAGAGTGAAACTTTTCTGGATCTTAGGATGTCGCCCGAAGCATTAGAAGGCTTCTGAACCTTTGCTTGTTAAATACAGAAGCTTCTAGATCGACTAAACAAATACATATATTTAGCTCCTAGGTTATTTTAGGTTGTTAAATAAATAATGGAAGCTTTTAAACATCAAATGAGTTTTTATTAATTAAAGGAAAAATAATTATGATAAAAAATAAAGAATAAAATAAATTAATTTTATACTAAAATTATAAATAACGATTATATATTAATCTATATTTTAAATGTAGTATCAATATTTGTTTGTATATATTGTTGATGTAACATTTTATTTTTTAATAACTCAAAATCTTTTTATAAACATTCTAAACTTCATTCATGCACCAATTTTAATTATCATATAGCAATCTGCTAATTGGAGTGTTATATTTGTCATCAACTCATTCTAATTATTAATAAATTGTATACATCAACCAAGAAAACATTAAAAGAATATAATTTATTATTAAGTTACAGATTTTTGTTTTGTAATCTCATTTTATCGTATCATCAAAAAATTAAAATTCATCTAATAGAAACTAGAAATTAAATAATAAATCGATTCATCACTTTTAATATGGAAAGAAATGGTTTTGGAAAATATTTTTAAAATTGAATTGAAAATTAAATTAGTAAGATAAAAAGTTTAAGGTTTAAAAATTTAACTGATATTGGATCGTTATAAAACAGGTATATAATAAAGATCAAAAAAATTAAAGATTTTGAAATATACCGAGAGTTGTTTTAAATTTAATATAAAAATTGTGTAAATTGATACTGTATGAAAGCATAAATTTCTAACTATGTATTAATAACTAATGATGTCAATTAAAGATATAATTTTTCAATTTAATTTTTAAATTAATTTTTGAATAAATTCATTAAGACTTATTATAATTTTTGTATTTAAAATTGTTAAAATACTTATTATTATTATTAGTATTGTTGTTGTTGTTTTTATTATTATTATTAATATTATTATTATTATATATTCTATATTTTTATTAGAGCTATAAACTTAATTTTTGTAGAATTTAATATCCAAATTTTAAATTCTTATAAGAATATTCAACGAAATACTAAGATATATAATATTTATACCTTTATAATTTTTTTAAGTTATGCCCTCACAAGTCATTTTACACATAAACAGCTAATACTAAACAATTAATTTTACCAAACATAAAATGACAAACAGCTAATGCAATCAGCTGGTCAAATCAACTTATATAATCAGCTATCAGCTAACAGCTAATACAATCAGCTGATTGCCAAACAGGACCATAACAAAGACGCTTACGAAACAGGCCATTTAGACATAGCTAGTCTAAACATGAGGACTGCAGCTTATAACCACTCGGAATTTGAGAGCTCTACTTAGGTAAACTCTACCACAGATAAAGGATTTACTATTTCCAGAATGTTTGACAACCGACTCACTTTACAGGCGTCAACCAGTACAGACAGAAACCCATCAGACATCTATGGCTATATACAGGGGAAAACACTAGAAAACTGATCCAGTTCCCCCCAAAGTCTCACAGAGGGGTGTTGAAGCGCTTAAAACCGCTTGCAATATAGACAATAAATGAGCAACGAAGTTCTAAACAGCAACGGTCTAGGTTAAGTAAATGATTTGTTGGTTGCTGTGTACTTGCTGGTCGAGTTAACACCAGAACCACATGCCAGCATTGTCATCAAGCTGCCACCATGCACTCTACCTTCTGGTACAAAAGCTGACATTGATGACATGGCTGCTTCCACAACAGAGATATAGGCATTTGCAATCCCAAGATGTTTCAAACCAGAAATATTTCCCACTTCTGAAGCTCCCAAATTTGTGTCCTTGTTCACAATATCATCATTGATGTCCTCTGTAGCCACTTCTTTCACTTTCTCAGTCTGGCTTATTTTCGGATCCTCAACCATTGGTGCCAAAGTAATACCACCATGAACCCTATTATCGAGCACCAGACCATTGTGAAATGCACAGAGACCTATCTTACCCCTCACAAATGAATTACAAGGACCAGAAGATTGAAGACCATATTCTGACCCAGGGAGACCCCAGGAGCATCTCTTACCCCCACCATGTGCCTTACAGAAATCTGTGCTGCCTTGGGCACTTTTATCACAACCTTTGAATTTGCACCTCTTTCCACCACCATGACGAACACAAAAATCTGTCCGTCCTCTTGCACTCTTTGTACATCCAGCCACCGCACATCTCTTACCACCCCCATGTGCAACACAGAAGTTTGTCCCTCCATGCACACTCTTTGTACAGACTCCACCCTGGAAGGCACATCTTTTTCCTCCTCCATGGCCCTTACAGAAGGGTGTGCTCCCTTCTGCACCTTTAGTACACCCTGGTGCTGTGCAGCGTTTTCCACCACCGTGTGCTTTGCAGAACATCGTGCTCCCTTGAGCCCCTTTAGTGCACCCAGGGGCTTGGCATCGGCGACCACCTCCATGTGATATGCATAGACCAGAGAGGCCTTCGGCACTCTTTGTGCAATTTTCTTTCTGACATCTCTTGCCACCACCGTGGCGGATACACAATCCTGATTTCCCTCGGGCAGCTCGAGTGCAACCCTCATGGCTGCATCTCCGACCACCACCATGAGCAATACAAAAATCTGTTCGACCTTCTGCACTTTTTGTGCAACCAAGGAATTCACACCGCCGGCCACCCCCATGGGTCTTACAGTATACAGTTCGGCCTTCTGCTCCTTTATGGCAACCTGGTTTCTGACACCTCCTACCACCACCATGGGAAATACAACGACCAGAAGCACCTCTGGCACCTTTTCCACACCCCTCAATTTGGCATGTTTTGAAACTAGATCCCCTTTGGTGAGGGTGTTGCTGCTGTGTTAACCTGGAAGTACTGGTGACTGAACTTCTTGGTGTTATTACACTTGAAGAAGGTTCTGAGACAATTGCAATAGTATCAAAGGATCTTGGAAT
Organism: Erythroxylum areolatum; assembly: GCA_024520975.1. Taxonomy (NCBI): domain Eukaryota; kingdom Viridiplantae; phylum Streptophyta; class Magnoliopsida; order Malpighiales; family Erythroxylaceae; genus Erythroxylum; species Erythroxylum areolatum. The sequence goes on from JANIJH010000225.1 coordinate 51,541,645, forward strand.
TTGATTAAAGAAAGAACTAGCCCCTTTAGAGTGTGAATCCTGAAACGGGAGCAATGCATTTTCTGGTTTTTGATGATCTGATATTGATCCTTGATCCACATTTGAAAGTCCACCAATGGGCTGCAGTATCTCAATCCCAAATCCAAGCGAACTGCAGCTTGGAGGGAGATTGGTGACATCAGATTCAGAGGTCCCAGTGGAAAGACTTAACTCCAGATCAACCTTGGGTTGCAGTTCCGATTCTTTAAGATCTGAAGCCACAAATTTCTTTGGGCTGGGTATCTTCTCATTGCCAAGATGAAGGGCAAAGTCCAATTCAAGATCCATAGAAGACTCCTCATCAGTTTCTTTAGGTGAAGATATCATAGTAAAATCAGTTGCTGAACCACCTTTGTTGTTTGATGAACTGGATCTGTGGCCTAGCCCAAGCAACAAAGAAGAGCCCATGTGCTGACCTCTGGATACATCGATCAAATTGCATTTCCGTTTAACTCCCTTTGAGAGAGACATGCAAGGATTTGAATAACCTGGGGAATTAAGGCATAAAATTGTGTCTGCACCATATTCAACCCTGGCTTCTCCATCTTGGATTGAACTACCTAAAATCTTTAATGCATTTGAAGAATTATTAGCAGCAAAACCCAAGTTCTGGAACCTGTTCGCCATCAAGGAAAAACTAATGCCAATTGATCTCCCAATCAATATTAATCCCAATGAACAATACACCTGACTCCTGGGGTCAAGAAGTTAGCTACAAACTAGAGGTATATTCTCACAATAAAATTAGCTATTAAGCAAGAGTTAGATGTCTCTAAATGAGCACATTCCACCCCCCACTGACAAATCCAGAAATGTCATGACGATCCATACTCTTTGAAGTAATTTAGCACAAGATATAACTGATTAGTTGCAGCAGATGAGGACTGCCTGCAGAGTAGTTTCCTTAATAACAAGATCATGGCATCCAATCATCCTGTTTGTACAAAGAGAACTCGAGATAAGGACAAGATACAAAAATAATAATAAATGAATTCTAACCACATATAGTCACTCAAGAAGAAGGAAAATCACAAGGAAACACAGAGAGTCCTTGTATCTCCTTATAAAGAATCTATAGATCCTAAAAGCCCAATTTACACTTCATTCACACGCAGTTCAAACTGAAGATAGATCATGTAATATAAACAACCCAAATTGTTGTCTAACAAATAAAAATATTTTTCCTCCTCTCATTACAAGATAATTCTTTTCTACATTTTGATAGATAGCAATCCACTCCTAAAAGCAGGAAAATTGATAGGAAATCACATAGTATTTGAACACAACTATGAATTTAGCAAAATAGCTCGTAGCCTAGCATGACCTCGCTGCATAAAACCCAAATCAGGATGTTAAACAAACAATAGCATTCAGCACATAACACAAGGCAGGACTCAGGATGTTGATCTCATAAATAGAAACCAGATTGAAAATTACAAATGCAACACACCTAGTACAAGAAATCCAGTGCAGAAACATGAAAGATAAGTACTTGAATGATTGAAAAGGGCTCTTGCACACATTTTGTTCTGAAGCAATACTAACAAAATAACAAATGGACAAGAAAAAAGAGGAATTCTATTTACCCACATTTTGATTAGATACAATAACAAGGAATGAAGCCACAGCTTCACAACAGTAACTGAGATCCATGATTGTTCAAGTCGGAAACAACGGTATGATTGAGTATTAAAATGCTGAACATAAGATGGAACTTGCATGCCATAAACCGCTAATGGAATCTTGTCCTAGTAATTCCTGCTGAATTTAGTAATTTCGACACACAACCTATTACTGCTGGCTCAAATTATTGGTTATTGTTTGCAAACTAATTGTATGTATCAAACTATACTTTATCTCAAAGTTAAGTTGCTTCCAATTACATAAGATCAAAACGCATATTCACCAAGTACATGAAGACTTTGTATTTCCAGCGCCAATAAGTTGCTGATTTTTATAGGTAAAACCATTTCAAACAAAAAATGACATTCGTGCTTTCTCCAGAGAAACAGAAATTAAATGGAACGTAACAAATACACAACTAAGGGAAGAATTGCACGGCACAAAGCCACCATTAAAAGGAAATTAAAGAAAAATACAAAAAAGAACTAACTAAAGAAACTCAAGCCGTTAAACTATAGAAAGGCCTCGCACACACAAAAGCAAAGTGCCGACATTGCAAGAGAAGAATGGGAAAAGCAAGAAAAAACTTATTATTCCTCCAGATAACCACGTAGAAGATTCTTAAAAGCGCCTAAAAATCCCAAGAACAAATACATCAAAAGAAGTTGACTACAATGAAAGAACCACAAACCAAACTGACAGAAAAACACAAGAGATTACTCATAGTGAACAAAACGCAATTCCCTTTACTTGGAGTCGTGATTCGTGAACTAGTAATAATTCCCAACAATATGAATTTTGTAGCTTAGCTACATACAGGGGAAAAAAACAACCTTTATTTAGCTCAATTGTAGTGGAAGTATATAATTCAACAATTCTTAGGACCACAGAAGCTCACGAAACAAAATTAAAAGGTTCCATAATCATTTTTCAATTACCATGAGCCTTGACGCTACCTAACACGGTATGATAATTTGAGGGGGGGGAAAAAGAATAGAGCTTCAAGATTTGAATTGGAAAATCATATTATGGAAGGAGAGTACCTTGAAATTAGATTTGAAACTAGTAAGAGGAAGTCCTAATGGTAGAAACTTTTAGGGTTTTGGTCGCCGGAAGCTGAGAAGGAGGCGAGGAGAAAGACAGAGGATGTGGAGTGCACGTGCTTCACTGCATTTATTTATTTTGTCTTCCTTTGGAAGCGGGACGCGGAATGAGATTGATTTCGCTTTCTTTTTGCTTTTGTCCTCTCTCATTTTAAGCCATTAATGACATTGACTTAGGGAAAGTTGAGCATCACCAACTTTATCTTTTTCTCTAATTAGTACAGAATATCCTAATTAAATATATATTTGTATCTAAAAAATAAAAGATAATATATTTCCATTAAAGTCTAAATGAATAAGAAAAATTTAAATTATCAGTGTCATAAATTGAAAATATAATAAATGAAAAGATAAAGATAAATATAAAATATGCTAACAAATTATGATATTTTAAAGGAGAAAGAGAACCGCAAAAGCTTTCTAGAGTTTGGGTGCAGAGAAATAGGCATATTTTACTTACTTTAGTTTCTTTTTTTTGCTACTTACGAGTTGTTTTAGGAAGATTCTAACTATAAAAAGGTACCTTTAAGTTATCCACTTTCAGACTAATCTTCGCTCAAGTCAGGTAGGTCCCTTGCGGGAAGCAAAACTCTGGCTCCAAATTTGAAACTGCTGCATACGTAAGGGTGGTTCTTTATTTTCTTAAATGCAAAGTGTTTGTTTCTCATATCCAGATAAACCAAAACAGATTCTAATACGTGTACAAACTATTTAAGCTTGATATGATATTATTTTAATGGATAATCCCTTCAGCACTAATCAATCAAATTGAACATAGATTTTAACAAAATTTTTAAGGTTTTAGGCATTTCCTATTTTATAATTAAAGGCCAAACAAATTTTGTGGGTATTTAAATTTCTTCTTTTTTTGCAATGTTTTGAATTGAAATTGGTTAAATGTGTTACTTTCAGTACTCTCTATTTTATTTGTGGGTGTCAATACCTGATTTCTTTTTTAATTTTTGTTTAATATTTCTAATTTTTTTCTAAAATCAACATTATCCTCAAATAAATCTTTAACTTCCTTTTGCAATTTAAATCTTCAAAACAAATTAGTCAATTTTGTTTTACTTAGTTTTGTGTTTATCTTTTACTTTTTTATTTCTTTGAGAGAATAAAAATATATGAAGTTAGAGTTAGGAGAATGAAACAAATAAAATTAAAATTTAAGAATTCAAAGATATAAAGTTTTAGCAGAAATTTAATTACTATTAAAGGAATGATATGTTTGCAGAAATGAAAACATCAAGCATTAATTTGAGACATCAAGAATCTCAAAATCCTTGCATTTATGTATGTATATATATGAAGAGATTGGTTGCCAATGTTGTAAAAAATTAATGCCAGGATTAATAAATGGACCTATAAATCTTTATCCTATATGGGTAGACTTCAATTGGTTATCTCAGTCCCCTCTACTTTTCAGGTCTTTTGGTCTAGTCAATTCATACTTCTCTCCTCCATTATTAAAAAAATAGAGTCTAAATTTAGGAATTTTTTATGATCTGAGAAGGTGGAGTCCAAAGCTCATGCAAAAGTTAAATAGAATAATCTTTCTAGATCTAAAAAAAGGGTGGTCTAGGGATTAAACATTTGTCTCCAAGAATAATGTCTTGTTAGGAAAAAGAATTTATGTTCTTTTTAATGATAGAAAAGCTTTGTAGGTTAAGTGGGTACAAATCATTATCCTTGGAAGGAAAAATTTTCTAGAGTGCTTTATCAACTAATAATAGTTCTTGGAGTTGGAGAAAGATACTACATGTTAGAGATCTCATTAGGAACCAATTCAGATTTAAGATAGGAAATGAGAATTCTACTCTCTTATGGCAGGATTTAGAGGTATCCTAAAGGATATCTCAACTCCTAGAGTAATTAATGGATCAAACCTCCCGATGAACACAAAAGTAGCTAATGTTATCAGAGATAATGGATAGTGCTGGCAAGATGCCACAAATGAGATCATTCATATGCTAGAACCACTAAGGTACTTACCAGATTGTTCCCATTATGATGAATTGGAATGGATTATCAGCCACCAAAAGCATTCACAAATGCCTCAGCTTACAAATTTATGAGACCTCCTATTCCGAGTGTGCCTTGGCATAAACTAGTGTGGCATAAAGATATAAACCCAAGACACTCTTTCATCTTGTGGTTAGCTTTTCTTAATAACCTACAAACAAGGGATAAGCTCCTTTATTCTTATGTTCCTAATCTTTGCTCTCTATGTTTCTTGGATAATGAGTCTATCAACCACCCATTCTTTGAATGTCCATTTTCAAAATCAATGTGGTTACAATGTCTCAACCACTTTCAGTTATACATTCCAAATTTATTAAGCCTCCAATCCATTCTAAATTGGTTCAATCAGCTGCAAAACTTCTGAAATTTTGATCCCAACATCTTTATCGTCCTACTATCTATTATTGTATATAACTTATGGTCTGAAAGAAACCTCAAAACTTTCAAAGACCCAGCCATGGAAGTAGGGAGCATTATTACTAGAGTGATCTTCCAAGTTATGGAACAACTCTGCGTAAACACTAAGAGAAGGTAATTGTGGAGTTTTGTGTTCTTTTTGGCTAATAATATGTTTTCAGGCTGGTTTCAGGTTAAGGAATTCGAAGTAAAGAGGAGTTTGCTCCCTCTTTACAAGTTTACAACAATGCTGACCCCTATCATCAAAAAATGTTGGGTTCTATTTTGGATGTGTGAGTGTGTGAGTAATGTTGATGGTTCTAGGAAGGTTTTTCAAAAGCTTCAAGGCTACGAAGATTGTAGTAGAGACAGATTGGTTGCAAGTCTCGGAGGAATAGGTTGTGCATTTTGTATCATGCAAAAGTCTTGTACTCTTTAAGGAAAAGCTGGCTTCAGTGAAGGAGTGATTCAAGCTAGCCATATCAGTATCCCGAATGATGAAATGATACAAGAGGGTAGTGACCATAATGATAGGAGCGAGTAAGTTTGTCTTCTTAACCAAAGGGACGACAGTACTAGGCAGTATCATATTTGGTCTTGTATAGTGTTAATTCTTGTGTAATACACTATTGTACTTGCACTCAGTTTAGATTACATCAAGTCTATATGGGTGGGTTGGTTTTGTTCTTGGTATTCGTATGAGATTTGGTTTTTGAGCAATCTCTAGCCATGTACATAAACCTTTATTTCTTGATTTATAATATTACTGATTTATAAACATAAGAAAAAGATGAATGAAAGCCAAAATGATATCATGGGAAAAAGGAGAATGGTGTACAACCTTCTTTCACCTATATCGTGCTATATGCTAATATGTTATTAGGCCTTTCCTTTGACTACAGACCGCCAAGTATCAACTGGTTTATAACTTTTTCTCACCTATATCGTGCTATAAGCTAATATGTTGTTGGGCCTTTCCTTTGACTATAGACTGCCAACTATCAACTGGTGTACAACCTTTTTTTCACCTATATCGCGCTATATGCTAATATGATGTTGGGCCTTTCCTTTGGCTATAAACCGCCAACTATCAACTGGTGTACAACCTTTTTTTTACCTATATCGTGCTATATGTTAATATGTTGTTAGGCCTTTCCTTTGATTACATACCACCAACTATCAACTACTAGATTTGAGGGCTTGTGTTTCTTATAAGAAATATTCTGTCACTATTTTTTATTTACATATCATGCTCTCATTGGCCAAATTGAGTTAATTTAGAATGCTAAACAAAAGCTATTAATTTATCACCTGTGTGGCATCACCCTAGTCATTCATTTGAAATTGATTTAAAAAATCTTAAATTTCAAGTTATTTACCACACAATGCCTTTCATCTCATCCATTAATTTTGAGTTATTTAAATATTGATTGTTTGAAATAGATTTACATCTTAATCATTTAAGATGAAGCATATATGTGTGTTCTTTTAAAGACAGAATTGGTTATCCACGACTCTTCCTCTCTAGCTCAAAAAGAGGCCACATTCACTAAAGAAGTTTAATAAATTAATCCTCAATTGTTAAGCAAAACAATATCTCATATGGGAGAGATAGTGTTTTGCTCTTAATATGACACCAATTTGTTCAAAATATCATGTTTTATTGGATTCTCATATGATTTTTCAATCATCCATTTTTCAATATTTCATCATAGTCGTTCATTGAGTAACATAAAGGTCATTTTCCTTATCTAAAAAGAGGAATAACACTCTAGCACATAACACTCTCTTTACCCTCCCTTTTGAAATCCCTCTCATTTCTTTCTACTTCCTCTCTGAAAAGACCTTAAATGTATTAAAGCCTTAAAATGCATAAAGCCTTTTAGTTTTTATTTTTTATGTTAACAAGTTTCCTCAAGCTAATGATATTTTTCCTCAATTAAATGTCAAAGGAGGAAGTTAGAAGATAAGTGATCTGAACATATGAGGGATTAATATGAAGTTAAACCTAACAAGATCAAATATTAATTAGTTTCAAGCTCAATATTAGGGCCTAAGTCCATTTTTGTGTAATTATCTATGATTTTTTTATTTAAAACTTATTTTAGCTTGTAGATGATCACAATTTCTTTATTTAATTATATAAGATTAAAAAAACTCACTTGAACTTCAGTTTGAATAAGTCCAATCCTAAGTGGAGAATTTCAGAATGTAATTAGGTATAAAGTTTTAATATGAATATGTCCATTGCTTGGATCTAAGCCTTAAAATCAACCAAAAGAACTTTTACTCTTTTTATTTATCTTTTTTTTATGTTTGTTTGCTCATATGAATATGTGTCTTAATAGAGGTGTATGTGTGTGGAGAGAGAGAGAGAGAGAAAGTTAAGTACGAAATATTTCTTATGAAGAAACAAACTAAGTTGAGTAAAGAATAATAATAAAGCGCATAAAATTAAAATGCAATCAAGAGTCTTAGATTATTTTCCTCAAGTGTATTAAGGACTTGTAAACTTTTTAGGACATTTTATTTATTTATGCTTATAGGTTTATAAGATATTTTTGTTTATTAATTTTAATATGGGCCTAAAATTTCAGAAAAATTATTTAGCTTAATAATCTTTTATCTAGGAATCTTTTTTAATCAAAATCTCAGTTTATTAAATTCATCTTTATTAACATCTATATTCTTAGATCTTATTAAATTGTTCTTTAAATCTTGTTAATTCCTAAGCCTCTTTCCTTTTAATCTATTTTATATTCATAATCTTTTTAAGTCTCCTCTATTAGTGCCTTTAATTTATAAAAACTAAATTTATTAATCATATTTTTGACTCATTTCTTGAATAATTATCTTAGACTTTTCACTAACTTTTCTTGAATAATAATCATAAGCCTTTCCCATTCGCTTGTCCAAATCATTCAAATTTTATCTATTAATCCAAATTTCTAAATTTAATTCAAGAAAAAAAACTATCCAATTTGCCTTTATACTCGCACCCAAAATCATCTCAATTTAAACACTTCAAATTAAAATTGTTTAGAACATAAGTAACCATTTAGATTGGATGATAAATGTTTAACACCTTTTCTATCAAGTAATCAATCCACAAACTTTCATTTTTAGGTTCAAAATTTTTTAGTTCTTTTTCCTTTAAAATTTTCTCTATCTTTTCTTTAATAGGTAGAGAGACGAATTCATTGCTTTCTTCAAAAATAATCCTCTTATATAGAACATGGTAAAAAGTATTAGTGACAAGTAGTATTTCTTAATTAGTTATCTTCTTCTTTTCAAATGGTTTCTTACGATAAATGATTAGTTGTAGTTTTGATTGAGGATAATAATTTGATAAAAGACAAGATCAACAGGAAGCTAAGGGGGAAAAAGAGAAGAGAGCATTAGTGAAGTGTAAAGGGTTAACTAGGTGGCCACATAGGTGATGATGGGACATTCACATAAAAAACTCTTTTAAAATGTTGGTATAACCTATGGGAACCTTAATGAAAGGTTTGAGTTATGATAGTTAGATGTTGATTTATAATGATTTTGATAATACTTTTAAGTAATTTTTTAATACTTCTAAATATTAAGTTCTAAGTTACATTCTCTCAAAATATTATAATTGAAAATAACTTTTTTTCCTTAAAATCATATCGCAAATCACCACCTAAAATTCTTAAAAATTTATACGCTCTAGTTTAATATCAGTATAATAGGGGCCTACTTATCATTATGGTCTCGCATGGTCGTCTATCTAGTTTTCAAACTCATCTTGTACGATTGTTTGTATCCAATTAACTCCTGAAAATATTGAATATCTATTTAAAAGGATGAATAAGATCTTCACTCCAATTTTTATCTTTTTTTTTAATGGAACATAATAGTCAGTTTTTCTAATATATACTATCATTTAGTTGGTTTTCCTAACTTTTAGAAGTAATTGAAATTTATACATAGACATAAGAGAAAGAGGGATGATAATAGAGTGAGGGAAAGTAAAGAGAAAAAGGACACGTAAAGTTTAATAAGAAACTTACTTAAAATGTTGTCAATTTGATTAGTATTAGAATTTTTATTATAGGTTAAATGTATTCCAATGGTTACCATACAAGTAAGAGTATATTATTAAAAAAATGTTTCTTGCAAAACAATGTTATATGTTAATTCAAGCTTTAATTCGAATTTGATTACTATGGAACGATGTTGTATATGAGTTTGTTTCTCCTTTATTTAATGATGTTATTTTACTTATGTAATACTTATTGAACATCTATGTTATTATGCATAATAGTTGAAGGAGCTTTCGAAATTTTTCTCCTGCTTCTCTATTCCGATTTGACTTTTTTTTCCTTTAAGAGTTTTTAATAAACAAACATCCCATTTGGACTTTGGTCTTACCAACTGGCTAGATTGGGCAGGCCTCGCCTAAGGAGCTATCCCTCTATGGAGAGCCTCTCAAGGGTCAATGTAGCTACTAATGATGAAGGTTAGCTGTCTAATCAATCTTTGGAGGAGTTTCCTGCTCTATCGAGAGAAGCTATACAACAAATCATTTCTGGAAGTAGTGTGAGTCTCTCTGGAATGTCTAAGGTTCTTCCCTCACACAGGTCCTCCCATAATGCTGGCACTTGGAGCAAGAAACTTAACTTTTAGAAACCCAAGGTAAAGATGAAATATTATCCAGATGTCATGAAGGATGACATCGTCTGTCCTCAAATTGAACTCTTACAGACGGGGGAAAGGGCTTAGTCGAATGCATTGGTGGGCTCCTTCTGGAGTAAACAACCTGACCTGCATTTCTAATTATCAATGTTTAGGAAAGTGCTCAATGAAGTAAGAAAGGTTTGGAAAAGACTTATTTATGGATGATGGCACTATTATTTTCAAATTTACTACTGATAGTAATGTGAATGAAATACTTGAAATGAGTCCTTGGCATATAGAGGGATAACCTATGTTTCTTCAGAAGTGGAAACAAGGGATCACTTTTGATAGAGAATGTGTTGAAGTGTTTCCCTTTCGAGTCAATTTTTATAACCTACCACTTAAATTTAGACGGTTAAAAGCCTTGGTTTTCTTGCCAATTCTTTAGGTAAGCCGTTGTGCATGGATGCTCAGACTTCCAGTATGGCAAGGATAAGATATGCCAAAATATGTTTAGAAATTAGTTCAAGTATAGCTTACCAATTATGAAGCTTGGTGAATTGAGGTAGTTGGTGAAAGCTGAAACCCAGTTAACTTATTCATGGAACTCGCATACTGTAGCTACGAAATGGTACCAACTAGGAGGGTGTATAAAACTGGTTGGCAAGGGGAACTATTGGGGGTTAGAACATCCATCAGATGATATTGAAGGGGATGCAAGATTTCAACTTCAGAAGCCCTCCCATAGAGTTATTGTAGAGAGTGATATAAGGAGGCCTATGGAAATTTCTAAATACATAAGGCCAAACTAGAGTGATGCTAATCAAAATGTAGCACAAATTGTAGTGGATTTTCATTCTAGGGAAACTCTGACAAACAACATTGATGTTAACAAATAGTTTCCAATACAAATAACGTATAAAGCCAAAATTTGGAAGAGTTTTCTAGTAATGTAGACGCAATGCAATGTCAACTAATTGGAGCTATTGCAGAGGTTGAGGAAGGGAGTATTCCTTTTTATTGTGACAATATGGATCAAAAATAGATCACGGATGAACAAGGAGTAGGAAGGACAACAGTGGTTGATTAATATGTTGATGATCTATCAAGTTCTTTATAGGAGGCTCAATCTAATGGTGTTATTACTAAATATCGAAGCCTAATACACAAGGAGAATACGAGTAATGATGGGGAAGCTAATACTTGTTAGGGTCTCCTACTAACTTTAGGAGAAGGTCAGCTAGGAGGAAGGCTAAACAAAAGGGGATTTCCCTATAAATGACAGTATTAGTGTGGAATAATAGATGGTTAAATGACCCTCTAAAATATTCCATGGTACTGGAATGGGAAAGGGATCGAAAACCATTTTTGGTGGGCCTTCTAAAGACTAAAATAATAATTATTCAGTTTGGACTGTCTTTTTTAGGTGCTCAATAGAAGATAATTGCTAATCATTCATATTACTATAATGGGCGTATTATCTGCCTATATAATACATAATGCATAGGGGTAACAACTACCAAAATCAGTGACCAGTTACTTCATTTTTATTGTCAACCGAGTTACAATTCTCCTCCTTTTAAAGTTACCTTCATCTATGCTTCCAATTTTACATTCCAGAGGGCACAATTATGGACTGATATACATCTTATTCAATTAGGTATGCAAAATCCTTGGTTAGTAGTTGGAGATTTTAATTGTTCCTTGAATTCCAACAAGATAGAAGGTGGAGCTAGATATAAAATGGGGTCTAGCTGAGAGCTTTCTCAGCTTTACCAATATGCTCATCTTCTGGACCTACGAGCAACAGTTAGATTGTTTACATAGACTAATAAGTTAAAAGGAGATATATTGATGAGGAAGAAGCTCGATAGAGCTTTGGTGAATCAATCTTGGCGTAGCAAATTCCTATATTCTTAAGAAAACTTTCGAGAAAATCAACTTTTTGACCACTCTTTTCTACATATTCAGAAGATGATAGAACTTGTTAAAGTTGGAGCTCTGTTCAGATTTTTAAATAGTGCCACACAGCTAGAATGTTTTACGGAATTGATTAATAAATGCTGGAGACAACAGTTCCAGGAATACAAGGCCTTTCAATTGATGCAAAGCTTATAATTGTTAAAAGTGCCATCAAACAATTTGTTAAATAGAAGATACAAAGCCTTGATGACATTAAACTGAAGTTGGCAAAAGCACAAGAGGCATGTTATAACTATCCTTCTAATGTGGTACTTAAGAATGAAGAATTACAGAGGATAAAAGAATACTAAGAGGGGTTAGTTTTTCATAATGAGACTTTAAGGCAGAAAGCTTGATTGAAATAGCTAAGAGAAGGGGATTCAAATACCAAATTCTTTCATGCTTCTCTTCTTGCAAGAAGGAACATTAATACTATCTCCGAATTGAAGGATAGTTGGGGAAATGGGATATCAAGTCAGCAGGAGCTACTCGGGTTCGTAAGGAAGTATTTCCAACAACTCATAGGACATGATGACAAACAACATCATGGCTTTAATGTCAAAGATGTACTTGATTTTACCCCCACTCAGGCTCAACTTGACATGCTCATTACTCCCTTTACACCTCAAGAAGTCAAGGAAGCTTTCTTTAGTCTCACACCAGCAAAATCTCCTAGTCTAGATGGCTTAACAACTATGTGTTTTTAGAAAACTTGGGACATCATAGGTAAACTTCTTACTGAAGTAGTTTCCAAATTTTTCTCCTTTACTAAGATGCTTAAGGAAATCAATCCTACTTATATTTGTCTTATACCCAAGAAGAAAAACCCTTCTTCTATATTTAAATTCTGACCCATCTCCCATTGCACAATTGTTTATAAAGTCATTACAAAACTTCTGGCGGCAAGACTGAAAATAGTTCTAACATAATTGATGAACATAACTCAATGGGTATTCTTACTTGGGAGAAATATTAGTGACAACATACTCATATTACAAGAGCTCTTAGGGTACTACAAATCTGGTAAGAATATTCAAAGTTGCTTGTTAAAGATTGATTTTTTCAAAGCTTATTACACTATTAGTTGACATTATTTGCAAGGGTATTTGGAAGTTATCGATTTTCCATTAACATTTAAAAATTGGGTTGATCATAGGGATGGCACATATGGCCCAATTGGCTTGGCCTAGCCTGACTTTATCCATAGTCTAGCCCGGGCCCAGCCTATGACCTGATGAGAAGGTACAAAATGACTATCATTTTTTAATTTAAAAAAAACATAAAGTCAAGCCTTCTGTCAAACTGGGGACTAGCCCATGGGCCAGGTCAAGCCGCTCGCCTAGCCTAGCCTGTTGCCATCCCTAGTTGTTCAATGCTTTCAATCCACTTCCTTTAGTATTTTAGTGAATGGTATCCCAACTCCACCTTTTAATAATGTAAAGGAAGTAGACAAGGAGACCTCCTTTCACTATACTTATTCACCCTAGCAATGGAAGGGATTTCCAAACTTGTTGAATGCAATGGCAAATTTTAGTATCATCACAAATGTAGATCTCTTAGACTCTCCCATTTAATTTACGAAGATGACTTAATCCTTCTTGGGAGAGCAGATGAGCAATCACTCCAAATGTTAATGAACATGTTGCAAGTTTTCACATATTGGTTTAGACTTAAGATCAATACGAGGAAAAGTGGATTAAATATGATAACACTCTAAGTAAGTTATTATCAAGAAAACAATGGAAATTTTATACACATAATCAAAAGAAAAACTCATACTTGTTGCTATATTTATTTCAATATATAATCAATTTAAATTAACATATACGTTTTCTTTTAACAAAGTTCATATTTAATGGTGATAAAGATTAAAATGGACTATAATTTTTATTAAAAATTTATGATAATTTGAATTTATTGTCAGATATAGTAAAGCTTCATAATCTGATATTGTTTGCGTGACATGAAATTTAGATGATATTTGAGTAAGAAGTATAGAAAAATTAAAATCAAATAGAACCAGAAAATATTTGCTTTCCCCCCTAATGTTGGTCAACTTAAACGTTAATTTTACTTTTCCTTTGCTTCGACTTCTCTTACCAGGTGACGAGCAACATTAGAATTCAATAGCTCATCAACCTGTCCGCTCTTGTTTTAGCTCAGGATTTTGGTTTGTGTGTGCAAAACATCAGTAGACATAGATGATGAGAAGCGACCGTAGGCAGTTTGTAGTCACCATCCAACCAGAGATTTTGCATATCGAATACTAAAGAATGAAATGTAAATGTTCCTAGTTACATGTAGCAGATGGAAGCAAATGTCCTCTGAAGAGTTCTGGAAAAAGATTTACAAACTTCTCAACTCACAATCTCAGTCAATGTTACAGCAGCAAAGACCAGAAAAAGGATACCTCCAATATACGCGATGGCCTGTCCAAGAACAAGACAGGAGAGTTTAGTTCCCAAATTGCATTCCAGAATCGTAGAATAACTTAGTCTCATAGGCCCACAACTTTGATATTCCAACTGTAATATCACACTGGTCCAAGTAAAGGACCTTTTTCTTAAGGCACTATTACCTAGATGCTGCTGATTTTTGCGTTTCTTGACCAAACAAATCAGAATTTGTATGTCAGAAGGCTTAGATGCCTAATTCAACCATTCAGAAAGAACCTATCATGGTTTTCACTCTATACAGAAAGGCAGATTATAATTCTGGGCGGCCATGGAATGACTTAAAAGCATGTGTCTGATTGCCATTATTTAGAGCTTGTTCTCTAATCCCTAACTACTAATATATTTTGCTCAAGGGAGAAAATGGAAGTTTACCCAACCTGAAATGAATGAATATCGGGAAAAAGGTTCAGATGAATAATGCTTTTTATCGTATGCGAAGGCAAAAATTTAAGATCTACCTTTTCTGACAAGAACGTGCCTAGTAAAGAACCTCCAAGAACAGCAATCTGCAAACATGATAAAATAAAATAAATCAACGAGGCCCATAAAAATGTCCAGGTGGATGCAGACTTTATTTTGCTGCATCCTAAGAGTAGTGGATGCAGAATCTGCCATTTCAATTGTAACAACTTATCTCAAATACTTTCACTAATTAACAGAAGACTTCTCAGTTATGCTACTCCACCACCTCAATTTTAAGTTCCATTGGATGGAATTATCACCAATCTCAGCATTTAAAATTTCCTACTTATGCTAAAGCTTGATAAAAATCTCCCTTTAGGTAAGCAATTACCAAAGTTGCAACTCCATGGCCAGCCAATGATCCAGCAATGACACCCAAAGGCGACGATGCTGCAGCAAGTGCTGCGTGATAGGACAAATTACTATTAGGAAATAGGAAATAAACACAAAACTGAGATGCAGTATCAACAAATAAATGCTTAAAAAACAAACCACATTTCAATTGTCTGACTGACTGAACCATGCTCGGGCATGATCAAGATTACGGTTGGAATGAAAAAGCAAAGAGAATAATTTCATTTACAGTGGGAAACTTGACTCACCTATTGTTGAGAAAAATGATTTATCTCCCCATTCAGCAACAAAAACCAAGGCAAAAGTGCTCACAATGGTGCTGGCAACAGCCAGAATACCAGCACCATTTCCTTTGAGCCCTGAGACTGCAAGCTCTGCCTAATTCAAGCAATATGCTAAATTACAGATCACCAATTCTTACATCAAAACGGAAACCACATTATGTGTTCATGGTATGCTTAAACAGGATAAATAACAGCCAAAAAGATGGTTAATTTTCCATGGCACTTTAATTTTGAGTAGCTCATGTATTTATATTACCTCCTTTTGCTCATCTTCAGCTTTTAGACCATCATTTGAGGTAGCATCAATCAATGTCGAAACTCCAAAGTAAATCTGGAATTTCCAGAAATTAATTGTGAAACAAGCATTGAGATTCATAGATTTACGTCATCCTATACAAAATACAAAATGTGTGATCTTGTGCCCTAGTCTTTCCGATATGAATGGAAGTATGATTACCAAAAGGCATGCCGCAGCAATATCATCGACCGGCAAATCAGTCCCACCAAACCTGCATATCAGCAGACTTACTCAGACCAACAAACCCACTTCACAAAGCAGTTGCAGAGGACACTTGATGGACATTCCAAACCAAATCTGCTCAAGACAAAACTATAGAAAGCATAATCATATAATTTGTTGTACATTTTCAGATTCTGAAACCAAACAAGTCAAAACAGAATGAACAAATCTAATTCCTTACATGGCAAGTATGCAAGCTATATTCAACTGACAAGATGTCTTCTTCATTTAAATGTTTCTCAGATATAGGGTGATATAGTCAGAGATCGATATAAATGTTTCCAAAAACACACACCTGAAAGGAAGTATTTCATCAACATAGTGAAAAGTTCTTCCAAGAACAACTGATATCATAGTCATTGCCCTGCAATGCCATTGGAGAACCAGTAAGAATCAATGGAATTGACATGTTAATTTTAAATCTTTTTCCAAATTTATTCAATTGACAGAAACATCTTCACCTTCACCTGTCAATGAATTTGCTGAAAAACTTTTGGAGGGGCAATTGTAAATAGATGAAAATAAGAAGAATAGCATGCACATGCTTACTAATGTTACCATTTCTTTTCCTAAAACAATACTGACTCATGAATAGAGCTCCATTATGTTAGATTACAGTTTGGTAGGTTAAATGAGTGAATTAACTTTTTTGCTCCACATTATCTACAGCTTATTCCCTGTCTCTCACGCAAGTTGCAGTAGTTAAACTCTAAATGCCAATAATTTAAACAAAACACAATGCCATACATTGACAAGAATTTTTTTATGAAAGACTTAAAATACCAAAGGACTTCAAATCACTATGATTGAGAAGTAAAACATACGCAAGTGCTCCAAATGTGCCAATGAAGACGATTGCAGCAGAATTCCTAGCTGCTAAAAGTGCCTGCCGATGACATAAAACAGTCAATCAGAGTTCGCCAAGAACACAGATATAGAGTGACAAGAAACTATCAAAACTACGCGAAGGAGATATTTTCTTCTACTCTTTGTGTTTTCTAGTAAATGACAATCACTTTGAAAGGAATCTGCAAAAATTTATGGACTAGACCTTTAGGGAATTTGACCTTGATTATATAATTCAGATTGAATAAAAGCTGAAATTCTTCTCTTTCTCCATATACAGAGTAAACTAAAATATACAGAGTAATTCGTCCTATTTTAATAAAAAAACTAATTCCTACACATTAGTCATTGACTAAGCAAATTATAATCAACCTAAATTAATGAAAGATTACAATCTGCCAAAATTAGTAAATCAAAGTCCTAACTATTAATCAGCTATTTACAACTAAATCAAATCTTTTTGAAGATCAAATAGTCTGATCTTCTAACACAGATGGTAGTTGAAATATGGACTTCTACATCTTTAACACAGTGAAAACAATGGATCACAACATGCATTGCCAATATCAACAAGTATATTTTCATCTTAAGCAAAAGGTGGCATCCATAAAAACTTAATGCAAATTTTGTTGCAAGTTATAAAAATGTCATCCGATTCATTCTTACTGCAATGAAAAATGTCTTGTCCCCCAGTTCTGAGAAAAATATCAGCAAGAATGCCTGCCAGAGAAATACAGTCTATTGAGTATTTGAGTTTTTGACAGTTATTTATGAGTTTTTTCTGGTAAAACTTAAAGTCTACTTGGAGTAAGTTTTTAAGCCACAAATATATGATAATTTAGGAGGATGCTACATTTGAGAAGAACATGCAACACTTGTCTTTGAATCATAAAAAGATACAGGGAGATTTTCCTAACTGAAGCAAAACCTGTGTTAACATCGCCAAGGTCCCCAAAGTAAGGAAATGAACCAGATCTACCATCAAAGTCTGTTATAGCAACTGCCATTTGAGACCCTTCAAGTGCTAAATACCCAAGAAGGAGCATAAATTTAAGTAAACCACCATAAGACTTGCTAGAAGAAACCCTTCTATAATCCTCAGTTGATAACATTTCAGATGATTTATTTGAAACAAAAATGTCATCCATCATGGTTATTGAATCTGTGTGTTCTTCATTGTTCTTGTTATTAAGTTGTCCAAGCTCCTGCATCATAAAAATATATATAACATCCATATTAAAGTCCATTCAATAATTTCAGTAGCAATATTTATAGACAAATCAGCATGGTTTAGAACATGTATATCACCAAAGAAGGGAACAGGGGTTGAAATGAACCAATAGGTTCACTAAGAGCTCATTCAAAACTGGCCTTGAAGCATAAATAAAATCTTCCCATCCTAAATTTGAGGCTAGTTTAATACATGAGTCGAGCCTGAACAAGGACATACTCAACTCTTTAATGGTCATGACCAACTCATTAAAATCTTAGTAAAAAGGTTTAGTTAACAAATCACGAATTATGATTGTGTGATTTTTCAAGTTTAATATACGATTTGCATTTAGATTATTAATACAGGTATCTACTTTCCTGATTCTGGATATTGAATATGGTGGGCATATTTCAATTTACGAAGAAGATATTATAAGCTTTAAGTTGATAAACTGAGGCCTTGCCTGAGCTCAAACCCAAACGCAAGATGATTGACAAGTAAGCTCAGCCAAGCTAGGGCTGAGCTCTTGCTCTTGCAAACAAACTTGGTGAACTTGAGTCTAATTTGAGGCTTGTCTGAAGCTTGAGCTCAGCTCAGTAAGAAACTCACAATTCATCATTTGCAATCCTTTAGGTGCTAATATGTCAATGAATGACATTGTTAGACATTATATGTATTAAGGCTCATCCAATAAAATTTTTGGTTCGATCCTTTTAGTGACATGACGCCAAGTGCTTTACGGCAAAAATGGTTCAAGTTCAGGAAAAAAAAAACGAAGATGGCTCAAGTTAAAGTCATGCAACCGCAAAATTATATAGAAAATAAACTCATATCTCAACTCAAGGTATGGTGGATCTGTGAACATACTTCCAATGATCAATGTGGTGTTAACTTGATGTTTCTGAAAAATATTCTTATCCTGTTGTATATTTCCATCCAAAATTGTCAACCATTTTCAATATTTGGGGTCTCGAAATGAATTTTCACTTTGCAAAGGATAAACACTACTACAGGTACATGCCTGGTGGCACTTTCACATAAATTATCCTACAGTAGCCACAGTATCCAATCTCAACAGAAGCTTATGATTTGTGTCAAATGGTTTACCGTAAGCAATTAAATCAACTACTACTCGCCAGTTTCTAATATTTCACTTAAAACTAACACAATATCTATGAACTCTAGAGGAGACTACGGTGAAGTACGATTTTCAGGTCCTCTAAAGGAGCATAGGTGACGAAAATAGTGTAGCGAAAAGGAGACTATGAATATCGAAAAACTAGGAGGCTGTCAACATTCTTATCAATTGATGGCAGAGAACGTCCAAATACCTTTTCTGATGGGTTTCCACACCAACGGCTAGAAGGCCTGCAAGAGAAAAATTCCCGCATTGTAAGTACAGAGTTGAAAAGAAAGCCTCCTCCTCCTCCTCCTCCTCTTCCTCCTCTAACAAAATGAAAATGTTGAAAGTCGGGCAATCGACATCTTCTCAACATCGGATGTGCCAAGTGAAATCTCATACAAATTTCGCTCATAACATATATAGGAAATAGCCCCCCGACTAGTTCAGCGTTTAGTTCGGTTATGGAATATTACCCACATATGATATGAAGGCCGTGACAAGAAAAATGATATTACTAGAGAAACCAACAGAGTAAGAATGGAAACAACACTAACCCGGAGAAAATGAGAAGAGGGTGGCGAAAAGGAACCTTAAAGATCGGCTTCCTGGACAAAGAAGAAAGAAGGGAAAGGGTGCGTGGTTTAAGTAGTGGTTTATCACATGTTGGAGACAGTACGGAATGTACCCTGAAAGCGCTCTCAGAGAGAGTTAAGCTTTGCATTTCTCTTCTACTCTAACGACTACTACGCCTCTGGACTTCTCCCACACCTTAAGCTTCTGTTGAGCTTTTGAGGTTATGTTTGTTGGATAACTTATCTGTGGGTGGCGCCACTTGGATCTTAGAGCTAAGGTTTACGTGTTAAGATGCGGTTCCGCGTATCAATGCACGCCTATTTTCAATTCAGCCCTGAATTTGTACCTCATTCTTATGTTATTTATTTCAATTTTTCGGTGCAGCAGGTAGCGTGGGTAACGATTTTTGGAGTCGCTTGTTGGTTTCTCTGAAAATGGAGAAACAGCAGCATTTTTGACCCGACTTTTGGTTGGCTTGATGAGGGGTACTGCGTTATCATGGATTATGTAGGGTGGATTGACCGAGCCTGGATGCTGACGACGGCTGTGTTTCCAGCGCAGGCCTTACCAGTGGGTACCCACGTCGGGTGGCAGAAGCCTGCGGCCGGCTGGGTGAAAGTTAACACCGATGGTGTCACATCACCCAGTCCTTCCGGGATTTGCTCTGGGGGACTGATCAGAGATTGCTTTGGCGAGTGGCGAGGTAGATTCCAGCAGCACCTTGCCCAGGGTTCACCGCTTATTGCAGAGTTATGGGGAGTCCTCTCGGGGCTCCACCTGGCCTGGGACTTGGGATTTCGCCGTGTTATTCTCGAAGTCGACTCCCTTGAGGTTCTTACTCTACTCTCTGCTCTCATTGGGGTACTGACTGAGGTTTCTGTTTTGGTGACAGGTATACATCAGTTGTTGCAGTGAGAGTGAACCATCCAGACGCAGCACGTATTCCGAGAAGAAACTAGTGCGCAGATAGTCTCGCTCGCCTCGCTGGGGTGCACAGTCCGGGTCTTTTTGTGCTGCACGAGCCCCCTCTTGGTCTTTAAGAGATCCTCCGCCGCGATGCGCAGGGCGCTATGTACCCAAGAGCGTTAATTTAGTATTGTACTTCCCTTGTGTAATCAAAAAAAAAAAACTTGGCCTTCTTAAATATATTAACTAAATTATTGACAGCACGTGCCGAGGGCACTGTAAAATGTATCTAACTTTGCACATTAAAAATTGAAGTTGTGGTAAGTTAGAATATGAATCCAAAGGGAATATTCGATTAATTTCCATAACGAAATTAATTGATGCAAGAAAAATATAACAAAGGAGGGTTTGGGTTTTAAGCAAATTAGAAAATAAAGTAAAAATAAATTATCGAAATCAAATTATAGCAATTTATCGAAAATGATTAAAGTGTCAAATATAAGTAAGGTCCGGTTCTAGAATCAATCTCAGCCTACACATCATTAAATATATCTCATCATCCTAATGTCTTCACACTTCTCTTCGAACTATTGGTTTGAGACTAATAGTACACTTTACTAATCACGATTTTCCCTTAGGTTATGTTTAATAAGGATTCAATCATTAATTAAATATAGCCACCAAATAACCTAAGATACAATTTCTAGATTCAATTTGCTAGTCGCATTACAAAGTAAAAAAAGATCAATATAGAAAGTAACCTCACATGTTCGGATTATCTAACTTAAGTTATGTTGCTCCTAACGATTTAAGACCATTAGAAGCTACTAACAAACATCAAATGTAATGATTACGGATTACATTCAACATTCTAGCAACCGGCTTACAATAGAACAATCCAAATAATGTATTAAGATCATCTATATAAAGAGAGTATTGACATTGACAGGAAGAGACAGCTTAACCACGACTTGGCGTTGATTTCACTGTTGAACCGGTGTCGACAAGTTAGCCTTCCATCTTTTTCTTCAAGCTCTTAGCATTGGCCATTATTGCCTCTGTCGGCGTTGAGAGACGAAGAGAAAAAAATGAATGAAGGCAAAACGTTTCAGCTAGGATCTATCTTGAATAATTCTTTTCGACCGTCACTAAACATTTCCTTAATTTATAGAATAAAACTAGGTTTAAATAGACAGGGGTCCCTTCTCTCACGGGTGTGCAATTGGACTCACGGGTGTCTTGTGTAACACCTTTCACGGTCGTGAGAGGTGTTGCACAGGCATGAGAAATTTCTCACGCCCATGCACACTAATGTTTGGCCATGAGACTCTTCTTTTATTGCTTTTTACTTCACATTCTATCTTGCCTCTTCTTCTTCTTGCTCCATGAATCAATAGAATATGGACATTGAGAAGATGGCTTGAATGAATATGCTTTCTGGTCACTTTAGCTCCTCTACTTCCGAAATGCACCTAAAATCAAATGTGAGCTAAAGTGAGTATCTTACGCATTTCTAAGGAAATAATCACTAAGTGTAGTAATTCAAATGAATCAACATTTAAGCATATATCAAGTCTTCCCACACTTAGCTTTTGACCATCATCGGGTAAATCATTAAAATCAAAATCACAAACCAAAATTCTTACTTATTTTCCATATTTCCTAATAATAGATAATCATAAGTAAAGATGAATGCCTTTCAAAACTTATAGCAATAACTGAACATTCAAAGCTTTTACTCATGATCAATCAACATTCATCACCCTTAGAAACTGAGTAATCTAAAGGTAGACTTAGACAAACGGTGCTTAAATAAGATATTTCTATAGGTACACTCAAACACCATTCATGATCACAATGATTCTCTACTTTGCATATCATTTCATTTCTTCACCACTAAAAGTCACACGTATAATCATAACTCAAACGACTTTTCTAGGGTTGCAATGTGGGCAAGATAAGGTGAGATGTATTTTGGGTAAGGTAGTATAAAAGCCATCAAGCTAATGAAGCAAAAGTAACACTCAATAAGATATGAAGCGCACAAGTTAACATTCATTTAGAATTGGGTACTGTCAACTATAATGAATGCAACAATTATATTTCACAACTTAATTCAGCTCTCACACCATAAATCAAATGAACATAACATAAAGAGTGCTTTATCTAAAACAATATTCGCCTCATATGCAATATATTCAAACTACCCATTCAATACAACTTAAGAAGGATAAGCCATTAATTAACAACTTTTCAAAGCAATTGTATTTCCTCTTTGATACTTTTATTCAAACTTACATTTTTTCTTTTTTTCAAATATAACAATGATAGAAGCTATATCAACATGGGATTCATAACATGGCATTTTAACAAATATAACCAATCCATATATATGCATACCCTTACATTTAGGCTTTTGCATGGTCACTGTCATCAAGAATTAACAAATTCTCCACTAGCTTTAAGGCTTGGGTAGGGCGTTTAGTTAGGTGCATGTAATGTGGTTTATATAAAAGAGAAGGCTAATAAAGCTTAAAGGGGGTTAATAAAGGAAAATTCATATACATGGGTAAGCTATTTGGCTAATGTAGCTTGTAAACAACAAAGAATGCCTAATCATTTTTATGAAAATGCATGTGATAAAATTTTGGTATTAAATAGAAAATCAGAGCAAAATCAGGAAGTACATGTCATGAAGGTCACACATAAAAAAAGACAATAAGACTGATATGAATGTGTCAGTCTAATACGGCTTAAAATCTCACTGATTTTCGTCTACCATTAGTCACCGCTCTTCTAAGGATAATGCACATTAACTAATCACAAGAGAAAAAGTATATGCTAAGATTGTCATTGATTTTTCTAGTCAATTCACACTTTATAACTAAATAATCTTAAAAGCGATAGAAAATACTAAAATTTTTAATTTTGTTTGTTTGATTTTGAAAACTACCTAAAAGTTACATCAACTACAATTAAGCTCAAAACATGCAATAAAAAAGTAACATCCTCACCTCCTCACTTAAAACTTGCATTGTCCCCAATGTAATATTAAATGTAAGAAATGGAGTAGTTTACGAAAATAGTAAATGCGAAAATGTAAACAATAGAAATTAACTTCCTTTGGGTTGCCTCCCAAGCAGCACCTTTGTTTATTGTCATTAGCTCAACTCCCTGTTACATGCATCAAGTTATATCAGTCACATCTTCCAACTTCAACACTTCCAAATCCTCCGTTTAGAAGCCTTCATAATACGACTTCAAGCGATGACCATTCACTCTAAATGTCAGATATCAGACTTCGTATCTTTACTGCACTAAAGGGAAAGATATGAGTGATAACAAATGGGCCAACCCAACGGGAACACAACTTACCTAGAAATGGTTTGAGTTTGGAATGATGTAGTAACACTTTCTGGCCCACCGAGAAACTTTTCCACAAAATAACTTATCATGAAAAGCCTTCATCTTCTCGTTATATATCACTACATTCTAGTAGGAGTCATTCCTTATCTCCTCCAACTCTTAAAGTTGCAACTTCCTATGCACACCTGATAAGTGTAAATTGCATCATATTTTAGGGTTTAGTTTGATATATATTTATTGTTAATTCAATCATTTAGTATTAGTTTAGGTTAGAATTGTGTTAGTTTGTTAATTATTTTAGAATTGTGTTAGTTTGTTAATTAATTATGTTTTAAGTGTTTGATGGGTTAGTACAAGTTTTGAGTTTAAATATTATATTTTTAAGGTACCTTGATGTGTTTGATAGTGTTTTAGGGTCAACATCGAAGAATGGAGATGTTTCGGCCCGAAACAACAGTCACGATTGTGACAGAAGCACCAGAGTTAGCCCACAATCGTGACCCACATGTCACGATCGTGACAAAAGCCTAGGACATGGCCCATGATCATGGTATGCATGCCACCATCGTAATAGAAGGCTTGGATATGGCCCACGATCGTGGTCTATAATGGGTAGACGTGCAAACACTTAAAAACTTCAAGTTTCGAGGGATTTTCACACCTTTTGGACCCCAAAAAAGTCCTAGGGCTGCTTAAAACATAAAGGATATTTAAAGAATAAGACAAAAAGGCAAGGGAGAGCTTTTGCATTAGCCACTTTTAAGAAACTCTAGAGAGAATTGATCGAGAGATTGAGAAAGAGAAGAAGGAAGAGAGAAGTGGAGAAGAAGCTGACTCGAGGTACTTTCTAAATTAGGAGTTTCCTAACGTCGCTGCTTCCGATCAGCTGTTCAGATCATATTTCCTGTTTATCTTTAATTTTATTATTGTATAGAATTGGGAATAACAGTTTGACATAAGATTTTTTGAATATTTAGATGTTCTACACTCACCTTTGAAGTTGTATCTTTGAATTAATCAAAATTGAATGTTTATGTTTTATTTGGATTTATTTTGATTTAATTATGCAAGTGCATAATTCGATAATAAATTGAGAGGGTGAATTTAATGAAAAATATTTAAATTGGGCTACTGAGAGTTAGGTGATTTAATAGAACAAGAATTAAATCAAATCGGTAAATTATGCGAAGAGAGATCTTGTATAGGTTTTCGATAGTTTATTAGACAACTTTAGAACTAATTAGGATTTTGGATAGGTTGTTAATTAAGAAATTGCAACTTTCATAATCTAATTAGGGTTTATGATTTAAGGTTAATGGTTATAGCTCGAGAGAAAGTAATCAACCCTAGATCATCTAGAACCAATAATCCGACAATTCATAATCAGTTAAGTTAGAGTTAAGGATAGGTCAATTCTCTTACATAATCCAAATTCATGTTGCACCTTCTGATAGCCTAATATGCCTTGTGTTGTAATTCTATCGGAAGATGACATGGCTTCCCAAACACTGGTCTATATTGAGACATCCTAATTGGTGTTTTATAAGCCATCTTATAGGCCCATAATGCATCTTCCAGTCTTATGCTCCAATCTTTTCTATTGGGCTGCACTGTTTCTCTATGATGAGCTTGATTTCTCAATTCGAGACTTCAGTTTTCCAGTTGGTTTTGAGGTGGTAGATGATGGAAACCTTGTGTGTGATGTGATATTTTCTGAACATTACTTCCATCACCCTATTCTAGAAATGGATTCCTCGGTTGCTAATGATTGCTCTTGGTATGCCAAACCTAACAAGAATGTTAGCTTTAACAAAATCTACAACAACCTTTACATTGTTAGTTCTGGTGGGTTTGGCCTCCACCCATTTAGAAACATAATCAATGGCAAGCAATATATAAGTAAAGCCAAAAGATGGAGGGAAGGGTCACAACTTGGGATCAACTAGTTCGTGCCTTTTTAGACAAGTATTTTTCCCTTATTAAGACTATAAAGATTATCAAGGAGATTACCAACTTTCAGCAAAGTGACAGGGAATCAATCTACGAAGTGTGGAAAAGATACAAGGATTTGGAAAGAAAATGCCCTCACCATAACCTACCCAAGGAATTCTTGTTGTAAACATTCTATAATATAATAACCCCACATACGAGAAGCACGATCGACGTAGCTTCAAGAGAATCATTGATGAGAAAGACGATAGATGAAGCAGAAGAGCTGATAGAGGAGATAGCATGTAATAGCTGCCTATAGATGAATGAGCAGAGCATACAAAACACTACTTTTCGAGAACAAAAAGGAATTGCACCTATTGATCAAATGACAGAGATGCAGGTAAAAATTGATAACTTAACTCGATAGCTTAACAACATAAAGGCTTTTTCCTCAACTTTGGTAAAAATCGTGCAACTAAAGTGTGAACTCTGTGGACAGATGGGCCATGATATAGTGGATTATTTCTTGATGAAGGAAAGTGATTCGGAGCAAGTTAATTATATGGGAGCTCAATATAGATGAGGAGGGGGAAACAATCCCTACTCTAACACATACAACCCCTGGTGGAAGAATCACCCTAACTTCTCGTAGATGAATAATGTTGGAGGACAGTTCAGACCTCAAGAACAACTAGGCTTCCAACAAGATAAACCAAGCTCAAGGGAATCTAAGTTGGATATGATTTTGCATAAAATTGGAGGCATAGAGGATGCACATAGGAGGCTTGAAGGCAAATTCGATCAAGTCACTAGAAATCATGCCTCTTCAGTTTACAATCTGGAGGTCCAAGTAGGTCAACTAGTGGAGGCAATTTCTACTCAGAATGTAGGAACCCTTCTAAGCAATACCGAATCTAACCCAAAGGAACGAATCATGGCCTTTAATTAGATGTAAGAAAAGAAACTCGAACATGTGAAAGAAGACAGGGATACGGGAGAAGGACAAGTAATTATAGAATTCTTTCTAAGTGAGCTTATAATTGAGCTAATCAAGAAACCTCAACTTGAATTTCCATACCCTATCCTAGCTTAGCGGAAGTTATTTTCAAGTAGGGTGACGAAGAATTCTAAGGAGGTTGAATTAAACAAGGTTGAGGACATAATAAAACATCTACAAATGAGGCTCACATAAAAGGAATCAAATAAGAAGAAGGTTAAGGCGCACATAACGGAAGAAAACTCTAATATAGCACAGAAGAAAGAGGACCTAGGGGATTTTTACGTTCCCTAGAATATCAGTGGAGTCCAGATAGACAGGGTAGTCATAGATTTGGGAGCGAGTATCAATATGATGCCTTATACTTTTAGTCAAAATTATGATTAGAAGAGTTAGAACCTACGGAGATGCTAGTGAAGATGGTAGACAGAACAGTTCATTGGCTGAAGGGGATTATTAAGGATGTCCCAGTGCATATTGATATTTTTACCTTCCTCATAGACTTCTTTATATTAGATATCAGAGAAGATGTGGAAACCCATATGGTACTTGGACAATCAGTTTTGGCTATTGCCTGCTCCATAATTGATGTTGATGGGGATGAACTAACTCTGAGGGTCAGAGAGGAACAAATAACCTTTATTGTATCAAAGAAAGATAATAGCTCTCCCTTACTTCCAGTTAACATCAAAGAAACTAAACCTTAAGGACAATGGGAAGATATTGGGGACCTTGTGAATGCAGTTAGAAAGAAACAATCATGGAGGAGAAAGCGAAGGAAGGTGAAGTAGAAGAAAGGTGGAACCCAAGACATGGTAGCTTATATGCAAATGATAAGATCGATGACTGCACTACCATTGCATTATTCATTTGAACCGCCTTAAGCACAAGAAGAGTGTCGAGCTACTGACGTTAAAAGAAATGCTGCATGGGAGGTAACCCATGAATTGTTAATTCCATGTTATTTCTTTTGATTATTAAATAGTTTGAATTCTATAGTTAGGTTGTTTCGTTTCCAAATAAAATAAGGAAGACATAAGACTTCAACATGAATTAGATGATCGAGGAAGTAAGCAAAAGAGAGGTGAAATGTAACATCCCATCACCGATGGGAAGGGTATATTGGTAAATTGGGACGGGCTAGTAGGTCACATTACATATTTTGATTTGTTCTTTCTTTTGGCCTCTCGATATGGAGAGGAATGAGACATTTTGCACATGCACATATATGTA
>JANIJH010000225.1:51569798-51580066 GCA_024520975.1 Erythroxylum areolatum
GATTGGTTATGTAAACTGTTTTCCGCAACATGCATATATGTAAGTGTATGATTGTTTCAAAACAAAATTTTTGGTACTGTGTTTTAACTGAGTGAGGTAGCATCCCATCTTCGCAGGGCATGGATTCGGATATCACCATCGATGTCGGGTCTGGGTCTTAAGGGAGTGGGGTGTTACATGAAAGGGCTATAAAGAGTTAAGAAGTGATCTCGGGAAAGTATAGAAGGACAAAAGAAGAAAAAAAATTAGATGTTGGTGGAAAAATTGCAGGCCACATTCGTGGCTTGAGTAAAACTGGAATATGCAAATTTCAGTTTTTTAACCATTCTACCCTTCATTCACCTATATATTCATTTCTTACTTCATGTTTTCACTCACTTTCATTTTAACTTTATCTCTCCAAGTTTAGAAAATCCAAACACTCTCACTTCTCTTTAACCAAATTCCAACTTCTATTTTCTTCTAACTCCACCTACTTGCAAACTAGTATGCCATGCATTAAGTAGTCAGCAAAGCGTGATCAATCATCAAAAAGAAACCAAGTTTAGAGATAAGGGCGAAGGAATAGGCAGGTAGACTTCAGAGCATCCTTCTCGATTTACATAGAGGAGGACGGTATTCATTTCCAATCCCTCGATGCTAAACAAATTGTAGTCCTAAAATATTTTGATTTTGATACATTTGATAGGCTAGAACTGCGAGATAGTGTAGAGAACCAAACAAAAAGAATTCAGTGAGTGAAGTTCATACACTTCCAATATTCTGTCTACCAGGAGCTCACTCTAGAATTCTTCACTTCCTTTTATTACGAACCTAGTAACCTTAAGGAAATGTAGTTTAGGTTATAGGGATGAAATTATTTCATGTGCAATATTTGTGGGTTTCATGAGTCTTCCATTATCGATCAACACGATGATTTTTGTGCTTCTCGCTATTGGAATAAGCTTACTGGGTTAGAGCGATTCGATGCTAAAAATGCCCATAACAACATCATAAGAACACATGAAAACTTGTTATTGCACAAATTCATGTTTCAAATGGTTTTTGATAAATCAGAACCAACAAGTGCTCAATAAAGGAACTTTTTCTGTTGTGGTGCATTGATCATAGCATCCTAGTGTGCATCTCCACACATGTGTTGAATGCTATTGTTGCAACTCTATGTAAGAGGAGCAACAATTTGGGTATGGGGTACTTGGTTACTGCCATTACTAAGTATTATGGCATGGATTGTAGTGGTTTAACAATTCACCTCTAGATTTTCTAAATCACCATCATCTATGGCGTGTTGAAATCCTTAAGTCCCATAACATGGAACTCCCAGATATCAACCAAAAGACTCATGTGAAAATCAGGGCTAGTCAGGAGAGTTCGAGCGTAGTGCCATCTTAGTAGGTAGAAGAGGACTCAACTAATGAGGATTCTGAAGAGGAAGAAGATACCGATGAATCGGTCTAGAAGAAAGTGCTCAATACAACCTCTGCGAACACCAAGGTTATTACAGATACACTTGCGGAGAACTCTAGAAGAATGAAGGAGATGGACCAAACTTAACGATGTCAAAGCTAAGATATACGTCGTATTACTTCGAGGCTCAAGACTGTCACTTCGACACTATTCCTGCCTCCACCAATATGAGGCTCTGTTTCTAACCCTTTTCCTTTTAAATTTAGTCGTTATTTTATTCTTGTTTTTATTTTCATTTATGTTTCTTTTTTCCATGCGTGTTTGCTTTCCTCCTTCTCATATTGAGGACAAAGTGTTGTTTAAGTATGGGGAGGGCTATGTGTTTTGCTTTGAATGTGAATTTTGCATATTGTAAGATAGTTTGTTAGGTTTCATTTTGTGAATTGTGTATATGTGTCAATGGCTTAGATGGAATGAAATTGATTTAATTTTGAACATAGTCTACTAGGTTTTCAAGAATCGTTAGCTCGCAAAATTAGTGAATTGGGTTCTTTGGCTAAATATGCAGGTTAATTAGGATTTAGTGTGAGTTTATCACCCTCTAAATTGTCACATTTATTCATAATTTTAGTTTTTTTGACTAAAGTAGATTTGCTAGTATTTTTTTTCATGAAACTGAGTAGTTTAAGCAACAAGGTAGGCAACAAAAAAGTGATGTTTAATTTTAGTAAATAACTATTCTACTGGCCTTTGGATTATGAATAGAGCTAGTAGTTAGTTGAGAATGTATGTAGCTGAGTAACCAGATCGACACGCATCAAAAATGTGCACCTCCGCATTAAAAGGCTATAAGGACGTTTCATCTAAGCAGCTTAATAAAAACATGACTTAGTCAAGTAACCAGATTGAAATTCATCACTAATGTTTGCCTCCAAGTAAAAGACTAGGTCTATATCTACAAACTATTTAAAAAATGTTTTCAAATAAAACCTACTAAACTTGTAAATAACTTGAATTTTAATGAAAATGTACTTAGGAGTAGTTATAAAGTTTGACGAACCAAATAATTATTAATGTGTGTGTACAATTGAAAAGGGTGAATAACTTGACATTTGGGTTTTGATTAAATATGTAGATTTAGTCCAGAGTTCTTAGACGCGGATTTTGCATGTTAATGATTTGAATTAACTTGAATGATTGTGTTTAAAGTTAAATTTATTTTATAAAGTTGAAGCCATTGTCTCATTATTGCATTTTGTGCTCTGTGATGTTATGTGTTTGTTGTTTTGTTTTCTTGACGACAAGCAAACATTTAAATGCGGGGATGTTGATAAGTATAAATTACATCATGTTTTAGGGTTTAGTTTGATATCTATTTAATTGTTAATTCAATTGTTTAGTATGTGTTTAGGTTAGAATTATGTTACTTTGTTAATTATTTATATTTTAAGTATTTTATAGGTTAGTATAGGTCTTTGAGCTTAAATATTATATTTTTTAAGGTATCTTGACATGTTTGTTAGTGTTTCAGGGTCAACATCGAAGAATGGAGAAATTTCGGAGAAATGCGGGCCAAAACAACAGCCCACGACCGTGGTACAGTAGGCCACAATCATGACAAAAGCACCAGAGTTAGCCTAGAAGTCCAGGACATGGCCCACGATCATGGCTTACATGCCATGAACGTGACAGAAGGCTCGAATATAGCCCACGATCGTGGCAAGAGTCAGGCAGATGCGTAGATACTAAAAAATATCAAGTTTTGAGAGATTTTTTGGACCTTTCGGACCCCAAAAAAATCCTAAGGCTGCTTAAAACACAAAGGATATTTAAAGAACAAGATAAAGAGGAAAGGGAGAGCTTTTGGATCACTACTTTTGAGAAATCCTAGAGAGAATTCATCGAGAGATTGAGAAAGAGAAGAAGGAAGAGAGAAGTGGAGAAGAAGCTGAGTCGACGTACTTCCCGAATTAGGAGTTTCCCGACATCGTTACCTCCCATCAGCCCTTTTAAACCGTATTTCTTGTTTATCTTCAATTTTATTACTGTGTAGAATTGGGAATAACAATTTGACAATATGATTTTTGAATGTTGAGATGTTCTAAACTCACCTTCAGAGTTTTATCTTTGAATTAATGAAATCTGAATGTTTATATGTTATTTAGATTATTGTGATTTAATTGTGCAAGTGCATAATTCGATAATAAACTAAGAGGGTGAATCGAATGAAAAATAATTAAATTGGGTTAATGAGAGTTAGGTGATTTAATAGAATAAGAATTAAATAAAATCGATAAATTGTGCGAAGAGAGATCTTGCATAGGTTTCCGATAGTTTATTAGACAACTTCAGAACTAATTAGGATTTTGGATAGGTTGTTAATTAAGAAATTGAAACTTCCATAATCTGATTAGGGTTTATGATTTAGGGTTAATAGTTATAACTCAAGAGAGAGTAATCAACCATAGGATTGTCTAGAACCAATAATCCGGTAATTCATAATTAGTTAGGTTAGAGTTAAGGATAGGTAAATTCCCTTGCATCATCCAAATTCATGTTGCATCTTCTGATAGCCTAATATGCCTTGTGTTGTAATTCCACTGGAAGATGTCATGGCTTCCCAAACACCAATCTATATGGAGATATCCCAATTGGTGTTTTATAAGCCATTTTACGGGCCCATAGTGCATCTTCCAGTCTTACGCTCCAATCTTTCCTATTAGGTTGCACTGTTTCTCTAAGATCAACTTGATTTCTTGATTCGAGACTTCACCTTGCTCGTTGGTTTGGAAGTGGTACACGGTGTAAACCTTATGTGTGATGTGATATTTTTTAAACATTACTTCCATCACCCTTTTACAGAAATGGGTTCCTCAGTTGCTAATGATTGCTCTTGGTACCTCGAACCTAAAAGGAATGTTAGCCTTATGAAAATCTGTAACAACCTTTGCATTGTTAGTTCTGGTGGGATTGGCTTCCACCTATTTAGAAACATATTTAATGACAAGCAATAGGTAAGTAAAGCCAAAAGATGGAGGGAAAGGTCCCATAAAGTCAATACCCTAAACGTCAAAAATTTCACAGAAAAGCAAAGGAGTTTGTGGTAATTGATCCTTACAGGAGAGGCTACCTGTCCGTTGGCATCTGTCATATGATTTGTAGAAGGTGTATGCATCTTTGAATAATGTTGGCCAGTAGCAGTCACTCTCTAAAACTTTATGAGTCATTCTTTTCACTCTAAAGTGTCCTCCATATGCATATGAATGATAGAAGGCTAAGATCGAGGGTGCTTCACTTTCGGGTACACACCTCCTAGTGACTTGATTTACGCAGTGCCTCCAAATATGCGAGTCATCCCAAATGTGATACTTGGCTTCATTTTGTACCTTATCCCTTGGAGCTGCAAACAAACCAATAGGTAATTTGTTAGTAACTAAAAATTGGCAATGTCTGCATACCATGGTGGTGTCATATCGTTACAAAATAATTGCTCATCTGGAAATGTTTCTTACAAAGGGATATCATCTTTTTCCTTTATCAAACGGCTGAGATGGTCCGCCACCACGTTTTTTGCGCCCTTCTTATCTCTAATCTCTAAGTTAAATTCATAATGGAGTAGAATTTATCTGATCAGCCTTGATTTTGCTTCCTTCTTTATGAGTAAGTATCGTAAAGGTACATGGTCAGAATAAACAATTACTTTAGCACCAAGCAAATATGATCGAAATTTTTCCAAAGAAAAAACCAAAGGTAATAGTTCTTTTTTAGTATTTGAATCATTCAATTGAGTTGGGTTTAGAGTCTTCAAAGCATAGTAGATGGCATGCAAAACATTTCCCACTCTTTGTCCTAGAACTACCTCTATTGCATATTTTGCATTACACATGATCTCAAATAGGAGGTTCCAATATGGTAGTTGAATCACCGGTGAGGATGTCAAAAGCTCCTTAAGTTTGTTAAATGCTTCCTTACACTTCTCATCGAACTCAAAGGAGATATCTTGTTGTAAGAGCTTGAATAGTGGTGTGACCATCTTCGAAAAGTCCTTAGTGAACCTTTGATAAAAACTTGCACACCTAAGAAAAAAATGCACTTCCTACACAGTAGAGGGGTCAGGTAAAAAAAGAAGAAGATCAACCTTATATTTGGCTACCTTAATACCCCTAGCAGATATAACATGACCTAAAACTATCCCTTGATCCACTATAAAATAACAATTTTCCTAGTTCCGTACAAGGTTAGTTTCAATGCATTGTTATAATATAATAGCAAGATTCTCAAGACATTCATCAAATGAAGATCCATATACACTAAAATAATCTATGAATAACTCTATGATCTTTTTAACATACTCAGAAAAAATGCTTATCATACACTTTTGGAATATGGCAGGTGTATGATATAATCCAAATGACATCCTTCGGTAAGTGAACATACTAAATGGGCATGTGAATGTGGTCTTCTCCTTATCTTATGGTGCAATCAGGATTTGAACATAACCTTGAAAAATGATTTAGAAAGCAATAATAATCATAGCCAGCCAATCTTTCAAGCATCTGAACAATAAAAGGAAGGGGAAGGTGGTCTTTACAAGTTGCAAAATTCAACTTCCTATAGTTTATATACACTTGTCACCCATTTTGCACTCAGATGGGAACCAACTCACCTTCCTGATTTGTCACAATGGTGATTCCAAACTTCTTTGGAATCACCTGGACATAACTTACGCACTTGCTGTTGGAGATTGAGTAAATAACCCCATCATCAAAAAGTTTTAATACTTCCTTCTTTACGACTTCCATCATCGGAGGATTCAACCTACGTTGAGCTTACCTTATTGACTTTGCATCCTCATCCAATAAAATGTGAAGCATGCATATTAATGGGCTTATCCTTTGGATATCTGCGATCATCCACCTGATGGCTTTCTTATGCTCTCTCAACATTCAAACCAACTTGTCCTTTTTATCTAAAGTTAACTCCACTAAAATGATAACTGAGAGAGTCTGTTTATCTCCCAAATAGGCATACTTGAGGTATGTAGGGGTGGCTTCAGTTTTACTTTGGGTGCCTGCACATCAGAAGATAATAACTTCTAGTGAGATTCGGGTAACTACATAGAAGTCAAAACATACCTCTTTGGAGATTTCCCTAATGATTCCAATACAGTCGCCATTTCAACCAACTCTTCTTCCTTAACATCATTGTTGCCTCTTGCTGCCATAAACTCAGTCAAGACTATTTTAAATGATCCTTGCAACTCAATTTAAACATTTCCTACACTAGAGGATCAATTACATTAACAGAAAAAAACATAGTGATCATCATGAGGATGTTTCATGGCATCAAAAATATTAAAATGAGTCACTTCCCCAACGAATTCCATCGTGAGGGTGCCCTCACGAACATCTATCTTAGTTTGAGCCATATTGAGAAACTGTCTCCCCAATAAGATAGGTATCAGATTGTATGAAGTGTCATCATTCATATCTACAACATAAAAATCTGCAGGAAACACTAGCTTATTCAACTGCACCAAAACATCCTCAACCATAACCTCAGGGTAAGCATTAGTTCGGTTAACTAATTGTACGATAACACTTGTTTCTTTCAAAGGACCTAAATTCAAAGAACTATAAATTGAATGAGGCATCACATTAATTGAAGCTCCCAAATCCAACATAGCTTTATTAATCACAATATTACCAATTTTACAAGGAATGGTAAACATACTTGAATCCTGACATTTTGGAAGCATCTTCTTTCTAAAAACCGCAAGCACATTCTCACCCATCATCAATTTTTCATCACCCCTCAGTTTCCTCTTATGTGTACATAATTCTTTAAGAAATTTGGCATACCTTAGTACTTGCTTAATTGTCTCGACAAAAGGTATATTGACTTCCACTTTTCAGAAATTCTGTAATATCTCTTTGTCCTTCTCCTGCTTATTCAGTCTTGTCAATTTGCTCATAAAAGGTAGAGGATTAGTCTTAATAATATTGGGAATTTGGAAATTCACCTTTGTATTTGATGATGGATTTTCTTCCTTTTCTAATTTCTTCTTGATCTCTTCCTCGGTAGCAATCCTTGGTGGAGTTCTTTCGGGACCCTCAATCTCCTTTCCACTCTTCAGGGTAATAGCACTGACATTCTTCAAGTTTACTTCGAGTTAGGATGGCAGCTTTCCTCCACTTTGTAATTCGAGACGATTGAGCCTCACTTCATTTGACCCATTTGGTTTTCCAAATTTTGTATGTTTGCTTTTGTCTCTTGTTAAATCTGTTGTATATCTTGTTGAAGCTATTACTGCATATTTTGTTGAAGTTGCTGCATACTTTGTTGAAATTGCAAATTGTTAGTAGTAAGAGTCTTGAAAAGTTCAACTAGGGATGTTCCTGAACTAAAAGAGGAGGCTCCTTGTTGCCTTGGTTGAAACTGATGTGCTCTTTGTGATCGATTCTGGAAGTAGTATGTTGTTTGTTCCCTCCGTAACTTAAGTTGGGGTGATCACTCTAGCATGCGTTATACTTATATGTCTACGAGTACAGGTGGTATTGTTTTAGGAAGTTCCCTTCTGCAACATTCACCACTCCATACTTTCTGCTTGTAGTGTCAAACACTCATCAATTGCATGGTTCGTGTTTGGACATATTCCACACACTTTCACTTATTCCTATCCAACTACAATATGTCTCACAAAAGATATTAGTTCATCTATACGATGATGGATAGATGAAGTACTTACCTCATTTATGCATCGAACATCATTACGAGTGCTAAATTGTTATGTGTTGGTAGCCATCCGCTTAAGTAGGATCCTAGTTTCAATGGGAGTCTTTTCACAAGGTGCCTTACCACTCGCCGCATCAATCAAACTCCTCTTTATCGGTAGCAGTGTGTAGACAACCAGCACATAACTTCTTAAAACACTCCCAATACTCGTAAAGAGACTCTCCATTATAATGCTTGATGCCACATATCTCCTTCCAAATACTTGCTATCTTTGAGGTTGGAAAAATTTCTCTAAGAGTAATCTCTTCATCTCCAACCAAGTATTTACGTTGTTTAGCTAGTAAATCAAACAACTAATCTTTTGCTACATCTTTGAATGAGAACTGGAAGGCTCTTAACATGATATGCTCGTCCATCACCCTGGGAGGCTTCATGCTTAGACAAACCACATTGAGTTCCTTAAGATGCTTATGTGCATCCTCATTTGGAAAACCATGAAAATTAGGTAATAAATGTATTAATCCATACTTTAAATCAAAAGTAATATGTTTAACAAAATTTGGAAATGTAATGCACAAAGGTCTTTGAGTTAGGTCTAGCGTAGCCAACTCCTTTAGTGTTCTCAAATTTGTCATCGTGTCGTTGGATTCAAATTCTGATTTTTCTATTAAAGTTGCTCTTGCTTCCATTCGCAATCTTTGTAGTGTTCTCTCAATCTTCGGATCAAGTTGCTAAGTTCTCTACGAGGAGATTTGGTAATTACCATACACCGACACTAACAAACTTTTAAAAGTTAACAAATAATCAAAAAGAAACAATTATAAACAAATATATTTATAAAACACTAACTAAAATCAAAAACAAAAATTAAAATACCACACTTCCTGACAACAATGCCAAAATTTGACAACACTTATCGACTGTATTGCAAAATTTACCTAACTCTGCATACTAAAATATTTAGTTGTGGTAAAATATGTAGTTGTGGTGAATTGGGATCGAATCTATATGGAATGTTCCATTAATTTCTATAATGAAATTAATTGATGCAAGGAAAATATAAAAAATGGGTTTTGGGTTTTAAGCAATTAAGAAAATAAAGTAAAAGTAAACCATCGAAAACAAATTATAACAAATAATAAAAAATGATTTAAGTTTCAAATATAAGTAAGGTTTGGTTATAGGATCGATCTTGACCTAAACATGATTAAACATATCCCATCATTCTAATGTCTTCACACCTCTTCAGACTATTGATTTGAGACTAACAGTATGCTCTGCTGATCTCCATTTTCCCTTAGGTTATGTTTAATTAAGATACGATTATTAATTAAACCTAGCCACTGAATAACTTAGGATACAATCTCTATGTTCAATTTGGCAGTAGCATTATAAAGTGCAAAACAATCAATATAGGTAGTAACTCACACATTCGGTTTATATAACCTAAGTTATGTTGTTCCTAATGATTTAAGACCATTAGAAGATACTAAAAAACATCAAATGTAACGATTATGAATTAAATTCAACATTCTAGCAATAGGTTTGTAATAGAACAATCTAAATAACATATTAAGATCATCTATATAAAAACTTGATTCAATCAACACAAACAACAATAACAATCCGAAAAGAGAGTATTGACATTAACAAGATGAGATAGCTTAACCGTGAATCGGCGTTGATTTCACTGTTGAACTGGTGTTGGGAAGTTAGCCTTTCATCTCCTTCTTCAAGCTCCAGCCTTTAGCCATTATTGCCTCTGTCGGCGTTGAGAGATGAAGAGAAAATGAAAAGAATGAAGGTAAAATGTTTCAGCTAGGGTCTATCTCGAATAATTCTTTTCGATCGTCACTAAACATTTCCCTTTATAGAATAAAACTAGGTTTAAATGGGTAGGTGTCCCTTCTCTCATAGGTGTGCAATTGGACTCATAGGTGTGATTAACCTTGTCACACCTGTGAGTGTGCGTGTCACACCTATGACATACTTGTTGTTGGCCCCTGAATTGTTTTTGTTTGATTAAGCATGACTAGATGATTTTTGGGGGATTTATGTGTGTTAGGATTAATTAGCATGTTAGCATTAATGAGAGTTTGTGACTTGAGTTAATTGAAGTATAGATG
>JANIJH010000225.1:51610282-51623509 GCA_024520975.1 Erythroxylum areolatum
CATATTTGATTGAATTTTCTAGAAATATAAGAATTTGAATTCAATATTTTACACAATATATTGAAAAGGAAATAATTAATTTGTTGAATATAATATTAAATTACAAACACAAATTATTCGCTATCACCACTTACTTGTAAATTAAAATTATCTTCTTTTTTTAAGAGTAAGAATCAAACTCAGACTCCTCTGTAGATCTCTGGCCCTTATCAGAATCAAACTCAGACTCCTCTTTAGATCTCTAGCCCTTGTCATCATCTTTAGATGAAATTTCAACATATTCATTAGATGGATCATCCAAAGGTTCATTATCGTCATATGTGACAAATGCATTTAATTCGTAAACATCTTCCTGAAACGCTTCACTTTCAATTCTCTGTTCTTCTTTTCCATATGATTCGAAAATACCTCTAGGTTTAACTTTGCACATGGCTAACCATTCTGACTTATCTCATTGTAAGCTGGGAAAAGGGACATAATACACCTGAATCGCTTGCATTTCCAACAAGAAAGGTTTAAATTCTCTCAATCTTCTTCAATTGTTGATTTCAACTAGATTGTATCAGCTATGCACTTTTGTACCAATATTTGGAGTTGAATCAAACCAGTCACACTTAAATATCACACTTCATTTTATTGAAAATGCAGGGTAATCAATTTCAAGTATCTCAATAATTTTACCATAGTAATCTATCAATTCTCCTTGTATGCAAACTCCACTATTTATTGTTGCCATACTATATCCATGATATTCTATATGATATTTGCATCCATTAACGAAATACAGTGGATATGATTTAACAGTTCGTAGAGGTGCCTTCACAAGATCATATATGAACTTGTTCTTTATTGGAGTTTCAAAGGCCTACATAAAAGAAATTATCAAATCAAACAGTATAATGTCATTTGAACACTTAAATCTTATAATTCAATCATTTAAATATTTGTAAGTGAAAATTTACATATTTCTCGAACCATTGAGGCAAGTGTCTTCCAACTTCTTTATTGATATTATCCTATGTTTTGTCGGGCATTAACTCACATAGCAATTCCTCGTATAATCTAAAAACATTATTATGTATTTTAGTTATGAATAACACTAAATTTCAAATCCTAAATAATCAACTTCAACTTACTGCATGAAAGGTTGAACCTCTTGACAGTTCAATTAAATGTAACCATAGGCAACCTTAGTTTCTTCCTTTATTAACATTCTTCTTATTGAACATCCATATATTCATTCGGATATGTGAAAATGGATAAGTTACCATCAACATCATCCATTCCTCCCCCATTGTCATTAAGAGGAATTTTTCTTTCTCTTGTGTGAACATGTGGCTCAAAATGATGTGAACAAAATGTACTAGCTTCTTCTACTAAATAAGTATTACATATCGAACCTTCAACTCTAGCCATGTTTATGACATTTTTCTTCAAGTGATGCAAATACCTATATTAGAGAATAGGGTTATTACAATTTAGTTGTTAAAACATGTTATTACTTCAATTATAATCATTTTTGTTGAATTACCTCTCAAATAGATACATCCATTGATGTTGAACTGGACCTACTAGTTTTGCTTCGTATGTTAAATGTACAAGTAGATGCTTCATACAGTCAAAGAAGCTTGGAGAAAAAATCTCTTCTAACTTGCATAAATTTAATGCAATTTCCCTTTCTAGTTTTTCTATTTAAGCTAACTTGATTTCAGAAGATGTTGAACTTTTGAAAAACGAACTTAATTCTATTATTACTTCTCAAACCTTATTCGGTTGCAACTCCCAAAATGCAATTGCAATTAACCTATACATAAACACATGACAATCATGACTTCTCATCCCAAATAATTTATGCTTCCTTATGTCGAGACACCTTGCCAAGTTTGAAACATAACTATCGGAAAACTTTAGACTTTTCAACCATTCACTCAATATTTCCTTTTGTTTTTTTACCAAAGTGTAACATGTTTTCAAATTTTTACTGGTGCGAAGATCTTTATGTAACTCATTCCTTCTACAAAAAAGTTATAAATCAGCTCATGATTTTATATTGTCTTTTGTCCTCCCTTCAATGTTCATTATAGTATTGAACAAATTGTCAAAAATATTTTTTTAATATGCATCACTTCTAGATTATGATGTATCAAATTAGTTTTCCAATATGATAAATCCTAAAAGATGCTTTGTTTTCTCCAATCAAAGTTTTTACTAATGCTTGTATTAACTTTATTAGCTTCAAATTCTATAATCAGTAAGTCTAATTCCTCAATCTCCTGCAAAATCTCTTAACCAGTTTTGAGAGGGGGAGGAGGTGTTTTTATCATCATATTTTTAATGAACTTTTGTTTACTGCGTCTAAATGGATGATCTGGAGGAAGAAATTTGTTTTGGTTGTCAAACCAACATGTTTTGACCCCTTCTGGAAGATAAAACGCATCAGAATCATTGTCACAATAAAGACAAGCCAATTTTCTTGCTGTGCTCTATCCAGACAGCATGGCATATGTTGGAAATCACTAATGGCCAACATCAAAGCTGCTCTCAACACAAAATTTTGTTTCAAAGACACATCATATGTTTCAACGCCATATTCCCAAAGATGCTGCAATTTAGATATCAATGGTTGTAAGAACATATCAATTTTATGCTTTGGAATTGTAGGCCCTAGTACAATCACTATCAAAAACATATATGACTCTTTCATACATATCCATAGAGGCAAATTATAAGGAGTAATTATAATTGGCCATAATGAATATTGTTGGCCGGATTGAACAAAAGGTTGGAATCCATTCGTCGATAATCCCAACCTAACATTTCAACTTTTAGTTACAAACTCATAATGGGTGTCATTGAAATGTTTCCATACCAGTGCATCTAATGGAAGACTCATTATTCCATCTTCTTGTTCATTTCATTATGCCATCTTATGTGAGATACAGTAACATCAGAAGCATATAGTCTTTAAAGTCTCAGTATTAGCAGGAAATAATATATCTACTTTTAGGGTACTAATTTCTATTTCATAGAACACTTTTTAGGCTTGAACCTAGATTGAGCACAAAATTGGTACTCTTGTAATTCCATATCATCTCCCCAATACAATATACATCCTAATTTAACAATCAATCTTTTCAACAGGCAAGCCAAGACCTCTAATAAGTTTCTTCATATTATAAAAACTATCAACCATTGTATGATGAGGAGGCAATGATTCATTATACCATTCAAGAATTTTATCAAAACTACGATCAGAAATATGCCCTTCAAACTTTACGTTCAATATTCGAGCAATTGATGACAATTGAGTCATTGTCTCACAATTTGGCCATAATTCTTAGTTAGCTGAGTGCAGTAACTCATAGGTTTGGTTCTTCTTCAAGATTTTCTATATTTTCCTAAAAGGTATAACTGGCTGCATCATAAACCATTTACATATAAGGATTTTCATTTGCATGCACATTATTTATTCTAAATCCAATCCCCCCTTCAAACTCATTTAAGTTCATAGATGAATGTACTTGATTACCCCTTGAGGTGCTACAAATCAATGGTTCCCCATGTTGTATCCACTCAAAATAGTTGGAGACAAACCGTTTTTTCAACAAATGCCCATTAACTTTATAAATAGGAAGGAAACGAATGT
The DNA here is from genome assembly GCA_024520975.1 of Erythroxylum areolatum. Taxonomy (NCBI): domain Eukaryota; kingdom Viridiplantae; phylum Streptophyta; class Magnoliopsida; order Malpighiales; family Erythroxylaceae; genus Erythroxylum; species Erythroxylum areolatum. Next base: position 51,613,929 of record JANIJH010000225.1, read on the forward strand.
GTTTGCACTTTTTACATGGACATCTGATCTTTAGGCTATCCATATATGCTGGTTGAGAACATGAATAATGAATAAAAGCTTCAACCTCCTTAACAAACTCAGCATTAATGAAACCATCAGCTACTAATCGTCTATACATCCAAGATCTATCAACATTACTCATTTATGCAAAATTGTTAATTTCAAATAGTGATTCCATAGTTAGTACCCTTCATGTTCGCCAAGGTTTACTAAACATCTAAACTTTACATAACATCCCCTAAGTATAAACTAATTGAATTAATCACCAAAGTTTACACCTGTGAATTAAGAAAATAAGTTCTTGTTGTGACTCTCAGGCTCGTGGTATTTTTCACAGATAAGCCTCACGAGAGTTGCATCACGGGTTATAGGTTAAGGTTTATGGGTTAAGATGAAATTTATTTGTTAACTGAAGATCTATTATTTTTGTTTGTAATCATATATGTTAGAAAAGAGTTCAAAGAAGCACTTAAGAATGTGAAAGGGAAAATTCTTGGTCAGCTTGAGTTGGTACGGGGAACATAAAATGAATTATTTAATTTTATAAAGTTGGAATTTTTAATTAAATGGTTTAGATATTTTTATCAAAATTTAAAATTAATGTTAGAAGTTTGATATTTAACCTAAATTAATTATGTAATAGTAACAAATATAATAAATAAAGATAAAATATAAATACTTTGATTAATAAATTATTGTAACATATACAAATTATCTAAAATATTTAGAAGAAAATTATTATTATATTAAAAAAGATGCGTGTAAAGATTTGCACATTAAAAGTAAAGAGAACTTACTCATTTCAGAGAGCATCAATGAAATAACCCATTGACATAATTCAGATATTTGGAACTATAAGTCAAACCCATCCTATATTGATTCATTGATAAACCAAAGTTCATACCACAAACAAGTTTTGGTTGGTGCATGCCATTTACATAAAAAAATGTAGGAAGTTTAAATAGGAGGTTCAAACCACAAACAAATACCCAAATTAAACCAAGTACACAAACCTAGTAAATAACAAAACTCACTTACCTTAACCGACACGCAAAAGAAGTCACTGAAGCATACGAAGGAAGAAGATGATGGAGCTAGAGTGAGCTAAAGGCCAAAGAAAAAATCCAAAAGAAAGGAAAGAAGACAATAAATTTCAAAGTAGTACGCAAATTGATATAAATTCATGTTAAAAAATCTTCGTTATAGCATTTGATTGTCGCCATGTCTTGCAAGAAAATCCAGTCATTTACCTTTTAAAACATAAAAAGAATGATAAAAGTTCTCTTCTTAATGAAGTCAAAAGATGCAAAATGACTATGCTGCAAAATATAGAAATAGATACAAATTCAATTAAAATGTGACGAAAATCATTATTGACATTGTCAACAAGCAAAGTAAATGAATGTCAAAAATGAATACCTACTGAAGCTTCTCTTCAATCTCTTTGAAAACAGAAATATGGCCAACAAATGAGTTCCTACAACCAAGTAATAATCAATAAGATCTTAGCAAGGAACCTTAAGTAATTGAAAGAGATCTTAAATAAGTTGGATAAACTTGAAAATATTACTTTGATATATTTTCCACTCAAGTCCTTTAAATACATCTTAACAATCTGGAGGTAACAATATATACATCCATAACATACTTATTACTGAATAAACAACTCAAGAAATGAAAATAATCATAATCAAGCAAGGCCAACAAAACAAGATTTTGAGTAGAGAATTATGCTCCTTGGCAATTTTGACAAATTTTGGGGATAAATTGTTAGGTCTACATCTATAGAAATGATACCTTGTCTTATATAATCATGATATTTAATGCTTAGGTTACTAGTTTATCAACATATGTCAAGTTGTATATTCAAGTTCCAAATGTGTTTTTATATTTTGTATTTTATCAGTTGGTGCATTTACCTCCCTGTTTTATCTTAATCACTCTCTTCATTGGCCACCTTTAACACACCTTACACTATTAAATAAAACTGAGCATACACACTCCAACAACTATTAAATTATATGCATGCACGCAATCACTTGAAATAGAGGCATTTTGATTATTGACTAAACAAAGTATGGGTTATATTGGTAACTATAATGTTACTTTAACTATCAATATGCTGAGCATAACATCTTCTGGGGAACTATCTGATGAGTGTTTCCCGAAGAAAGTAGTACACTTTGGTTTTGAATTTCTCCATTGATTGCTATTTGTAACCTATTTCTAAGAAACCAATCTAATGTTTTAATTTGGTGGGATATCGAGGGCCAAAATTGGTAATTCACATTCACTAGGCTAATTTTTAACGGTATTATTTCCATCGGTAATGGTTTGTCGATAATCAGTACTTTTCTTGTAGTGAACCAAGATTATCTTCCAAGTTATTCATATACGTCAAACTTGGTTCCTTAGAAACCCAATCCGCTAAAAGATTGATATTATCAATACAAATTGGGCTTGTTGAACTACTTATGCTATTAAGGCTCCTAGTAAACAATCAAATTTAATTATTAGAAAATTATAAGAAAAATCAAAATTAATAATGATAATAACATACATTTCCTAAAGTTTTAAATTGTAAAGAACGAATATCAAGTCATTCAATCTCTTGTACTCCATTCTATTCCTTTTCTTGGAATAGATGAATTCAAATATGCTTTATGTTTACAACTTGTTGCACTCACACATTGACTTAAAATCTGAATTGTAAACTTTTGCAATTCTGGAACACCACTTCTGAATTGATCCCACTAAGAAATTGTAAGTCGTAAGATAACAATAGTACCGTTACAAACAAAACAAAGTTATAATTAATTTTCAAAAAATAAGAAAAAGGAGACAACTAATACGTGGAGAAAGTTTTGCTCCTTGTATCGGCAATCCAAAATCCCCAAAAGACTACTTATAAAGCTCCATTTGTGAGCTTAAAGGATCTTGCATCACTTCATAACCAATAATTATTGTAATAGCGAATAACATTCCTTTATTAATTTCATCTTTCTTTGTAAAATTTGGTTTGAAATATACACTAGGATTAAAAGATGCCCCCAGCTATAAACAACAAAGAAGAAAGTTGCCTTTCTCATCTCTCATTGATGATTGCAAGATACGGTGCATACAAAGAAGGCCTATGTTTCATATTGGCTTTGATTGCTTCCTTCGCCCTTTCCATGACATCCAAAAAATAACCCATTGATGGCTTTTTTTTACTATCAACCAAGATAAAACCCTCACTAAAGACTCATAAACTCAAGTAACAAATTGACATTGAGACCAAAATTCTCTATCTTCTAGTATAATGCTAGAAACCTCCAATCCAACATTAGACCTAGCCTGCTGAGATGCAACCTACTTGTCACTTGTAAACATTTGTCTTAACTCTTTCTTCATTAAAACAAAAGGCTGAAGTGATAAGAAATTCATTGCAAACCTTGTCACACTAGGACGATAGAAATTCTTACCATTGGAAAATTATTTTCTTATTAAATTCAACACCCACGTATAATTATAGATGAACTTGGTCACCTTTTTAGCTTTTTGCGTAGTCTCATCAATAATAGGAAAATACATAACATTCACTATATTCTTCAGTATTAGGTCAATGCAATGTGCAGCACAAGGAGTCCAAAAAAGAATCATACTTATTCTATAACCTTCTTCTTGCCACTTTATAAGAGGAATTATTGTTAGGAATGAACTAAACAATATTTTCTGGCCCCACTTCATTCACAACATCATCCAATATCTTAAATAAAGTATTAGTATTTCTAATAAGGCTAGATGCATCAATAGACTTTGAAAACATTGAGCCATTTGTAGAATAAACTAAAAGATTAATAATAGGCTCTTGTCTCTTATTTGTCCAACCATCACACATTATTAAACACCCAAAAGTAGCCTAATTCACTCTTCTTTAAACAAAATAACTTTTAATTTTAGTAACTGAGCAACTCAAAAGTTTATCTTTTAAGTTACCAATCGAAGGAGGTTTGTATCCTGGACTATAAGAGGCTATTGCATCCACTATAGGTTGATAATAATAAGACTGAGAATCATTGAATGATGAACCTGTATCATACTACCATCTAGTTACTACCATATCGACATTGTGAGCTGCATCTCTTGATTGCATTGCACTATGAATTGAAGGTTGGGCTCCAAAAGTTGTTCATGGCGCAAAATACCTACTCACCTGCCTTCTTTTTTTCCTCACATCAAGTTCAAGTGTAACATTTACTTTTTCCTGGGCATGGGATGGAACAGTACCACTACCACTGCCACCTTTAACATTTCCACAATCATCATGAAAACTAGCAAATGAACTTCCACTACCAATTTCAAAATTCAACATTTCTCTTTTATCTTTCTTATGTTGACATTCTTCAAGCAATGTTTTCATTTACTACTTCACATTATGATTACTTTTTTATAGGTATTGCATCTTCTTTAACCACAGTTAATTACTTCTTCAATCGAGTGATTCCTCCACCTTTCAAATGTTTGTTATAAAATAACCAAATTGTATAGTTTTTCATACCCAGGACCAATGTAGCATGAGCCTAAGTTGGATCATTGTATCTTTCTTAAGCAGTTTCATCAGGAGTACTTGAACTTCCTTGCATTAATCTAAAAAAATAAAGGAAGACATATATCAAAATCATACACAATTCAATTTCGTCCAACACAATCCAATTTTATCTAACACAATTCATCAATATGTCAAAAACCAATAATTCAAGTTTTTAACATACACAATACTCAAGTCCATCATATGTAATATAACCATTTTGTATGATTACCTCCCTAGATGAACATTTATAAATATATATTACTAGCTAAGGTAGGACTTGGTTTCTTGATAATGAGAGCATATATTTGTGGAATTTAATTGGAAAAATATTTGTGGGTATAGAAGATACATTCATGTGTACAAAAGTGAAACTTGTGGGCAATAAATAAACCACACACTTGCTAGTAGGACTTTACATTTGTAGCTTGTAAGAGGAAATTAGTTCCGTCAGATATGATTGAAGTAATAAGATATATTAATTTATGATTAAACTACATGCATGGTAGGTTGAATGTTAAGCTTCACCATACTTTAATGACATACAATTCGATGAAGTATCAATTTCTCAAGACAATGAATTCTTATAACAATGAAAGAATTGATAGATGCATGATTTCAATTGATAACATTAAGTTCTGGCAAATCCATAAGCCTATGACATTGAATCAATAACTTTAATGACCTTGTATAATATATACAAGTAAGAAGGAGTTTAGTTTATTAAAAGATAACATATAAATTGTAAGATATCCTTTTGTAGAAGTGAAAGAATGCAACCATTATTTTATAAAATTTACAATAGTCCTATAAGGAAAAGACAAATTGAATGTTAAAACTTCAAACACCTCTTTAAGCAATGGTTTAAATTTAATATTTGAAATTGAGAAAAATTATTTTCAATTCTTTATCCTTATTCTTTATTAAAGAAGATGGAGAATATTTTAGTTAAATTTCATTAACATAAAAAGAAGAAGAAATTATTAAAGTGTATTCATTTTAATTATATAAATTTCTAATATATGGATTGGAAAGAATCATATTCACAATTACTCTTGCAATGCAAGCAACTGAAAGTCATGTTTCTGTTGTACGATGATATTTCGTGACTACTTAAAATTTATGAATGCAAATGGTATGCATAAAACTCAAATCTCAATTCATACATAGCCATATCGTGAATGAACCAAATCATAACCAACAAGATTAAAAAAAAACCATGTATCATTCATTGAACTCCAATCAAAATATCCTATTCCAAGTTTCCAACCCAACAAAAATCACGAATCCATACAATTTAATTCCAACTTCCAACAATCCAACTCATTCACAATCACAGTTCACAAATGCAATTAAGAAAAAAAAAACACATCCAAAATATTCTCAATGTATTTGGTTAGGATTTTTGGTTTGGGTTGACTTTGAATTTGGATCTTTTCTAGATCTGGCGAGTGGCAACTCCAAAAGTAGTGGTGGCAGGTAGCGGTGGATGGTGGATAGTGTGGAAAGTGGAGTGGCATGGAGAAGGGCACAACTGAAGCAGTAAAGGTTGAAAATGGTTTGGTGTGGTGAGTGGCAACGTACGACATAAAGAGGAGGGCATGTGGTGGTGACGTGGAGGAATCAAGGAGGGCATACGATGTTATCGTGGGCTGGAGAGGGAGAAGCAGCCACTAGAGAGGAGAACAAGAGAGAGAGAGTAGAGATTGGAGAGTGTCTGGGAGAGAGATGAAAAATGAGAGAGAGGAGCAGATGGGTCAGGGTGTGGGGGGTGGGTTATGTTAAAATTTTAGAAATTTTGCTAATTAGTCCCTGAAGTCTTCAAACCTTACAACACTGGCCAGTATACGACCGATATTTTGAATACCGACCGATACTAGGCAATCCGATATAGATCGATACTCACGGCCAGTATCATTTTAACTAATACCATTCCATTTTTCGGCTGACACGATACCTTCCGACTGGTACCAGCCGGTACGGAATGGTACTCATAACCATGCTTGAAACTATTTACACCAACAACTAGAATATCATCCACTAAAACTAGAAATAGTAATTGCATACATCTTTCATAGATGACTTACATACATTCAACATACATCCCTTAATATGACAATACCTCATGTTGCATCTCTTAAAGGAGGATTGGACAAACATCACTTAGTTTTCAACAAGTCACTTAGATTACATGCGTACCTGGAGTAATATGCAAGATAATTAATTCTCTTTAATTTCAAATTAAAATTTTAGTCTGATTTCATAATTCCCTTGAATATTACATAAAATAGTTAAATATCTTAAGTCTTGCCTAATTTCACTTTTATTTTTAATTGTGATTTTGAATTTTATTTCCAATGTAAATGTAATTATACACACACACACACACACTAAGTGACAAATGAAAATAAAATTGTTTAATTATTTATTCAAATAATTATTTTTATTTCTTATAATATGTACTAATAAGTAATAATTTATACAATATTAATTATGAAAATAAAGATTGAACTATAATTTTCATATATATTATGAAATTATCAATGATTTAATTATTTTATGATTAATAAATTATATTATTATAAATATATTATTAGTAAAAATAAATATTTAGTTTTTGAAATCATTACAATATTGATAAAATAATTAAATTACTTTTATTATTTTATTATAATATTTAAATTATTAAAATGCACATTCTGGTCACTTAATTTATAAAAATTAGAAATTTATTTTTAATAATAATATAAAAGATTTAAATATCTATTATTATCAATAAAAGTATAATGGTAATAAAATTCATTAAATTTTATGTTATATAATTTAATAATTAGTCTAGTTAATATTGAAATGAAGTCATAATAAAAGGTAAATCAAAAATTGAAGTTAGCTTTTCATAAATTATGAAAACAGTAAGAAATTGAAAACAAAAATTAAAAGGGCTCAAACAAGCATATTTTCATCAAATTTAAGAAAAAAAACAAAAGAAATATACAGGTCCTTAAAAAAATAATTTGAGATGAGTTTTGAAAAAAGAATAACTGTAATTAAACTAATTTATTAATAAATGAGTATAACTTTCTACGACGAAAAACTAATAAATGTAATTTTAAAAATTTGTTGTCAGTAACTTTTCACCTTAATTACATATAATATGTTAGGGCGAACATAGGATCCTCATTAGTCTATCCTATGGATACCCGGTCTCCAAGATTGAAGGACACCTAGCCGGCCGAACAGAGACACCACACTTAGAAGTCCAATAAAAACGGCTTTTAAATTGTAATTAGCGCTAGTTGTGGCACTAACATAGGAACAACAAAGGAAAAGAAAAAGGAGATCAGTAGCGATAGACATACAGAAGGATCATGAGACCGTCTGCGAGTGCCTCACTCGTAGCCTTTTTTCCGTTGCTCCGGTACAATCAAGTCGACCATGGGCGCTTTAGCTTTTTGAAAACAGAAGGCACGTCAATTTGTTATTATAGTTGATTTTTTAAACATTAATTGCCGTTATTATCGTTGATTACAGTTTTCCTGTCACAGCTGAAGTCCTAATGATTAAAACTTGTCTACGTTGGAAGTAGTTTGTCATATATATCATGATGCAACGTTTACCCCTTTTTTGTGGGCTCTTGACTTTTGAAGTTACAAAAGTAAAAGATGGTCGAATCTTGAAAGGCACACAATTATTGAAATGCACATTAAATTACGCCAAAAGACATCGTATAATTATAATAAGTGCGCAAGAAAGGAGAACATTTAAGATGTATGAGTGGAGCGTTACGTGCCGGGAACTCACCTACAAGGAAGTTGATCAACTGATTGAGTTGGTTTGCTTTCTGTTTAATTTTTATGAACTTTTATTCCATTAAAGAAGAAAAATAGAAGGTAATTTTTAAAAAAAAATTCAAATGCTTAATATATACTTTATACTTTTGATTGAGATGAATTGATCACAGAAACAACTTTTTTGTTCTGTGCATCCAAAATTAAAAGAAAAAGCATTGGGATATAAGTTATGCTATGCATGACTGTGGTCCATGCTAAGAGATGACTGAATTGGCCTACATTTCTAGGTCGACTTTATACTGTTTCAGAGAAACTTGATTAATCAAAATATTTTAGCTATGATTCTGGTAACCCCACAAGTGTCTTGTTAGTTTATCATCGACTTATCCCACTTTGAAAACTAGTAATCAGCACCAAGGTGATCAATTATTACTTCACACTGAAGATGTAAAACTAAATCTGCCAAGTTAGGAGAGAAAAGATGATTTCTTTGACTTTATCTTACATGGAAAGAAAACAAAGTTTTGAGTTTAAAATTTATGAGAACATGATAGAAATTAAGGCAGGCTAGGAACCTTACATTAGACGATGCAACATGCTCATGTGATGAACTAGGTATAGGCTTACGATGTAAATTCTTACTCCTGGTAAGAATTACCTTAACCTTAGATGACGGACTCATAAAATTATATGTCTATCTCCTTGATTTTCCTTATCAAATGCTTTAATTCTTGACCAAACTCTTTCCCAAAGGAAACAACTTCTCAATTAACTAAAATATGACATAAAACAACTAAACCAATTTAATTTCATTACAAAAACATAACAAAAAATTTGTATTGTATTATATATATATACGAAAACTCTTAGGATAAGCTGACAAAAGAGAAAGGGATTCGGACTCACCTGGTTCATGTCTATCAAAGAGGGATCTCGAGCTTGACCGCAGACTCGTAGCATGGGTGATAATTCTTCATCTTAGGTAATGAAGGTGGACAGCTCGTCGTCTTCAAAAAAGGAAGGGATATAACACTTAGTTTTTTGCTTTCCTTAAGTAAATCAATCACAAAAGATATTAGCCTAAGCAAGCTTCAATTTTTAGAATGTTAACAATTCAATCTATGTTGGACCCCGATTTTTAAGTAGAATTTAGAAATAATAAATGATATAAAATAAGTGTTTTATATATGTATTGTGTA
>JANIJH010000225.1:51635941-51648002 GCA_024520975.1 Erythroxylum areolatum
AAGCCTTGTAACTTATATGGCTTAGTGTTCTTCCCAAAATGTCCTCATACATAAACACTCTTGCTATTTAATTCAACAAAACCATATCTTAAAATCCAACTAACATGAACATAATAATTAACTCCAAATAAAATAATTAATCTTGCAAAACCTTAAATTTATTTCAAATCATGCTTAACTCCTTCCAAAAATCAAGACCTTATTCTAATCATGCAATTGAAGAGATTTGGTAACACTTCCTTCTAGAAAAAATGTTCCTCGTTGTCTCAATTTTCCAATAACATTAAAATCGTTCAATTTGGTTCAGTCCAAAAGTTATACCCTATACAATTCGGATTGTCCTTATACTGAAACATTATTCTGTGCTCAACTTTCATCCAAAAATTGACATTTTTAGAGACTGAATAAAAACTTGATTTCGTCAAACAAATTGTAGCCTTATCTCCCTAGTTTAATCCAAATAAAAAATCATCTCATTTTGGTAACTAGAGTAAAAATTATGGCTAAAGCACTGAAGCATACTCAATGAACATATACATTTTACAGCTTTTAACTTCCAACATATCACATATAACCCACCTTGTGTCTAAACCATTTTTGCCATTTTATTTCAAATTCAAGAATTTTCCTTTTTTTTTCTACACATGAATAATTGCCAACAATTTCTCATTTAATAGAAAGGTTCGGGGTCCAACACAATAGGTATTGTGATTAATTACTGTAACTTCATGCTTCGGTAATCGAGAGGGTGAATCGAATGCAAAATGATTGGGTTGGATTAATGAGAGTTAAGCGATCCAATATACTAAGTAATTAATCAAATCGATTTTTATATAAAGAGAGATCTTGTGTGAGAGTCGATTATTTATTTGAAAGCTTATGGCTGTTTGTAATTGAGAGATTACATGTTTAGTACTAAACCTAATTAGAGATTATTATTTAGGGATTGTGATTATAACTCGAGAGAGTAATCATCCCTTCAATAGTCTAGAGCTGACACCTCATTAACACATAAATGACTAGGTTAGCATTGATCATAGAAAAATGCCCTCTCTCATAATTGGGTAATCCTTTTTATGTAATTTTCCATTGTTAAGTTAGTGGTGCTCACTTTGATTTCATTTTTATTAATTTTGTAATTCAATTTTCTATCAATCCATCTTCACGTGTTTACTTTTATGTTCAATTTTTATTTTCATTAAGCCTTAGATAACTTAGGATTAGATTAGTTCACAACTTCATATGGGATCGACATCTCATGTACTACAATTCGCAATATGTGCGCTTGCAATATTTGAAGGGCTTATAAATTGTAAAACTTACACACCACTTAAAAATGCTTGACTTAATCTCAAAGTTGTTTGCCAAAACAATTGGTCTCACTATGCTAGATCCCACACTTGTTAGGTCTAGCCTAGCATAGATGAACATCGTACATGGTTAGTCTGCCATGTTGTGAGATTCTTCTGTATCCATGTGACCTGCTAAGCCTTCTATTCGACAGTTGAGTTCAAACTATTATAGATTAGTCCTACGAAGATTCCTTTATGATGTTCTTTCCATTTCAAGATTCGCTTCTATTAAACCCTAAGATGTACTCTAGGTCATTTAATGACCAAAAGTCTAATTCTAAAACTAAAGAAATAATCTAAAAAACTAACAAATAAAATAATGTAACGTAAAAACAAAAATAAAGCAAAATAAAAAGAAAATATAATAATGAATAGATTAATAAAACTAAGGTTTTTCTAATATCAAAGTCCCTGACAATGACACCAAAAACTTGATTGACCGAAACTTAGTTAATCAATTATGAAATAACTGCAAGTGTACAATGTAGCTGTAGCTAGTTCCAATAAGTATGGATCGATCTCACAACGAGGATGATTATTAGTAATTACTGTTATCCTATTATTTAGTTTATGAATTGGATTTTGGATTTTTAGATTTAAAAACTAAAACTTAAATAATTAAAATAAACTAGGCAGCAATAAAGAACACAAAAGACAAAGAAAAGCACTTAGAAATAATCAATATTAGAAATTAGTGTCTAGGTTATGAATATCCCCAAAAATTGTTAAAAAGTTGATGTTTCATTATGCAATTGTTTCCTTGATTTATTGGATCATAGAAAGTTTGATGGTATGTTAATAACTCACTTGAGACTATTAACACCTAATCTTAGAATTATGAACCGATATTATTCAAGTTAAAGGTACTAAGATTGCTTTACTGTTTTATGAAATATGCTTTTAGGTTTGACCTTAATCCAAATGATTTATGTCATCCTATCTCTAGAATTGCAATCAACTCCTTTCACCTACAGTGGATCTATTTATGCATAGGATTTCTTAATCTCTATATTATAAAATCAAATTATGATCTAATATTATGGATCTATTAGAACATAAGTTAAATATGTAATTAAATCACAATATGTCGATAAAAAATTTCCATTGGATAAAAGAATCAAAACATATTATAGTATAAACATAAGGCTCATCCTACCTAGCCACTAAAGAAATTTAGTTACATATGATTGAAGACAAAATCAAACAATAACAAAAATAAAAAATAAAAAATAAATATTTCATAATTCTAAATCTCCTTTTTTATCTCCTATTGAAGGTTCTTGGAAGGTAGAAGTTTGATTTTGTATTCTGTTAGATCTTTCGATGATTTCTTCATGTTTTCCACTTCTCCAATTCAAAATTGCCCCTTGAGTTACTTCTCAAAATCTATGAATGTCCTTGCATGTATGTTCCTTTATTTTGCCTTTGAACAAGTCTTTTTATAGTAATTTTTAGGGTTCTGGGTGATACACTGCAGTTTACTAGACCATGAATAACCCAAAACACCCAAAAATCATGATTTTGCGTGCCCTGAGAGATGTACATGGGCTTATGTATGATCTTGTATCCCTTCTTTGCTTCAAATCTTTGTTTTATGTCATGTTTCTATCAGAATTCTTCTCCTTTAAGTCCGCGAAGGCAATTGTAACCTATAAACACACTTGGAGAAAATTAAGTACCAAATATACAATAAAAGTACAAAATATCAAGCCAAAATACATCAAATATGGGGTATAAATATGATCTATTATACATCTATCAAAAATCAAAGGAGGAAATATAAGAAGAAGTATTCAGATTCTTTATTAAGGTGATAGAAATAGACACCACTACTTTATCCATAGCCAACATCATCATATAAATATTGAGGTACCAACTTCATACTCATTTAATGGAATCCTTACTTAAGCTTATTGAAGCATTGGAGGTGGAAAGAACATTATTCTCCTAGAATCTGAACAAAGTACCAATGCCAGATGGATGTAATGGAAAATTCTTTCATAAAACTTGGAGTCACACAAAGAAAGTGGTGATAGAAGCAATACAAGATTTCTTCACAGAGGGAAGGTTTATAAGCTCAATAGGGCTTACATAACACTCATTCCAATGCATAATCCCCTGGCTCAATTAAAGAATACAAACCAAGCTGTAACACTATTTATAAAGTAATTGCTAAGATCCTTGTAGGAAGATTAAAACTAGTTTTATATAACATAATAGATCTATCCCAAGGAGCTTACATCCAAGTTAGATCAATAGGGGATAATATATAGATAGTTTAGGAACTCCTCAAGAATTACTCAGAAGAAATTGCCCTAGAAACTATGCTTTGAAAATTGATTTCCAAAAGGTTTATCATTCTTTGAATTGGAGATTATTTATTAACATATTGTAGGCATTGAACTTTCCTGGTCAATTTATACAATGGATCATTCAGTGCATTACCATATTATATTATAGGATACTCATTAATGGAAGACTTCCCAAGTTGATTAAGGGAAATAAGGGCCTTAGATAAAGAGACACCTTGTCATCCTCTTTATTCACTTTATCCATTAAAGTATTGGTGAGGTTGATAAAGGAAATGACTAAAGTTTTACTTTAAATCAAATGGTATAAGATCATAAGCCTATTCTTGACAAATGAATTAATCATATTCTCAAAAGTTAACCCTAACTCTATTAGCCTATTGATTACTACACTTAATTTATTCCAATCTATGTCAAGTCTTTCCATCAAAAAGCAGAAGATCAAAGGAATCACCTTATTAGGTGCAACATAGAATGCTCGATGGCTTGCCCAAATCACAAGTATCAAACTTTCCAACCATCCTGTCACATACTTGGGAGCCCCTATTTCAATAGACCTGAAACCTTTATTAGCAAAGATAAAAATAAGAATTAATAGTTAGAGCTCCCAATGTTTATCAATAATAGAAGATTACAACTTAAAAAATCTATTATAAATAAGCTACACATATATTAGAGCTCTCATATTTGGTTCCCTAAAAGCATCTTTAAGGAAATTAAGCTAATAGTGAAGAGATTTTTTAGAAATGAGTGTTCCTAATCCTAATTTTTCATGGACAATAACTTAAATTTTTAAATTAAGATATAAGGAGGAATTCATACATCAAGTAAGGAATGGTAAAACAACTTTTTTTAGCCTAACTATTAGACCAACCTAGGATCACTAAATGAAGTCTAAGAAATGTGGTATCTTAAAGGTATGATACCAGATAATACATAACTACAATATGTTATAACCTTGCATAAAAATGAAGTAGCTAGATTAAGTTGTACTTATCACACACTAGTTGAACTAATTCCAGATAAGGAAGATCAATTCAAATGGAAAAGTACCAAAGATGGTATGCTTACTAACTTATCATACAGGAATTATTGAGTGGAACCTCCATAAATGTCCCATAATACAGCCAATTATAGTGTAAATAGGTAAATCTAAGAGTATCCATTCTAATGTGGTTGATAGTAAAAAATAAATATCCATCTAAAGAAGTTTCAAAGAGTCTCGAAAATATGTTTACTATATAAGAGGGAAGAAAAAAAATGAAACATTTATTTTTCTCCTACCATTATTTAGCTTATGTATGGTCCTCAATTCAAAATCCATGTCACTCTAGGCCTCCCTATCATGTATCAAAAGAGATAATGCAATGGTATCATAAGGAATAGAAGGAAAAGTCAAAGGAATGGATCATAAACAAAATAGCCCTCTCTAATGCTATGCACAAAATCTAGCTTGAAAGGAAGAGAATAATTCTTATCAAGAATGAATTGAATGAGCTAACTTCAGCTACTAAAACAATTAATAGGATTAGGGAGTAGATAGTCATTCATAACTTACATACATAATGCAACTAAAGTACTACAAATAAATGGAAGCTCTAAATATATCATTAAGCTTATTGAAACAGGTTAAAAAAAACTACTTTCATGTAACATGAAGCAAAAGATGACTAACAGGAGGTTGTTGGCTTACTGGGGAAGAACATGCATCATATGGTGCACTTTGTAATGAAGTAGTAGAGTCCAAGAATCTTAAACGCATCATATAAGTCTGAGACCTAATCATAAGCTGGAAGTAAAAGAAAACAAGGTTAAAGATGGAATAAAAAGTAGAGGCTGCAGATAATTTAGGTAGGGTCACCTCAAGGTAACACATGGACTTCATGTAGGAGGAAACAATAATGTTTTAAATTTATCTTTTTACATTAATATTGTTTTAAGTGATACATCAATGTGTTGCATTTTATGTTAGCAATTTGTTTGCATGTAGAAATTTATTTGCAAGACGTGTTATTATATTCTTTCACTATTTGCCTTTAAAAAATAATATGACTAGGAATTTTAGGTTAATTTGTAATTGTGAGATATTTTGAATTTTGTATCATTTAGTTGTATATACTTATAATTGACATTACTCAACCAACCATGAATTGTAATGATATATGAATAAACTTCATAAGCATTTATTAATCCATTACCATCCAAGTCAATTAGAATTAATAAATAAATAACGAAGTCACTTAGAAAAAATTCAAATTTTAATACAAGTACAGTTTAAGAGATTTTTCAAATGTATGAATGGTTGATATCAATATATATATATATATATTTATTATGGAGCTAGCAAGGAGAATGATTGATGCTTTCTATACTTCTAAGAAATTATTAATGTTAAAAACCACAAGTGCACGATGTAGCAGTAGCTAGCACAAACAAGTATGTGTCCATTCCATAAGGACTGTAACTACAAGTAATTACCCTTTTCATATTATCTAAACATCGATTCAAATTACGGATTCAAATAAAAATCAAACAAAACAACTAAACTAAGATTAAAACAATAATGAACTTAGACTGAGGAAAATATTTGGAAAAGTCTATATCAAATTAATAGTACCTAGGTGATGAATCCCCTTAATAATCCTTAAATATTAACCCTTTATCATGCAAGTATATTATTGATTATTAGACTGCGGAAATTTATATCTTATATTAATTTCTTGCCTAAAACTTCTAAAAACTAATCCATCAGTTGATTAATATAAATATTTCTAGTTAAAACCTTTAGGATTGCATTATCAATTTATGAATTCCACTATTTGGTTTGATCGTAATATAGAAGATTTATGTTGACTTATCTATAGGTTTTCATACAATTCCTTCCAATTATGATAGATCTATTCATACAAGAGTCTTTCTCAATCTCAATCATATGAAATCAAGTTATGAACTAATATTTCAGATATATTAGAATAAGAATAAAATGTATAATTAAATCTTAATAAACTAATCAATAAAATTGCATTAAATAAAAGATCAAATCATATTATTATCACAACCTAGAGTTCATTACATCCAGACACTAAGAAAAAATAGTTCCTACTCATAGAAAACAAAACCAAGGGTAAATATATAGAAAAACTAATAGAAAACAAAGAAATAGAGTAATAAACCCATCACGTCCAGGATATTTTGAAGGATGCAGGCTAAACAATTCTCTCTTGATGTCCTGTTCAGTGATTAAAGACATCGCATGCTCCTTTGTACCTTCATCAATAATGCAGTCAAATATCCTTAAAGCATTTGGATTTGGCTCAATAATATCCTCAAGTAGTTTTTAGCAAGCTCCTATAAGTTATTCTGATTAGCATATTCATTCCCATTGTTATCTTGAAGCACACATATTTTGTTGACATTCCTCTTATCAAGTAAGGATGAGTGAAAGAATTTCGTATTAGAGGCCTTTTCTTTCAACCAATTTAGTGTAGCTTTTTGTTTGAGAATTGAGTTATGAAGGCTGAGAGCATCCTGGTACTTTTGTAGTCTTCTCATCTCTACTGATCTAAATTCTATATTTTAAGGAAGGTTATAGCATTCCTTTTGTTCTTGGATCGACTTCTCCTTAAGTGTAGTTAGGTTCTGATTTATCCCATGCATGAAGCTTTTAAGAGTATCCCTCACCATTCTTAATTCTACATTATCTGATAGGACTTGAAACCCTTAGCTTCATAATTCCAACATCTGCAGACCATTTCTAAAAAACTAGTCATATGAGCAATTCCATTGAAGAATCGAAAGGGAGCTCCCACAATTCTTCTGTCAACAATTCTTTGTGCCAGTATATAAGAACGAACTGACATCAAATTCTTACCAAATTGTATAAAGGAGTTAGGAAATTAATTCAGCCAAACTGAGTTAACTAATGAATGATCTAACTTTTTCCTTATGAATAGACTACCTTGTTGATTATTGATCCAGGTAAGTAATTTGCCAGTTGAATTGAGATCCACCAAGTTTGTCTTCAATAAAAAAAACTGGTCAATTCCCTTGTCAGTCCTAGATTGAAGCTTCTTCCTCACTCTACTTCAGATGAGTTTAATGAGCAGTTAAAATCCCCCACAACAAGCCAAGGATGATGAATACTATGTTGTATATTATTATGAAGGTCCATCCATAGCTTGCTTCTTTGAAAACCAGAGTTAGAAGCATAAATTAAGGATAAGTAAAAACATAAGATTCATACCTCGAATCTAGCATTATAGATGTATATATCGATTAGTTTGTTCCACTGCTCGCACTCATATCATTTCCATATTATAGAGACATATAATTCTACCATTGTAGTGTGCAATGTGATTGGAAATTATCTCCCACTCCACACCCAGAAATTTAGAACCAAAAAGGCAAAGAGTATTCTTTGTTTTTGTTTCGAGAAGACTTATTATGCAAGGTTTTTTCTCCTTCACCATTTCTTTCGCAATTGTCTTTTTCAGAGGGTCATTAAGCCCTCTAGTATTCGAAACTAGGACTGCCATTAATTACCAAAGATTATATTATTTCTTTCATGCTAGATTAGGAAAATAAATGCTACAAAACTCAACCTAAACAATCTTTGATCTCCATTGTTATGTAGTTGAATTTTGGAACTCTAAATGATTGTGTCTTACTATATAAGTATGATCTCTTAATATAAGTATGATTATTTAACATGTCTTAGGAAATTGTCTTTTAAAAGAAGAAACGAAAATTATATACAAAGCTACTGTTATATAAAAGATAGATTTGAAATATTATAAGAAAAAATTTACAAGGGGGAAAAGATCAATACTGTGCAGCCTATTTTCTTTAGGCGTAAAAGACAATGGTCTGGGCTTTTCTGATGGAAAGAGGATATAAACAAGAACCAAGAAGGCTTTTTAAAAGCCTAATGCCTGTATATAGTCCATGGGTGTTCACTTTTGAAGATTAGTTTTCTTAAGCATGGACTCGGCTTGAAAAGCTTTGACCATATGAGGCTTTTCTGTCACATGTAACTCGAGCCATGAAAGTGTTTAAGCTTCCCAGGTCTGTGGTTGATTTCGGTGGCACTACTAAATCGAGTACTTAGCTTTCTTTTAGCAATCGATGTCATGTTGGAAAGACAGATCAAAAGTAATTACTCGAAGAGTACTGAGGCATGTAATGTAATGTCCTCAGCTCCAGAACCAACTTAGAACAAGTGTTCTGTAATGGATTAACTAAAGCTCTTCCATTCACTTTCCGTGATGCGTCAAAATTATCTATACGTGACTTCTTAGCTACTTCAAGTTCATTCCGGCAACTACACAGAAATATACCTTGATGGCACATCCAATAATTTGTTGTCTTTCCTCCTAACTCTGGCTCTTCTATTTTTCCGTTTGATCATCAGAAGGGGACTCAAACCCAAATCCATGTTAGAGAAAACAAAAATACGAGTTAAAAAAGATTTATTGATGTAATCATTTTGCGTACCTACGTATACATGCATCATTGTACTGATTAACTTAATTTGGTAATTCCTGCTGCTTTTAATTGCGGAGAGATATGTCCAAACAGAAAAGTCATTCTTTATTTTCTGTTCTGGTTTTTGTTTTGACGTAATTGTTGGACTTCCAAGCAAGTTTTAAATATTGATCATGTCAGCGAGGAAGGTAAACAAAATATTAGATAGAACCATGCTTCTATTGAAGGAAAAGAGACCCTGTAGGACAATCTAATATAAGTGGGAAATAAGGGTGCATAAACAAAACAGAAAAGCCCTGTAGTGAAATTCCATATTACATTTAGGATTTGAAGCAAGGGGGCTGATGAGAAGTAAGAGTACCCCATTGAAGCAAAAGAGCTTAAGGTAGATACATTACATCAAAGTTTAATAACTTAACCAACCATGCTTTTAAAGGCAAACTCCCAACATCAATCCTCCCTATAATCACAACTTAAAGATCCCAATTGGTAGGTCCCCTTCTTCCAACGTGCCTCCCCATTGCTCCTCCTTAAAGCTAACTGCAATAATTCCCCCTTTCAATGTCCTGCTAGCGAGCTAAGAAATGATTTGTATATTATTTTCATAGTTTTAGTTTGCGATCCATCCAAGCAAAAGTCACCCTCTCGTATAATATTCACATCAAATAGGGTGGATGATTTGCATCAACCAACAGAAGCCCTTCGCTTCCACTCTCTGCAATCCCCTCTGTCTTTGTTGCTCATCTACGTATATAGGAACGTTTACAATGCCATAACAAACCTCACAAAATAGTTGCGAGTGGATTTTTTCTGAGTTAGTTGGCAAAGTAGAAGTGGGAAATGGAAAAGTAGAATAAAGACTAATGGTAATTTTGGATCCTGTTTCAACCTGGAATTAATTGGGTCATATGATGTGACAAAAGTAGATGCAGAACTTCTTGATGATAAGCCTCTGGCTCTGAGGTACAGTTTTTACGGAAAGAATAAAAACTGACGCATGAAAAGACCCAATTCTGGTCTCTTTCCATGTAACGGAAGGATTCATCAAGGATTTGTTTTGAGCCAATCTCATTTGAGCCCTCAGATCCTCTGGTCTATATACTCTGTACCTAATTTGTATCATATGTACTTTATACTTAGCTTGTGCCAGGTACAGAATACCTGGGCAGAGGAGGATCTGATCTCCGCATTTGACGCGTTAAACATGCTATACAGAGACGTTACGTGCACCGTTTCACGCAATTTCTTGTGATATTATCGTATACCATCACTCTGTATGTTAAATCTCCTTCTCCTTGTCTAGAACATTTGCTTTCCAGTTATTTTTGCTGGAAGCAGTCATCATCTTACGTCTTTACATTCTGAGGAAGCAGTGAAAATGATCTGAAACGACGCTAATGTAGAATAGTTGACATAAATGAATAAAATAAAAGTAAGTATTAAGAATAACCAAAATTAAGTGATCTCGTTTTCAAGAGGTCTCCACTTGTCCCTTTTAACTGATTGAGAGCCGTGTGATTGCATTCAATCCTTAAATCAAATGTGTCCCACATAGGGCCTTGAATAATTAGGATTTTGCAGGTGTGAACATTCATATGGGCACGCTTAATTAGCTTTTCTTCCGTTATTTATCTTTTGCCGAGTGAAACATATACAAAATTGCATGAGATGCAATAATCATATTTTTAAATAGTAATACTATTACGATTGCAGTCCAAATTATTACTGTAATTGTAATTGGATATTTCATAACTACATCTGCATTTTTTGTAATTGCTGGCGATTAGTATCCATAACAACGTCCCATCTTAGCAATATATCATAACTAGCTTTCTCTCCCAAGCTCCCCAACATTATCTATTCCTTAATTTAGATTACGTTATTAAATGTGAACTGAGCATAGCTGGTAAGGGTTCTTCTATGCTTCCCAATATTCTTTTCTTTCCATATCAAATAAACTAAGCAATAGAGAGCAAATCTAAAGATCTGTGAGTCACATTTGGACTTGAATTTGGAGTTACCTGCCTGTAAGATTCGATTGTTCTAATTTATTTATTGGCATAACATGTTTACACTTAAGTTGAACTGTTCTCCATTTTCCTGTTGAATAATTATAATTAAAGATTGGGTGACAGGTGTTTTCATCTTCCAAATTGCATACGAAGCATTTTCCGTCACTGCTACCCTTGATCTTATCATTTGTTTTAAGCCTCTTTAAAGCTGCAAGCCACGTTATTAATGAGGTTTTCTTTTGAATATTTGACTTCATCCATATTATTTTGGTCCAAAGAACCGGTAATTTGTATTTCTTGATCATGTTCAAGCATAATTTATTGGTAAAGATCCCTGATTTATGCCCAAGTCATCAAACTATGCAAGGTTGAGCTGAGTTTGGAGAGTTATTTGGTAAGTTACACCTTATAGTTGCAAAATCTCTTTGTAAGCAACTCCATCGATCTCCTTAGATGATCTCCCTTACTTTAGCCTTATTTAAAAGGATATGTCTAATTAAAGCTCCTTCAAATCTTACTATTGTGGGCCCTAATTCATACTAACTATCATGTCAAAAATAGGTTTTTTCCCCCCATTTTATATAATAGCTTTAAATTTTTTTATCATAAAGTTCCCTATTATTGGGCCCGGGCTCCGAAACCCTATTCCCGAGGTAGCCCCTCGGGTTGCGCTCGCGACGAGCTACCCAAACCGTCGGACCCGATCCCAACATCCTTACAAAGGTCGATTCACACTTGCAATTTCATACACAAATATCAAACACCTAATCATTCGAACCAGGCAATAAATACCCCATGAACCAAGGGGCTTCATGCCATTACAATCTAAAAGAAATTCAACAAGTGTTATCAAACATACATAATACAAAATAAGTCTAAATCCAAAATACATGAAATATGCTCC
>JANIJH010000225.1:51668305-51681435 GCA_024520975.1 Erythroxylum areolatum
GTTATCTAAAATTTCCTACAAGATGGTTATCCAAGAAATAGGTAACCGTAAATATAATATATTGTACTTTGCATATTATTTAATATACTTTAAATATTATTTAGCATAAATAATTTTATTATAAAATAAAATATAGTTAAAATTAACAAAAATGCTTTTTACTTTTATGTTGCCAAACAATCTATTATATGAAGTTCTTTTTTAAAAGCTGTTTTTTTTTAATTTACAACCAAATAGTTAACTGGCTTTTTAGAAAAACTCTTCTAAGAAAAGCTCTACTGACAAAAGCTTTACTGATATAAACTCATCGAAACAAATACTTACTATACTTACAAATTTTTTATTCTTAAAAATTTAAGGTACTTTCATTATTCAACAAAAAAGTGCACTTATTGATTAAGTCTGCTAACTAATATTTGCTTTTCCAAATAAAGTTGGACACTATAATTTCTAAATTGCGACAATTTCAGTTAAATTGAATAGTTTTCTTATTTGAAATCAATAGATATCAATTAATGTTTTTTAATCAATATGAAAACTGCATAGCTCTATTGGAAATAACTTTTCTATCTAATAAGGATAAGACTGCGTATTAGTGGACCTCTTTAGACTCTACATTTTTATAGAACTCTCACCTGGTGCTATTGTTATTATTGTTGAAAACCACATAGCCACACGAGACCCTTAACCTAAATAGACATCGAGTAATTCAAACTTAAGAATGTGTGCATGCTCATATCATTCACTTCATACTGAAATATATAATTTATATCTTAACGTTTAAAAAAACACTTGGAATGTGGAGTATCTGATTTTTTTCTACAGTCATTGATATACTAAAATAGTTATAAATGTAATTATTTACTAGCCGATGTGATTTAAAGTAACTAAATACCATTGTTTTTTTTATTAAAGGGAAAATACAGGAAAGTTACAACACTAGTCGAGGGAAGCAGAGCCCCGATAGATCCTCTAGGAGGATACAGTGGCACCCGATAGGTGTGGAATCAAAAACGATAAGACCGACATCCGAAAGGACTACATGGGTAGCTAGCCAGTCCCCACATCTATTGCTCTCTCGATAAACGTGACGATAAACAACAGACCAATTCCGCGCAAGTAGTTCGTGGATACCCGTAACAATGGGGTGGGAAGCCTGGGAACGGTTCACCACTGAAGAAATGAGATGGTACACTGCCAACGAATCCAACTCTAATTCTAACCGGTGAAAGCCTCGGTCCCAAGCGAGCAACAGCTCAGTATAAAGGCCCCAAAGTTTTGCAGTCAAAGGCTCACACCACCCAAGATTCTGAGCAAAACCCCCTAGTAAGTTGCCACCCTAGTCGCGTAAAAGGCCACCTACAACAACGGAGCATTGGGAGCGATTACAAGCTTTGTCTGTGTTGAGCTTCACCCAACCCGGGGGCGGTGTGCGCCACCCAATGAGTTGCTGGTAATGAGGAGGGGGGCCTGTGCCTGCCCGGATCTGACTCTCGGTGGTTTGGCGGAGCTGATCTGCAAAAGAGAAAATGAGAGTGTTAGGAGACAGAGGCCAAGTGAAATGTACATCAAAGAGAGATTTATTCCTCCAAGTCCAGAGGAACCAGCACGTAGTGCCAAAAATGACTGCCCAATCGTGTCCCTGTAGGCACTGGTGATGGTGGAGGTTGGTCAGGAGCCACTGTTGAAGCGGCATAGTGTAGAAGTCTGTAGTGGAGCGAGCCAGGGGCAGGACTTCCCACACTTGGCGAGCGCGAGGGCAGTCCCGAACAGCATGAAGAGAAGTTTCGTCGACGGGGCAGTGAGGGCACGAGCTGTCGGTAGTTAGGTGGCGGCAAACCCGGGAGTGATTGGTGAGAAGACGCTCCTTAGCCAGTAACCAGAGGAAAGCTCGGATGCGTTGAGGATCGGGCCACTGCCAGATGGCAGGCCAAAGGGTATTGGACGAATGCTCGGCATGGCCCATGAGCATAGAATAGATCGATGCGATGGTGAAAAAGCCAGTGTCAGAACACCCCCAGATCAACCGGTCTCGCCCAAGATAGGGTTTAGGTGAGAAAGTGCCTGCAATAAGGTGACAAATTGACGTGGGAAGATAAGAGCGTAACACGTCCCAATTCCAAGTGCCTGTGGGCTCCACAAATCGGTGAGTGCTGTGGTTCCGAAAACGCTCGGGGAGAGGTTGGGTGGTGTGAGAGAGAAGCGGCCCGAGTCCTCCTAACCAGGGGTCGAGCCTGAAACCATTGTTTTAATGCTTGCCCCTTTTTAAAAAAAGAACTTATTAGTTAACATTATTAAGTCGTTGCTAAAATGATTGGCAAAGATGTTAACCAGTACTCATATACTCCTTTTCTTTCAACTTATGTAATGTAACTGGGGAATTTAGTTGATGGGACAGCAAAAGGATGTTCCAAAACATTCCTTTCGTAGATTGTGTAAGAGACCACAAATTAGAAAGAGAAGTCTACGAAACACCCAGCAAGTACCTGTGATGCTTGGTTACGTAATGCCACTCTACGTAGAAAAATAGTTACACTTGGAGAATAGTTGTCGATGAAAGGTCGTTTTTGGGTTAGATGAAAAAGTGGGTCCCCACTATGGACCCATGTTGTTTCAATGTTGGCTCCATGTGTAGCCCTATGGAACATTTAAATGCTGAAGGGAAGAGAGATCATTTTCTTTGCCATAGCTGAATCCAATATATCCACAAAACAACCTCAAGAATTTGAATACAAAAGAAAAGAGAGTAATTAGTTGTCAGTTAGAAGAAGAAGAAGGAAGCAGGAATTTGGTAATATTAACATGGGTTGTCATTCTTGCTGCAACCAACAGAAGGTGAAGAGAGGACTATGGTCACCTGAGAAGGATGAGAAGCTCATTAGATATATCACCACTCATGGCTATGGATGTTGGACTGAGGTCCCCGAGAAAGCAGGTTGTTGATCATCTCTACTTCTTTCTGTCTATGCCCAAGAGAATATCGTCTCTTATATTTTTCATTAGTGACATGTTTTGGTTTGAACAATTTAGGGCTTCAAAGATGTGGCAAGAGTTGTAGTTTGAGATGGATTAATTATTTGAGGCCTGATATTAGAAGAGGAAGGTTTACCCCAGAAGAGGAGAAGTTGATTATTAGACTTCATGGAGTGGTTGGGAACAGGTACTCCATGAACCAAAATGCTAAACTGCTTTACATTACATCATCAGCTACTTCTTTGTATAGCAAAATTGGCTCCAGATGCTGCACCAAATGTCTGAAACCATGAGAAGTTTCTAAACTCCTCAGAAGTCTTCTTGTTCTTACCGGAACTTAAGTAAATGGGTTTGAAAGAATTTCATTAATTGTCTCATTTTCGGTAGGATTAATCAGTTGTTAGTTGGTGAGAAATAGAGCATGGAGAAAAATGGAAACTACGATCCAAACTGAGTTTTCAAAGGAATCTTGAAACAGAAGTCTTCTTGTTTAGGCATGTGCTTCTACAGTTAAATTTTTAAATAATCTATGTAAGCAATCTTGGAGAAGCAGTTCCTTGAGATGTTTCTTGGAAGACGATAAGAGGGTAATATCAAAGTTTGAAATACAAATTTTCACAAGAAAATACATGACATAAAAAATTCTTCTCTAATGAACACCATTCCTTTCTCTTTCTCTAAGCTTTATTTATTTAGTGTTCATTTACTTTCTCTTTTTCTCTAAGCTATATTTATTGGTTAGCTTTAATTTGAGATCATTTCTTCATATCATACACTATTACCAGCTGAGTTAACTATGGTGTAATTAATTATATGAATTACGAAATAAATTGTAGATGGGCTCACATAGCGAGCCATTTCCCTGGAAGAACAGATAATGAGATTAAGAACTACTGGAATTCATGGATCAAAAAGAAGATTCGTAAGACTTCAGCTTCAACAACAACAAATGCTACCGAGAATTCACGTATAACTTTTGCCTCAAACCACCAACTAGATTTACTGAATCAGGATTTGGCCACAAGGCCGCAAGTACTAGGTGCCCTTTTCCCTTCTACACCACCACTGTTTATGTTTGACACCAGTACGCCCCTTGATGGAGTAGATACTGGCTTACGCGGCGAGCTCTTTCAAGAACAGGCGAGCTTTAGTGAAGGAGATTGGAGCAATCCAAACGAGCACCAAGTTCAAGCCTTTCCAACACTTAGTAATGGAATGGACACAACAAGCTATTTGCCACCATTGTTAGATAACATGGTGGTACCAGTTGAGTTGCAATCTTATAGTTTTGACGAGGAAGGTGAAATGACATTGGAGTGTCTACAGAGGAAAGAGTTGATGAATGAGGAAAGAGTTGATGAATGATTGGGATGAGTCCCGGCAATGTTCCAATTTTCTGTTTTGGGACAAGGTGCAAGGCCCACTTGATAGAGAAATTACTCAAGATTCAACAAGCACTGGAGCCACTACTCTGTCTTCTTTACCATAGTCTCTAACAGCTATGTTTATGATAGATCTCTTCAAATGCTCAAGGCTGCTTTTGAAGACTGTTTGTAATTTTAATTTTTAAATTATCTTTTAATTTCTTTTAACTTCCAGGGTGTGGCTGCGAAAATTGCATCAAACTATACATATAAGTTTGCATGCATGCAATATATTTTGTTGGTGTTTTAGAAACTGGGTGATGAAAGAATAAAGATAGTGCGAACTGAAGATAATCATGATCTGAGTTCTCGCTTTATTTTTATTACAATGATTATTAATATTAATTAAAATTTATAAATTTATAAAAATAATATTTTATTATTTATAGTACTAATAATTATTGATATCCATCAATTATTAACTATGTCACTTTTTCTTTTAATTATTGAAGTTCATATAATCTATTATTTTATTGAATGTATGTTTAGTTTAAATCCTTTGGGAAAACAAGTTCGATGGGTTAATTCTCATTTTTCTTTCATCAAGTTCTCCACGTGAGATCAATTCTATTATCTATACCTAAGGCATTTTGTCTTATTCAAAACTTGTTCGTTTTTTTTGTAGGGAGAATATATGTATGGAGAAGACTCTCATTTATTTCATATCAGCTTTGGGTTTAAATAGCTGAGAAAGCTAACAAGAATTTAGAAAAAATAAGCAATCCTAATCGTGATCTCTATGAATCACATTATAGATAACAATCCCTTTAGTATAGGATTACATATTGACTAGGACTTTTATTTAAAAATGAAAAACATAGCAATCACATGCATAAATTTAAAGCAAACATTTTAACACTCCTCCTTGCTTTAAAGTTTGCAAAGCTTTAATGTTAAAATAATTCATCCTCCTCAAGTTAACCGTTTATAGCTTGATTGGCTTCTCTCATATTTTGTTGCGCTTTACATATCCTTTCAACATGTCCTAGTTGTCCACACTTGTTGCATCTTACATCTGGCCTCCATCAGCACTTTTGTTCTGGATGATTTGTTTTCTTGCAATACGAACATGGTGGAAAACTCTGAGCATTGTTGTTATTAATCCTCTTTTTGTTGTATGATTTTACTGGAAAAGTGCCTTCCACAATTCCTTCTTGCCTCATGAGTCTCCTTTGTTCTTGTGCCTGTAATGCACTTAACAATTCTACCAAACTAATTTTTGCTAAATCCTTTGAGTTTTCGAGTGATGAAATTGTAGCCTCAAATCTTTCTGGGTAGGTTACTAGAATCTTTTGAACTATTCTAGAATCATCAAAATTAGAACCAAGAAATCTTACGTTATTGGCAATGGCAATGAGCCTGTTGGAGTAATCCCTGATCGTTTCTAACTCCTTCATTTTTTGTATCTCAAATATTCTGATCAAGTTGAGCATTTGCATTCCTTTGATTCTTTCGTTCCCTGCATATTCTTCTTTTAAGAAATCCCAAATTTATTTGCTCGTCTTGAGCTTTATAATTCTGGAAAAAATTGTTGGTGTGACTCCTAAAAACAAGCAAGCTTTTGCTTTGGATTTCCTATGTTTCGTTTCTTTGTGGATTTTGATTTGAGCCACCGTTGGATTTGTAGGCAAGTCCGGAACGTCGTAGTCTTCATCTACAGCTTCCCACAAGTCTTTTGCTTCAAGGAAGGCCTCCATTCGGATAGCCCAACTTAGATAATTTCTTCCATCAAACATTGGCAAAGTAATGGCAGAAAATGATGATTTTGAATCCATTGTCATGTGGTTTTTGTTTGTGGTGTGGGAAAGCGTAGAATGAGTTATGGGTTATAGTTATAGGTTTGTAGGCTTAGAGGTCCCTTAAGATCAAGAGAGCTTTGATACCAATTGTTCGTTTTTTTGTAGGGAGAGTATATGTATGGAGAAGACTTTCATTTATTTCATATCAGCTTTGGGTTTAAATAGTTGAGAAAGCTAACAAGAATTTAGAAAAATAAGCAATCCTAATCGTGATCCCTATGAATCACATTATAGATAACACTCCCTTTAGTATAGGATTACATATTGATTAGGACTTTTATTTAAAAATGAAAAACATAGCAATCACGTGCATAAATTTAAAGCAAACATTTTAACAAAACTTCTCTTATTTCTATATGATTGTAGAGCTCCCTGTTTGAAAAACGGTATTTTTTTCAATTTTTTCGTTTTTGTTTTTTAAAATATTTTGGTAACTTAGTATGTACCAAACTCTTCTATTCATTAAAAATGATTTTAGAAGGTTGGTAAGATAAAGTGAGAACTCTGTAGTTGGGAGGTTGAAGAAAATCTAGACAATGTCATTTGTTAACCTACACCTTAGAAACAATGTTGTTTAAAGCCAAAAGATGTAGTATAAGCTACCAACAGAGAGGCCATGTGTTAAAACTTATTGATCAAATCCTGTTAACGTGTCATCCAACCCTCCGTCACATTATTGTAAGGTGGTTCCCACACTCCCACAGCATCTTTTCCACGTCAAATTGCTATGTCAACATGTAGACCACCAATGTCACTTTAGCTTACACGTCATGTCGACTACTATGTTATCCCCTTATGTCAGCACCCTATAACATCACTGCTTCAATCGACTTGAATTAAACTACTATGATATAAACCCATTGACCAACTTTGACTGATGGTTTAACTATTTCCTTGCAAATTTTATCTCAAGTTATAGTTTTAAAGGTCTCTAGGTACTAAATTTATTTTTGGGGCCAAACTAGTAAAATTACAACTTAAGACATATATGTTCGTTCATTTATGTGTGTGCGTCAAGACTTATTGTTAAGGATTTTTCTCTTGTTTGCATTATAAATACTTCTGAACTTCACCGATAACTCATCTTTAATAGTTCTAACTATGATTTGTAGGCTAAGAAAATGTGTAGCTTTCTCAAAGACTTCTTTGGTGTATTATTATTAGAGAGGTACCTAAATCTACTCAAAAGCCAAATAAAGCAAAAGATATATTTGTAGAAAGAATCATCATATTCTAACATAATTTTTCAATACCTTTTTTAAAGTAATCAAGCATTAGTACTTTTAAAGAGGTATATGATTTTTTAAAAGGACATTATTTTATTCTATACATGATAATGTTAATTAATTTCAACTTTATAAACATAGTTATCAAATTATCCATAATTTTGTGTCTAAATTATAACAATTTTGGGACCAGTTAGCACTTGGAGACACGATTTGTCCACTAATACCTAAACTCCCACCATACTAATCTTCATTATTAAAAGCATACTTGGCATCTATTGATGACTCTTAAAGATATAATTTTGAGTTGTTTTGTAGATCTCTTTTTTGTAAAGAATATCTATCAACCACGACTTTAAATGAAGGAAACAATGCAAATAACAAAACTCTTTTAAGTCCTCTCAAAACCACTGTTGTTATTATTACCACAGAGGGTACAATGGAGAGAATACAATTACAACTCTTAAAATCTCCTTAAAAGATCTTTAAGCCCCTCTATAGAAACTTGAAGATTCTGGTTTGCTTCCTCTCCTTCTTTATCCATCATATTAGGTATTTCTTCTTTATGGTAACTTGATATTACTTGGAATAACCATATGATCTCTAACTCTTCCATATTTGATTCCTTTAAAACCCCCCTTTATTCAGCATATTTTCTCTATACAACTAATAACTTTACTATGTATGTTCAAAGTAAAGGCAATGTTCAAACACCTAAGTTAAAGTTGGTTGACATTTTTTTATTCCCAAACTCTCCTTATCTCATCTCTGTTAGTCAATTATGTGAACTAAATATTAACTTATCCTTTTTTATTCATAGTCATACTATGTAAGATCTAAAGATGGGCAAGGTCTTTAGGGTAGGGTGTAAGATTGAACGACTATTTAAACTTACTTCTCTTTGCCTTCCATATAAACTCGTTACTGGCTATTATTTTTTTATATTTGACAGTCTTATCTTAGTCATCTTTCCAACCTTAGACTCGAATCTTTAATTTCTAGTAGTTCTTTAGGTCATGTAAAGAGTAGAAATTTAAATGTATTTCATGCCAAATTTCCAAAAATCATACTTTTCCTTTTATTAATAGTGATTCTATTTATTTGACACCCTTTAATTTGATTTATTCTGACATTTAGAAACCTACTCTTTGTGAAATTATAGGAGTTTTATAATATTATATGATTTTTATTGATGATTTATCTAGATACATATGGATTTACCTCTTACATTATAGGTTTGGAATTTTTTCATTTATCATCACTTCGTAAACATGGTTTACATTCAATTCACTTACAAAATTAAAATTTTACATATTGATAATGCCATAAAATGTGAAGAAAAATTTTCTATTCATTTTCTTAATCAATAAGGAACAATGATCCAAAGATTTTGTTCAGGTTCATCCTAACAAAATGGTAGGGCTTAATGAAAGCACAGATCTATCCATGACGCTATTCGAGGTTTTTCTTATCTCTTCCTCTTACCTAAAAACCTTTTGTGGAAAAGCTATATTTACAATTATCCATACTATTAATCATATTCCTACTCCTATTATAAGTAGTATTTCTACTTCTGAATTCTTGTACAATCATGCTCCTACTACTGAACTCTTAAAGTCTTTGGTATTGCTTGTTTTGTTCTTCTCCAGTCATATGAATAAAATAAAATAGAATCACAAGCATAATTATAATACTTCCTAGGATGTGGGATAAAATAAAAAGGGTATAGGTATTGGGATCCTTTGTCATGAGAACTTCATATATCTCAATATCTGACCTTTTGGGAACATAAAATGTTCTTATCTCTTTCAAATTCTATGTTAAAGAGCCTTATTGCCAATTTTTCTTTAATCCCACTATATATTTATCTCCAAAAATTTTCTCTTATAAGATCATTATCTAATAGGTTAATATAACCTATCCTAGGTTCCATCATATCTCTACCAATTGTAAATAATGCCTTCCTCAATGGTGATCTTATAAAAGTATATATGCAACCTCCACCTAGTTATGATCATCCATCTAATAATGTTTGTTGTCTTTGCAAGGCCTTGTATGTGCTGAAACAAACATCTCAAACTTGGTTTAACAAATTCAGCTAGACTATTGATGTCCTTGACTTTTAATCTAGCTCCTACGATTATGCCATGTTCATTCATAAAATATTTTAAGGATACAATCTTCTTTTCTTTTATATTAATTACATGATAATTACTCACAGTGACACTCAATGTATTTCCACTCTCAAATCCTCTCTATATCAATAATTTGAGATGAAGGACTTGGTTAACTTAAGTTATTTTTTAGGCCTGAAAGTTTTATCTAATAAATCTAGTTATTATCTATCATATGTAAAATATGTCACTGATCTCATCTCTTATACTATATCAGTGATACTAAAACTAGTTCTCCTTTTAAGCCCAATTTCCATCTTTCTACCACTAATGAGCCTCTTCTTAATAATGGTACTATTTATCACCAATTAGTTAGAAGTATTATATACCCCTTTGTCTCTTGTCATGACATTGCTCATTTTTTTCACTTTATTAGTCAATTCATGTCAACACTTTATACCACTCACTTCTTTATTATTCTTTATATTCGTCCCCATATTAGAGGTACTCTTTTTCATAGTGTTCACTTTTTTATTCATCTCCATTAAAGTTAAAAGTACACTAAAGTGGTGACTGTGCTAAAGATCCAACTGATTGATGCTTAACTAATAGTGATTATTTCTTCTTTTGCATATTTCTTATCTATTGGCGTAATAAGAAACAAATAGTTTTCTCTTGATACATCGTAAAAGTATAATATCTTGCTCTTCTAAATATAACCTCTAAGCTCCACTTATTATGTTAGTTGCTTCAAGATATGGGTGCTTCATCTTCTTCTATAAATTCTGTCCTTTGTGACAAATTACTCATAATGATGATTTCTATGAGCATACCAAACATATTGAGAATGATTATCACCTTGTGTAATATCATGTTCTTGAAGACAATATCCAACTTAACCCTACTTTATCACAATCTTATATTGCATACATCTTCACTAAATTACATCCACAATGGTGATTTAAAGAACTTATTTTCAAAATTAAGATGCCCAACTCCTTTACCCCCTTTAGTGGAGGAATGTTAATATAACAGTAATAATGTATATAATAATAAAAAGTATTAAGGATTTGTCTTGTATAACATCAGCATATACTTAGGCGTATATGTAGCCATATGCATAGTCAAAGTCTTGTATAAATACTCTTTTTGTAATAGTCTATACACACCAAAATACAAAGCATTTTTCCTTGCTTAAAACTCCTCTTCTTTTAACAATATGAAAGACGTACATATTATAATCAACACCATCTTATATAGCTTCAAAATCCTAGAATAATTAATCTAATTGTTTCATGATAAAATTATATCACCCTTAACATTATATTTGTAACTCCTATTGCTAGATGAGAAATAGAGGGTATTTTATTAATTTATTAAATTTAGAGTGAATTTTAAATTTATCTAACTTAGGATCAAGAATTAAGCT
Organism: Erythroxylum areolatum; assembly: GCA_024520975.1. Lineage (NCBI taxonomy): Eukaryota > Viridiplantae > Streptophyta > Magnoliopsida > Malpighiales > Erythroxylaceae > Erythroxylum > Erythroxylum areolatum. Next base: position 51,679,271 of record JANIJH010000225.1, read on the forward strand.
CTTTTATTATTCTCTAAGGGTTGATATATCAATAATAATGATATTAGAGCTTCTTATAAGAAAATCTATAAGAATAATAATCACACTTTATGAAACTTAGTTAAGAATTTAATAAAAATTTCTGCTAAAGATAAAGATGATATCAAGTAATGGATTTAGACATTGTATAATTGAGAAAATATATCTTCTCTCTTAGATAGTTTCTTCCCCTCCCTTCCCATCCCTCAACTCTCATTCATCCTTCCAATCCTAAGGTTTTCAACCGAATTACTTCGGTTAAAGTTTATAGGATTGCTTTACGGATTTGTGAATCCTATTATTAGGTTCACCCTAATCCAAAAGACTTATGTCATCCTATCTTTAGGTTGCAATCAACTCTTTCCAACTACAGTTGATCTATTTATAAACAAGATTTCTCAATCTCTATATATGAAATCAGCTTATGATCTAATATTTTAAATCTATTAGAACATATATTAAACACGTAATCAAATCATAATTTATCAATCAAACTAATTACATTAATAAAAAAATCAAAACATTGTTAAAGTAGAAACATCTAACCTAAACACTAACAAGATGTTTAGTTACACATGATATGAAATCAAACATAAAATGAAAGAAAAAACAAATACAAAATAAATAGTTCATAATTCTAAATCTCCTTTTCAATCTTATCGAATGTCCTTACAAGCTAAATGTTTGATCTTATATTTTGATGGATCTTTCAATAATTTTTTCATGTTTTTCACTTCTCTAAACCAAAATCACGCCTTGAGAATGATCACCATGTTTGGAATTGCCTCCTAAAGTCTACTCCTCTTCTTTACCTTTGAAAATGTCTTTTTTATAGTAAATATTAGGATTTTGGGAGATGCACGGGCTGTTGCACGACCATGCATCAAACCATGCATAACTAAAATCTCTAAATTTTGCAAATTTGCATACCAGAGAGAAGTGCAAGGGCTGATGGATAGTCGTGCATCCCTTATGTGCTTCAAATCTTTGTTTTATGCCTTGTTTTCTTTCTAATTATTCTCCTTTAAGTCCACGAACAATATTGTACTTTGTAAACATACTTGGAGTAAATTAAGTACCAAATATATGATAAAAATATAGAATATCAAGCATAAATACATCAAATATGGGTATAAATATGATTAATTATGCATCTATCAACATCCATTTGAAACAATTTGAAATTCATGTATGATTTAAATTCAAGTAAGAGCCTAATAGCTTCTAGCCTAGCCACTATAGGGAAAGTGTCCTTAGATTCTATACCCTCCTTTTAATTGTACCCTTTTGCTACTAATCTAGCTTTATTTCTCACAATAACACTTGATTGATCTAATCTACTTTTAAAAAACCACTTAGTACCTATGATTTGGTGATCACTAGGTATAGGTACTAAGTTCTATAATTTACTCCTCTCAAATTGGTTCAATTCCTCATTCATTACAAGAATCCAACTTTTATTATTGAGAGTCTATGCTATTGCCCTAGGTTCAATTTGAGAAATGAAAACCATATCAGATATATCTTTGAGATGAGATCTAATGATTACCCCTTATTGAACATCACCTAAAATTGGATTAAGAGGATGGTTATTTTTTAATTTCCAATATCTTGGGAGTTCCTCATCATTCTCTTTTGGTTTAATAATGACTTCACAATCAATTTGTCGGTCTCCTTTAAGAATTAATGACTCTAATTCTTGTGCTATACCTATATCATCATCTTTAAAATCTTTCTTAGATGAAAGACGATTAGGTTCATTAAAAACAACATATATGCTTTGCTAATTAAGGATTAGCCAATAAATATCCCTTCATCTATGTTGGAATCAAAATTTCCTAAATTGTATTTAGTATCCAAGATATAACACTTGCAACCAAAAAATTTGAAGTTGTTGATTTTTGGCTTCTTCCCATACCAAATTTCATAAGGAGTTTTATATAAAGTTCATCTTATGTAGTGTTGGACCCCGATTTTTAAGTGGAATTTAGAAATAAGAAATGATATAAAATAAGTGTTATATATATATATTGTATGTATGCTTTAAGGAAACTTATGAGAAAAGCATTCTTGGATGTTGATGTATTTGATAATTGTGGAGATTGGTATGGTTTATAAAAGTTCAAGTGGATGAGTTGATTGAAATG
>JANIJH010000225.1:51688767-51699676 GCA_024520975.1 Erythroxylum areolatum
ATGTCGAGATATAATTTAATACTTCTAACCCGTCCCAATTACTAAACTACCCTTCCCATCGGTGATGGGATGTCACATAAAATTATTGATAATTACCTTTAATGGTTGGAGGATAAATTAAGTATTAGTAAATTTTTAAAAATCCATATAAAATTATAATTTGTTCAAAATCTAATAAAATGATAATATGAAATGAAAATGTAGTTAAGTGCAATCAAATAAACACAAATAATGTAAAGAGACTATGGAAGAGAGATTACAAATCAATTTTATAATGGTTTGACAAACAAATCTTGCTTTTATTCATTGTGCAAGACTCGCATAAGATTCCATTAAACATTTTTTCCAACAAGTGAAAAGGAACCTTTTTATATTAATCTTTATTTATTTTAGCTAACCTATTTTACAATCTTCATTTATGTTGAAAGATAACCACAAACCTATTTGGTTCAATAAAGCACAAAAAACAAACCATCAATCGAAATTTACAAATTTAGTAAACCTTGTTTGCTCTTTTGAATGCTCCAGGAATCAGTTCACAATGAATGTATAGATGATTAGAATGCTTGAAAACTCTCTTAGATATGTTCTTATAATAATAAAATGTTATAAAATTATCTAACATCCAACAAACAAGTATTTATATCCTAGAAGGCTTTAACTAATCTTTAGAGACACAAATCAACCATTATAACAACTAGTTCTATAATAGAATTAACTAGTTGGTCCTCTTTCTTTGACTAGCCAAACAACTACTAGTTAGAGTATTGACTTGTTGATCATCTTCTTTCAACCATTATGTAACTTTTAAAACAACTTGTTGAACTAGCTTATCTAAAACTTAAGATTAGGTGAACCCTAATAGAAATCAACATTGAAAAACACTTTGAAACATCAAATTTTCATAGTTTAAGTGTTTCAAAGTTCTCAAAACACTCCATTTTGATAAAAACATAACTTTAGTCACTTTTAAAAATTGCTAACTTTTATTTTAAATATCATGATATTTTTCTTTAAAAATCAAGACTTCATTTATTCTTGACAAATAAAAAGCTTATTCATTAAAATTGAATGTGAGATGTTTATGCATAAATAGCACTTAAAGTATTAAAATGAACAAGTTTAAGGGTTTAAAATATTACATTGATACTTAATTTGGATACATGGTAAGTCCTCAAAATAATAATATAAGATTTTGGCTACATTTTTTTGCTACGATCTAAAAATTGTCGCTAAATGTTTAACTTTTCGCGATGATTTCAAAAACTAGTTCCCAAGGGTTAACTTTTCATAATGATTTCGAAAATCGACTCTAAAGGGACCACATTGGGTGACGATTTTAAAAATTGTCACCAAATGATTAGCACCAAAAATTAGGAGGGAAACAAAAAAAAGGGCACAAAAAGGAAACCCTAAAAGCAAAACACTCATCTCTCAACCCTAAAAGCCTTTAGTTTTCATAGCTCTATCATCACTCTCTGCAATGCATTGAGCTTTTGAAATAGACGAAAAAGGGGTTATAATTGCTTTTGTCTTAGGTGTAATTACCATAATTTTGGACATATTTGTGTTTTTCTTCTCTGAAACCCAATTTTAAGGTTTATGTCCATTTGGATATCTGCTAAATTGTAGGTTTACTACAATTACGATTTTCGTTACTTCACTAGAGGTCTTTATCTTACTTTGTCAAATGTGTTTATCAAGTTTTGTATTCTTCTTCTTTTACGGTCAACCAAAGTCTTTATGCTTTCACTTATTCATTCATCATTAACTATGGTTTGGTTTTATTAATTTTTTGTAGATCCTTCTACTATAGTGAAAGTTTTCCTAAACTTCCAAGTGCATAAGATTCAAAAAAACCTGATGTAGCTTCCAGCCATAGGCTAAATAATATTATTAATTTGCAAGATGTTGTTATTATATGCATGTGCTTGTGTGCATATAGATAATATTGTTTATTCTACATCTATATTCACTCCACTCACCTCTTCCTTGAAACTTAAACTTCCAAATTAATCTTCACTTGGTTTCATATTTTTTACTAATATTCTAATTCTCATTCCCCAGGTAGCTAAAAAGTTGCATCCTAAGCTGAAAATAAGTTGCAAGAAGTTTCAAATGCTTATGAGATAATTTACGAAGACCAAAAATATTGCCCATTTTGTGTTATCTGTATGTTTATTAAGGAATTGGGAAAGTTGCAAAGGTGACAATAGTGGACTCCAAAAAATAACTAGTTGAGTGAGAATTTAAGCAAATGGCATACATTTTTTATTGAAATATGCTCTTATTATTCCACTCAATTACATACTGTAGTTTTAAGTTTTGTTGGAACACTTATCTCGACAAATATTTACTCGTGATTTTTTTATCAGTGTCTATTACTTCTTGATCATTAATATTCATTTTCCATATTTCCTAATAATAGATAATCATAAGTAAAGATGAATGACTTTCAAAACCTATAGCAATAACTCAACATTCAAAGATTCTACTCATAATCAATCAACATTCATCACCTTTAGAAATTGATTAATCTAGAGGTAGACTTAGACAAACGGTGTTTAAATAAAATATTTTCACGTTTACACTCAAACACCATTTATGATCACAACAATCAACAACTTTACATACCATTCCATTTCCCCCCACTAAAATTCATATGCATAATCATGAATCAAAGGATTTTTCAAGGTTGTAATGTAGGCAAAGATAAGGTGATATATATTTGGGTCAAGTAGCTTCAAAGTCATTAAACTAGAGAAGAAAAAGTAACACTCAGTGAGATATCAAGCAAACAAGCTAACATTTATCCAAAACTGGGTACCGTCAGTTATGAAGAATGCAACAATTATGTTTCACAACTCAATTTAGCTCTTACACTGTAAAGCACATGAACGTAACATAAAAAATGCTTCATCCAACAAAACATCCGTCTCATATGCAATATATTCAAACACCCATTCAATACAACTTAAGGAGGACAAACTATTAATTAACAACTTTTCAAAGCAATCACATTTCCTCCTTGATACTTTTATTCAAATTCACATATTATTTACTTTCTCTTTCTCTTTCTCTTTCTCTTTCTCTTTCTCTTTCTCTTTCTCTTTCTCTTTCTCTTTCTCTTTCTCTTTCTCTTTTTCTTTTTTTTCTTTTTCTTTTTCTTGTTCTTCTTCTTCTTCTTCTTCTTCTTCTTCTTCTTCTTCTTCTTCTTTCTTTTTCTTCTTCTTTTTTTCTTTTTTTCACCAATATAAAAGTGATAGAAGCTACATCAACATAGGATTCATAAATTGGTATTTTAGCAAATATAATTAACCCATATGTATGTGTATCCCAACACTTAGGCTTTTGTACAATCACAGTCATTAAGAATTAACAAATGCTCCACTATTTATTAGGTGCGTGTAATGTGATTTATACAAAAGAAAAGGCTAATAAAGCCCAAAAGGGTTAACAAAGAAAAATTCACAAAAATGGGTAGGCTATTTGGCTAACGTAACTCATAATCAATAAATCATTTTCATAAAAATGCATGTAATAAAAATGTAGTCTTGAATAGAAAATCAAAGAAATGTAAGGAAGTACATGTCATGAAGGTCACACATAACAGAAAAATAATGAGACTGATATAGATGTGTTAGTCTAATATAGCTTAAAACCTCACTATTTTTTGTCTACCACTAGTCACTGCTCTTTCAAGGATAATCCATATTAACTAATCATAAGAGTAAAAATATATTTATATATATATAAGATTGCCAAGGATTTTTCTAGTCAATTCACACTCTAATTATAACTAAATAATCTTAAAAGCAATATAAAACAACAAAAAATTTTGTGTTGATTATTTGATTTTGAAAACTACCTAAGAAGTCACATAAGCTACATTTGAGCTAAAAAGCATGCATAAAAACTAATATCCCTACCCACACTTAAAAATTACATTTTCCTCAATGTAAATCAAATGTAAGAAATGGAGCAGTTTATGAAAATAATAAATGTAAAAATGTAAATAACAAAAATTAACTTCCCTTAGGTTGCCTCTTAAGCAGCGCCTTTGTTTATTATCTTTGGCTCGACTCCCCATTGCGTGCATCAAGTGACATCAGTCACATCCTCCAACATCAACACCTCCAAATCCTCTATTTGGAAGCCTTCATAATATGGCTTTAAGCAATGACCATTCACTCTGAATGTCTTGTCGATTTTTAGACTCGTATCTTTACTGCATCAAAAGGAAAAACATGAGTGATAACAAATAGACTAACCCAATGATATAGTAACACTTTCTGGCCCATCGAGAAATAGTTCAAGTTTGGAATGATATAGTAACACTTTCTGGCCCATCGAGAAGCTTTTCCTCGAAATCATCTTATCATGAAAAGCTTTCATCTTCTCCTTGTATATCATTGCATTCTAGTAGGAGTCATTCCTAATCTCCTCCAACTCTTGAAGTTGCAACTTCCTATGCACACCGGCATCATCCAAATTTATGTTGCATCTTCTGATAGCCCAATATGCCTTGTATTGTAATTCCACTGGAAGATGACATAGCTTTCCAAACACCAGTTTATATGGAGACATCCCAATTGGTATTCTATAAGCTGTCCTATACGCCCATAATGCATCTTCTAGTATTGTACTCCAATCCTTCCTATTGGGCTACATAGTTTTCTCAAGGATTAACTTGATTTCTCAATTTGAGAATTCAGTTTGCCCCGTTGGTTTAGGGATGGTAAGCAGTGGAAACCTTATGCGTGATGTGATATTTTTTGAACATTGCTTCCATCACCTTGTTGCAAAAGTAGGTTCCTCTATCACTAATGATTGCTTTCGATATCCTGAACCTAAAAAGAATGTTAGCTTTCACAAAATCTGCAATAACTTTCGCATCAATATTTCTGGCAGTTTTGGCTTCTACCCATTTAGAAACATAATCAACCACAAGCAATATATATGTAAAGCTGACAAAGGGAAAGGTCCCATAAATTCAATACCCTAAACATCAAAAGTTTCACATAAAATCAAAGGAGTTTATGGCAATTAATCCTTACGGGATAGGTTATCTAGGCGTTGGCATCTGTCACGTGATTTATAGAAGGTATATACATCTTTAAACAGCATGGATTAATAGAAACTGATTTCTAAAACTTATTATGAGCTATTCGTTACACTCCAAAATGTCTTCCACATACATACGAATGACAAAAGGATAAGATTGAGGGTGTTTCATTTTTGGTACACACCTCCTAATAACTTAATCTACACAGTGCCTCCCAAGATACTGGTCATTCTAAACATAATATCTCACTTCATTCCATACCTTATCCCTATGAGCCATTGACAAATCAGCAGGTAATTTGTTAGTAACTAAAATTTTGACAATGTCTACATACCGTGGTGGTGTCGCATCGGTAAAAAATAACTACTCATCTGAAAATGTTTCTTACATAGGGATATCATCATCTTCCTTTATCAAACTGCTGACATGGTCCACCACCACGATTTCTAACCCCTTCTTATCTCTAATTTCTAAGTTGAATTCCTAAAGGAGGAGAATCCATCTGATCAGCTTTGTTTTTTCTTCTTTCTTTGTGAGCAAGTATCATAAAGCTACATTGTTAGAATAAACAATCACTTTAGCACCAAGAAAATACGATCGAAATTTTTCTAAATCAAAAACCATAGATAAGAGTTCTTTTACAATAGTTGAATAATTCAATTAAGCTAGGTTTAGAGTTTTAGAAGCATAGTAAATGGAATGCAAAGCCTTTCCCACTTTTTGTTCTAGAACTACCCTTAATGCATAATCTCTTGCATCACACATAATCTTGAAGGGGAGATTCCAATCTTGTGATTGAATCACTGGTGGGGATGTCAGAAGCTCCTTACATTTGTTAAGTGCTTCCTTACACTTCTCATCGAACTCAAAGGAGACATCTTGTTGTAAAAGCTTGCATAATAGTGCAACAATCATTGAAAAGTCCTTAATGAAACTTTGATAAATAAATAAAAAAGCAACATGCCTAAAAAAAGAACACACTTCCCTCATAACAAAGTAAGGTAAAAAGAAATAAGATCAACTTTAGACTTGTCTGCCTCAATACTCTTAGCAAATATAACATGACCTAAAACTATACCTTGATCCACCATAAAATGACATTTCTCCCAATTCAACACAAGGTTAGTTTCTGTGCATCGTTCTAAGATAATAGCAAGATTCTCATGACATTCATCAAAAGAAGATCCACATACACTAAAATCATCCATGAACACCTCAATAATCTTCTTAACATACTCAAAAAAAAATTGTTTAACATACATTGTTGGAACGTAGCGGGGGCGTTGCATAATCCAAATGGCATACTTCAGTAAGTGAACGTACCAAATAGGCATGTGAATGTTGTCTTCTTTTGATCCTCCGGTGTGATCAAGATCTGAAGATAACTTGAAAATCCGTCTAGAAAGCCATAACAATCATAGCTAGCCAATCTCTTAAGCATTTGATCAATAAAAGGAAGGGTAAAGTAGTCTTTACGAGTTGCAAAATTCAACTTCCTATAATCAATACATACTCGCCACCCAATTTACACTCGAGTAGGAACCAACTCAACTTCCTAATTTATAACAACGGTGATTCCAGACTTCTTTGGACCACCTGGACTGGACTTACCCACTAACTGTCAGAGATTGGGTAGATAACCCTAGCATCAAGAAGCTTCAATAATTCCTTCTTCACAACTTCCATCATCGAAGGATTTAGCCTACGCTGAGCTTGCCATGTTGACTTTACATCCTCCTCCAACAAAAAAGTGATGCGTATATATGTATGGGCTTATCCCTTAGATATCTAAGATTGTCCACCCGATGTCATTCTTATGCTCTCTCAACATTCGAAATAGTCTATCCTCTTAATTTGAAGTCAACTTTATTGAAATGATGACTAGGAGAATTTGCTTATCTCCTAAATAGGCATACTTGAGGTGGTTAGGAAGTGGCTTCAGTTCCAATTTTGTTGCCTAGACATCAGGAGGTAATAACTTCTGGTGAGATTAAGATAGTTTTATAAAAGTCAAATCATACCTTTTTGGAGAAGTCTCTAATGATTCCAAAGCGATTCTCATTTCCATCAGCTCTTCTCCCAGTTCAACATCATTATTGGCTTCTACTTCGATTTTCTCAGTGAAGAATGTTTCTAAGTGATCCTTGCAACCTAATTTAAAAATTTCTTGTACCAAAAGATCAATCACATCAACAGAAGAAACAAAGTGATCATCAAGAGGTTGTTTCATGGTGTTAAAAATATTAAAATGAATTACTTCCCCATTAAAATCCATCATAAGGGTGCTCTTACAAACATCTATCTTAGTTTGAATGGTATAAGAAACAGTCTCCCTAATAAGATAGGTATCGGATTATATGAAGTACCATTGTTCATATCCACAACATAACAATATGCAAGAAATACTATCTTATTCACTTGTACCAAAACATCCTCAACTACACCATCAAGATAAGCATTAGTATGGTTAGCCAATTGTATGATCACACTCATTTCTTTTAAAGGACCCAAGTTTAAAGAAGCATAAATCAAACGAGGCATCACATTAATTGAAGCACCCAAATCCAACATAGCTCTATTGATCACAATATTCCCAATTTTGCAAGGAATGGTAAGCATAACTGGATCCTGACATTTTGGAGGCATCTTCTTTCTAAATACTGCAAACATATTCTTACCCATCATTACTTTTTCATCACCCCTCAATTTCTGCTTGCATGTACACAGTTCTTTAAGGAATTTGGGGTCCCTGATACTTGTTTGATTACCTCGAGCAAAGAAATATTGACTTCCATTTTCTGAAAAGTTTCCAATATCCCTTTGTCCATCTCCTCCCTATTCGATCATGTTAACCTACTCAAAAAAGGTGGAGGATTAGTCTTAATAATATTGGGACTTTTGAAATTTACTTTTATAGTCGATGACGAATTTTCTTCCTTTCCTAATTCCTTCTCGATCTCTTCCTCAGTATCAATCCTCTGTGGAGTTCTTTTAGGACCCTTAATCTCCTTTTTGCTCCTCAAGGTTATGACAGTGACATTCTTCAAATTCACCTCGAGTTGGGATGGCAGCTTTCCCCCACTTTGTGATTCTAACTAGTTGAGCCTTATTACCATATGACCCGTTTGGTTTTTTAAATTCTATATGCTTGCTTTTGTCTCCTACTGACTTTGTTGGATGTCTTATTGAAGCTGCTACTGTATGCTCTGTTGAAATTAGAGATTGTTAGTAGTAAAAGTCTTAATCAATTCTTCCAGATAATTTCCTGAACTAGAAGAAAAGACTCCCTTTGCTTCTTATTGCCTTAGTTGAAGAAGTAATTATATTGCCCATTCCCTTCTTAGCTAAAGTTAAAGTGATCCCTTCAATATGGGTTATATGTTTGTAAGTACAGATTGTATTGGTTGGGGAAGTTCCCTTCTACAACATTCATGTACTTTATACTTCCTTCTTGTAATGTTAGGCAATCATCAGTTGGATGACTTGTATTTGAACATTTCCTGGACACTTTCTCTTGTGCCTATTCAACTACAATCTGTCAAACAAAAGATGTTATTTCATCTAAAAGATGTTCGATGGATGAATTACTTACATCATTTACACATCGAGCATCAATATGAGTGCTAAATTATTGTGTGTTAGCGGCCATCCGCTTGAGCAGGATCCTGGCTTCAATGGGAGTCTTCTCACAAAGTCCCCTACCACTCACCACATCAACTAAACTCCTCTCCATAGGTAGCAATCCTTCATAGAAATATTGGATGAGAAAGTTGCTCCAATATGTTGTGGTGCAAACAACTGGCACATAACTTCTTGAACTACTCCCAATACTTGTAAAGAGACTCTTCGTTATGCTGCTTGATGCTACAAATCTCCTTATGAATATTTGGTATCTTTAAGGCGAAAAATTATTTCTCTAAGAACGGTTGCTTCATCTCTAGCCACGTATTTATAGTTCCAGCTGGTAAATCAAATAATTAGTCCTTAGTTGCATTTTTGAGTGAGAACGAGAAGGCTCTCAATATGATTTGCTCTTCAGACACTCCCTAAGGCTTTATGCTCAAATAAACCATGTCAAGCTCCTTGAGATGCTTATATGCATCCTCACTTACAAGACCATGAAAGCTAGGTAATAAATGTATTAGTCTAGACTTTAACTCAAAGGTAACATGTTTAGCAAAATTTGGAAATGTTATGCATGATAGTGTTTGAGTTAAATCGGGTGCAACTAACTCCCTCAAAATTCTTGGATTTGCCATTGTCTCTCTGGATTCAGATTCAGATTCTTCTATCAAAGTTGACCTTGCTTCCCTATGCAATCTTTGCACTGTCCTCTCGATCTCCGGATCAAGTTACTCAAGTTCTCTATGAGGAGATCTCGTAACTACCATACGCCAACACTCACAAACTTTTAAAAGTTAACAATTAATCAAAACAATGATAAACAAATATATTTACAAAACACTAACTAAATTCAAAAACAAAAATTAAACTACCATACTCCTTAGCAATGACTCCAAAATTTAAAACCTAATGTCGAGTGCACTGCAAAATTTACCTGACTCTACACACTAAAATTTGTAGTTATGGTGAGTCAAGATCAAATCCATAAGAAATGTTCGGTTAATTTAAGTAATGAAATTAATTGATCCAAGGAAAATATAAAAGGAGTTTTTTAGATTTTTAGCAATTTAGAAAATAAAATAAAACTAAACTATTGAGAACAAATTAAAGCAAGTAATCGAAAATGATTAAAGTGTCGAAGATAAGTAAGGCCCAATTTTTGGGTCAATATTAGCCTAAACACGATCAAGAATATTCCATCATCCTAACATCTTTACACCTCTCTTTGGACTATTAATATGAGACTAACAATAAGGTCAATTTTCCTTTAGGTTGTGTTTATTTAAGATACAATCGTTAATTAAACCTAACTACTGAATAACGTAGGATACGATCTCTAGATTCAATTTGGTAGTAGCATTATGAAATGAAAAATGATCAATATAGACAGTAACCTCACAAGTTCTTATTATCTAACCTAATTTATATTGTTCATAATGATTCAAGACCATTAGATGTTAGATGCTACTAATAAACATCAAATGTAACAATTATGAATTACATACAACATTATAGCAATAGGTTTGTAATAGAATAATCAAAATAACGTATTAAGATCATCCATACAAAACCCGATTCAATTAACACAAACAATACAACAATCCAAAAAAAGATTACTAATAGGTTGAAATAGCTTAACTGTAACTTGACGTTGATATCCCCATTGAATTGGCGTCAAGAATTTAGCCTTCCATCTCCATCTTCAAGCTTCCACCATCAACGATCATCTCCATCACCACTATCAGTGTTGAAAATGAAGAGAAACAGAAGAGAAAATTAAGAGAGAACTGTCAGTTAGGTTATCTCTTGAATATGTTATGTTTCAACCATCACAAACCTTTTACTTTATATGGTAAAGATTAGGTTTAAACAAGGGACACCTGGCCTTGTCTTGAGTGTGACATGTTTTGTCACACTCGTGAGAAGCATGGAAATGGTGTGAGAAAGTCTCAAGCCCATGTAGCTGGCTGTCATAGTCGTGAGACTTCACTCACGACTATGACAATTTTCCAACAGGCCATGAATGGTCTTCCACCTTGGTTCTTCACATTTTGTCTCTTCTTCTTTCAATCTCTTATTCTTCTTGCTCCATGAATCAATAGAGTATAGACAATAATTTTAAATATGTAATATACATTTAATTTATTACATATTTAAAATAAATAACTTTAAAAAATTCAATATATAAATTCTTTAAATTCTAATGTACTTCTTCCCCCC
>JANIJH010000225.1:51714690-51734484 GCA_024520975.1 Erythroxylum areolatum
TCTTGTAAGTGCGGAGAACATGAACACATTAAATGCTTTGAACGTGAGTTATTGCAGTAGTTTTGCTATAATGTTTTTTTATATAGCGCAAATTTTAATTTGCTTACAAGTATAGACACAAAATATTTTTTAAAAATTATTATAATTATCACATGTTTATTTTAATTTTAGCTATAATAATAATTAATTAATTTTAAAATATAATGTATTATATTATAATTATTATACATAAGAGGATAATTAAAAAAAATAAAAACATGAAAATAAAATCAAACATGTTTTTGTTTTCAGTTTTTTATTAGAAATTTTAACCAAACAGGTTTTTGTTTTTAATTTTTATATTACAAATCTCAACTAAACAAGTTTTTGTTTTTTTTAGAAAAAAAAACAAAAACCAAAAACAAAAAACAGAAACTAAAAACAACAACAGAAAAACAAAAGTAGAACCAAACGGTCCCTTAATTTTCACTTATTTGTAACCCAAAAAATATAAAATATTCATTATTAAGTAGTGATGTGTTAGAAACTAATGCGTAAATATTTGATAATGGTAAATTTTAATTGATTAAAATTATAAGGTTTAGAACTTATTCATTAAAAAATAAAAACATTAATTAGTAACTAATTTGAATCTTCTATTTAAAATTCTTAAGGAGTGGGGCATAGATTAATTAAGTCTTTAATTTTGGAAAATTTTACAAATTTAAAAGAGTATAAATTTTTTTAGAATTTAAATTTAGTGATTAATACTTTAAATTTTTAACTTAATAATTAATACTTCAAATTTGGTGTAATCTGAACTAAAAAATGTCATCTCCATTAATTTTTAACTAATGTGGTATGCCACTCAAATATTATGTAGATTATACCCATTAGTCATCTTAACAAAAGGTTAATAAAAATAATATTTTAAGTAAATTATATGAATTTTAAAGGTTAATTATTATATTAAAATTTTGAAAAGATAAAAAAACTAAAAAGTTGAAACAGTCTTGAACTATATAAAAAGTCATACCCATTGGCACTTATCTTTCGAATTAAAGGCACCTTCTCTCTTTTTCCCCCAAAAAAAAACGAAATACTTACAATATGGTATATACTATTCAACATCAGGCCTCTGCCTATCCCATTTATTGCTCAGTAAAATTTTATCAATTTGAGCATTTAATTCCACATCGCGAAGGCAAGTCAACTGATGCTGACATATTACTAATTTGGGGAGGACTAAATGTTTTCGATATCTACGTATATAACCACATGACCAGATAAGGTCCACACGGGTACACGTTTTTGGGGACGATTTATATCCGTTCTCAAAAATATCATTGCGGTGTTTGAAAAATAACTTATCAACTATTTTTTAACGTATCGATTAAAAGTTTTTTTTTTATCATCTTAAAAAGTTATTAATGTATTTAGTAAATAATTTATTGGAGTACAATAAGCTAATTTTTAAAAACTTTATGCCTAATAATAATATTACCTTCTACTTAACTTTCTACTTTTGCTCTGTATATTTTTAAAGTTGACTTTTTGTAATTGTACAATTATATTCCGTAAAGTTTGGAAAAATATAATAAATAAGTTAATTAAACTTTTTAATCTTTATTTAATTTTATAACATTAATTTATATTTAAAAATATCATAATATTAAATTTTGAACATAAAAAATTACATCAAATTAATATTTTTAATATATAACTACTATATATCGTATTTGTATCATACTATAATTATAGATATTTTTAATTTATTAAATAATAAAATTCATATCCATTATATCAAAAAAACTAATATAATGTAACTCATTATATAATTTAACGTTGAATTATTATTATTATTATTATTATTATTATTATTATATTTTTTATTAAAATTATAAACTTAATTTTTGTAAAATTAAATATTAAAATCTAAATTCTTGTAAAAATATTCAACGAAATACTAAGAAATATAATATTCATACCCTTATAATTTTTTTTAAATCATGTTCTTATAAATCATTTTACACATCAACAACTAATATTAAATAACTAATTTTACCAAACATCTTTAATAAAAAGATAATATTATCCGCTGGTCAAATCAGCTGATAAAATCAATTATTAACTAACCACTAATAAAATCAACTAATAGCTAATACAATCCGCTATTTACCCAATAGCACTCAAATCTCAATAACTAAAAATTATATGCGATATTTTTTAAAAATGGTAGCTAATAATTTTTTCTTACATTTTGTTTTTGTAGTTAAAAACTATTAGGAATGTTTTGAAAAACCTTCGCTGATACATTTCAGCTATGCTTCATTTTTGTAGATAAAAATGATTAACCACTTTTTAAAAATGTAATCAAAAGTTTTTAATTACATTTTATTAACAGTCAAAAGTTTTTAACTAAAATGTTGTGCAATATTTTTACCTACATTTATAAAAATATAGCCAAAAAATTTTACCTATTTTTTTGAGAGTGACCAAATGTTTTTAGCTATTTTTATAAAAAATAACCAAATTTTAATATATATTTTAACAAAATGCATACCATATTAATTATAATTAATTGACATTTTTCCATATTATTATATATGATATTTAGATTTTTTATTAATTTATTATACAAAATAATTGATAATTTGAAACATTTTATATAAAAAGTAAAATATCATTAAATTACACAAATAAAAATAATATTTTTATATACAAGATTTTAATTACAACTTTAACAATTCTGATAGACAAAATAATAAATGCAGAAACCAATTTATAAATTATAAATACTAAGATTAAAAAAATAACATAATTGGGACGACTGTAAATTTGTCTATATCAATGAGTGCAGCTTCTTATCACAATCATGTATACGAAAGATAAGTCATAAGAATTATAAAAGTAACTTCAAGACCGGTAAAGTGCCAGGAATTATACATTCAGAAATATTATCTATTTATTCACTTTCACGTAATCAAAATGTCACCGATAAGAACTTGTAAAGGAAGAAAACTAAGATAGAAACAGACCTCATTGGCATCTTTGAACCAGTGAGAATCATCTTTCCTTGGCCAACAAACCAGCCAACATCTGGTACAGCCCGGAAAGAAAGAACAGGAAAAAATGAGTAAGAAAAATAGTAAATAAATTCTTAAGCATGGGATAATAGTTTTAGAATTTTAACGATGCCACAACCCCAATTGTTTATTATTTTCAGCTTGCAGAGCAAAAATCAAATGATTAAATAACTTTTGTAGGAAGGTTATCATTACAAATAGGCCCTAAACTGTGATTTTTCATTTCACATGATAAAGATATGTGGTGTGCATAATATGGAAATTGAGGCTAATAATCAGGTGAAGGGAAACGAAGAAAAGCGCCAAATAAACCTACAGGACCATATCTGTGAGTTTATGCTCAGGCGAGCAGGTGCAAACTTTTTCATATCCAAATAATGATGTACCTTTACTCAAACTATCTAAGCACTCTTGTGCATTCTTCACAGTGCTAAACTGCTAGATGCCTAATAATTCCTTGTTGAAGGCCTTCAGTTTTTATTTCTAAATAGAAGAATACCATTCTAAGCAGAGAAAAGAAAGCTTATAAACCATAGAAGTCACGTTTCCTTTCCCAGTCGACAAGCTAGCTCTTCAGCCAGGGCTTGCCCATATGTGTCAGCATCTGTGGCTAGGACAATGCTAGATACCTATGCTGATTTGTAATGAAGATGAAAACAACAGGTAGAAACAAGATATGTGAATTCAAAAAGAAGGATCGCATGATTATGCCAACTGAAGTTTCTTACAATTGCCCGCACCTTTTCCAGAAACTCTTTGCAGTTCTACAGGACGAGAAATTTTAAAAGAAGAAACAGAGGAGCCGTTATCCATCTTTAACAGTCTAGGTGAAGCCCATTCTTCAAGGGAAGACTGGTTAAGTGAGCTCAATTCTGCGTACGTTTTATTTGACTTATGAGGTTAACAAACAATATACTCATAGAACAAAACACTAATATTGATTTTGATGAGTGAGTTATGTTTTGTTCTCAAGAAGAAAAAAGTTGCAGATACTCCAAGTCAGAATGAATCACCTAGTAGAAGCAGGGAAAACAGCTAAATGAAGCCTGAGGGCAAAGAACTCATCAGTACTCAGATACCACTTGCTCAAATATTAAACAATTATGCAAGAATTAGCATCACCACCTGCCAGAATTTTTTTCCAATGGTCCGATATTAGCAGTGAACTAACACTCCATTTCGTCTGTAAGTGAAAGCCACAATAGCCTGTAGCCAATAGATGTTATAATATAATGATTCTAGTACCAAAGCAGTTGACATTACTGAGTTGAAGAAGATCTCAATCAGAACAAGAAACTTGATTTACTATTTCAGTAACCCAAGCTCGAGAAATTGCAAAAACATGTCATAAGCACGTAACGCAAAACATCTTATAAAAGTTCAATCACAGCTCATCCAACACCAAAGAAATTTGTATGTAGTAAACCAGCTAACCAAAACAACTAAATCACCTGTTCACAAAACCCTCCACAGAGTTTCCTTCGTAATCATCC
Source organism: Erythroxylum areolatum (assembly GCA_024520975.1). Classification (NCBI taxonomy): domain Eukaryota; kingdom Viridiplantae; phylum Streptophyta; class Magnoliopsida; order Malpighiales; family Erythroxylaceae; genus Erythroxylum; species Erythroxylum areolatum. Next base: position 51,719,249 of record JANIJH010000225.1, read on the forward strand.
GCTCGCCAAAGTACGCAATCAGCTAGCAAGAGAAAATGAATTGGCACCAATAAGGATTTCAAATCGCAGTTCTACAACGGAACCACATCAAACACGGTTGATATCAATACAAGCAGAGTAGCCCACAACTCACAATTTAAGATCTTGGCATCATTATCTGTCCATGTGTGAGTGAGAGAGAGAGAAGGAGCGAGTGAGCGGAAGACTCTGCATGTCTCATTATTCGCACTGCTAAGCGTTAACAATAATAACAAGTCATCTTTGGACATTTTACTTCATCATTTTGCGTAAACACAATCAGAAATTTGTTTTAAGGAAAGGAAGGTTGCATCTAACATAAGGGAAACACCTTTTCACCCAGTATCTCTAACACAAACCCCTCCGGAGTCATTTGTTTCAAGCTCTTGACTTTGAAGATTTACCAAATCCTAATCCCCAGAAACCCAAAAGCCGAAAAGCCAAACCCTCAGAATTCACAATTAACCTATAAAGAAAAGAAAAATAACAATACTTACTAGTTCGTTCAGAGGATGAGAGATGTTGTTGCCGCTGCGGATGAGAGATGTGTAGTTAATTATTTGATTCGATAAACAGACAATGATCTATGGACCGTGGAAGAGTGTATGTATGTGTATACAGATCCTGAAATCGAAAACGGCAGAGTTAGTGCAATGAATCTTTCTTTGACGTGGATTTGACGGTTACAAGCAGAGTTTAAAACCATGTGTGCTCGTTTTCGTTTTCGTTTCCCTCCATTAACCTTTCTAGTTTTTGTTTCCCCTCTAATTATTCTTTAGTGACCATTTTGAATATCGTAGCTAAAAGTGACCACTTTTTAATAATTTATGGTGACGATTTTACAAAATTATTGCGAAAAGTGGATATTTGATGACTATTTTGAATATCATCACCGAAAGTTTAATTTTTTGTTACAATTTAAAAACTCATCGCTAAATCTCCACTTTTCATGACAATTTTTAAAATCGCAGTAAAAAATATATAGCTAAAAGTTATTTCTAATTAATACTTATGAGTATTTGATATTAAATTTACATTCAACATTATTACAATATTCAATGCATGATAAGAAATATATTATTAACTAAAAGTAGTTGAGCCTTATATTTAACATAAATGGTAAGAATATAAAGTTGGATAATTATCATATCGGTTAAATCAACATAATAAGAATCATAAAGTTATATATAAGGATATGTGTATCTTTTTTTATTATGAATAGTATAAAACTTTTGAAATTTGTCAAGTTGAAAAATAACTGAATCAACCTTTGCTAAAAAGATGTTAAGGTATTGAATTGTTAAATTTATACATATAATGTATTAAATGGAATAACAATTCATAAAAGGATAATATTTATATTTCATTATATTACTAATGACTTTATGTGATATAATCATATGTATTAAATGAAATGTTGATTTAAAATTTTGAAAAGTTCAAATATTTTAAATCTAAGTAGAAAATAAGCATTCAAAATGTTGAAACATTTCGATGAGATTGTTGTAACGAGTTTTAAATTTTCGGTTGTCTATAAAGAATGAGATTTTCTAGTGAATGCCTTAACAACTAAATTTATAAGTGTATAGATTTATGTAAGGAAGAAAATATAATATGAGATATTGCATGATGCACCGTTTTTTTTCCTATAGCTATGCCTAGTACAATGACTAACCTTCAATAGTTTCAATTGAATTCATTAGCAAGATTTCATATTAGATATAAAACGCTAAGTCTTTAGAAGAGACACAGTTGACGATTTAAAGATGTGGTACTTAGTTGAAGCATATATTATCCATTAAGATTAGAACTAAAATGGGCAATAAAAGGTTCTAAGATATCCAAAAGTTGGATATAATTTTATAGACCTATTAAACAAACTATTTGTTTCAATGTAACTTATATGAGAATGGTTCTCAAGAAAAGTAATGAGAGTAAGATGAGATTTGAAAGTTAATGTTTCGTAACCTTTCAACTATATAACAAATGTATTAAGAAAGGCATTAGTTCTAATTAGATGTATTTTTCATAAGATTTGAACCTTTCAATTCTCATCTTACTCTCATTACTTATGTTGAGAACTACGTCGTTATTAATACATTTGTTATATAGTTGAAAGGCTACGAAACATTAAAAGATTCACTTTTATAATGAATTTAAAGAGTTTTGTTTTGGAGATGATTGTGATTTTATCATTATTACAAGATGGTTAGTAAGAGTATAATTGTCCTCTTCAGTAGGAGTATGTAGAAGCATATCACTCATACAAAACAACAATTCTAATTTTCAATTGATGAAAATATAATTATCCAAGAACAACTCTTGTTGAATATGAAAAAGGTAACAACTTAATTCTGGAAATTAGATCTATAGAGATAGAATGGAAGTTCTTCACCTATTATAAATCTAAGTAGGTAGATAATGAACTAAAGATGTTTAGTATTTGAGATATTGGATAGTTGTGAAGTATTAAAGATATCAATTATTCTATGTATGAGTTGATATTTGAGTTCAAGGATATTAGGACATAACTTTAGAAGTAAATCACAATTAAGGTCTACTATGAACAGTATCATTCAAGATTGGAAAGGTTCTGATGTAGCAATGGTTATTAATTAAGCTATAATATATTTTTATTTAGTGGAAATGATTAATTGGATCAACAAGTTCTTTAGTGAACTTGATATAGTTCCTTACATTGTTTAATACAGTAATGTACTGTGAAACATTAGAGCTATTGGACATGTCAAAGGAGCCAAGGTCTTATCAAAGATATAAGGATGTATTTAGGCTATTTTTCTTAATTATGATGATGATTAAGATGGAGTAAGATTTAAGCAAGTGCTCACTATAAAGAATCTTGTAGAATACTCTTATTAAGCCATTATCCCAGTTGTAATATAATCATTATATGGTGATATGGTATAAGATATTTAAATAATTGGCTTAGTTCAAGTGGGAGATTATTGGTTTGTACCCTATAGCCTATCACTTTCGTTATAATTTAGTGAAAAAATATTTTAAAGACATTCTTTATCTCGTACACATTTAGATGTATATGATAAAGTCCATGGGATAATTATACATTGTAAATAAAATTATAATGCAATTATAATTATAAGATTCATATTGCATTTAAGTATTATCCCTAAATTGTTCCTAATCATTATTATATTAAGACTAGACATTAATAAAACGTAAAAGGACTAACACACATTTTATTTTTTCTTTTGAAGGAAGTAGTTGATTTCATAGGCTAAAGTATAGAGATACTCAAACAAATATATGGATGCTTGTTAGAGAACAAGTTCACTGAACAGAACTAATACGAAAAATCCATTTGGAACATTACTTGTATGTCTATGAAAATTCTCATTATGATGATTGTATAAGTGATCAGTTGACTTGATGTCTCCAAAGTTATCTTATATAGGGACCGATATATTTTGATACTACTTATGACCTATTTAATCATGGGTTATTTAATTAATAGTCATTAAATGTAGCATGAATTATACGGAGATAGTTGTGTGATCAAAATATGATTCATCACCCTAAAATAATTAGAGAGAATGTTTTGTTGTTCTCGATTAGTAGTGATTCAAGAAATCCTTGGTCAAGTTGGAATGATGTTTTATAAATAATTTACAAATATTATTAATTGAATCAATAACTAATGGTAGAGAACTAATATGATTGGATTCAAAATAAAATATACATTAATTATATATTATATGTTTAATCAGAACATTATATGATGAAATGATTGAATTATAGTGAAAACTATACACAAAAGGTTAGTCAAACCACTTTAACGTTCCTAAATATTTGAGTGATCATGATGTGTTGCTAGATGTCAATTTTGATTTATAATTATAAATTGTTTAATTGGAGAATTAAAGATGAATTAAAAAAGAGTTTTAATTTATTTAATTATAATTATGACTTATCTCCTTTTGACTTTGATTCAGACTTGAGGATGAATCCTTTTAAAGGGGGGATGATATGAGCACGATTGTGGGACTTGTAAGCGAAATAATGCCAAAGATGAGCTAGTAATACCAAAGGGACCAATAATAAGATCAAGAGCTAAGAACTTCAAATAAACACTTCAATCCTATATGGGCCAAATTTTTAAATGGCATGGAATCTCAAGAGAGAATGAGGCCTAATGACAAGATGACTAATCAAGTTAGGCGGAATGAGCAAAGGACTTTCCTTCTTATTTAATTAATTATTTTACATTAGAAGCATAACTTTCGACAGTCCACTACTTATATCTTGGGCTTGATTAAAACATTTTGGTTTAATGGGTTGTATTTTAGAAATGTTAGTTTAGGGATTAATTATTTTGGTGAAAGTCCCATGTTTAAAGGCCTTTTATCTAGTTAGAGTTTCTTTCTTTCAAGAGACATAAATACACCATAATAAACATTGTTTAGGGTTAGGTAAGTTGAATAACAAATTCTATAAGGGAGGATTTCTTGTCTTCTTCTATTGCATTAAGAATATAATTCTAATCAAAGTAAACACTGGTGACGAATTTCTATTTTTGTTTTCAAATCAATCTTATTATATGTGTTTCCTTTCGTATAATTGATTGGGGGTTCATTAGGGTTGGGGATTTCATTTTGTTCATATTTTATCTAAAATGTGTGTTTAAGGGGTTTTAAATTCTTTAGCCTTGGGGTTCCGCATCATTTGTTCTCGATTAGTATTAATTCAAGAAATCGTTGGGCAAGGTGGAATAATTTTTTATAAATGGTTTACAAACGCCATTATTTGAATCAATAGCTAATGATGGAGAATTAATATGATTGGACTCAAAATAGAGTAGACATTAATTTCATACTAAATATCTAATTGGAACATTGTATAATGAAATTATTAAATTATATAGAAAATTATACATAAAAAGGTTAGTCAAACCACTTTGACATTTCTAAATATTTGGGTGGTCGTGATGCATTGCTAGACGTTAATTTTGATTTATAATTATAAATTGTTTAATTGGAGAACTAAATATTAATTAAAAAAGAGTTTTAATTTATCTAATTATAATTATGAATTAAATTAAAATTTATAATCACTGTCAACATATTTGAGAACTTGATGGGTCTCTGATAAAGAACGAGTTGAAGAGAGCAAAGATATTTTAATCAAGTTGGACTTGATTGTAAAGTTTGAGAAACAAAAACTTTATGATTAAATATGAGATATTTAATGAATAAAGATCAATACGAAATATTGAATCTTGTTTGGACATAATTTAATTAGAATTATTTATAATTCTAATTAAAGTTTAATTAAAATTAGAATTTAACTTTAATTAAATTACTAAAATATCCGAAATTTATTATAAATAGGTTTAAACTCTAATGAGTTGTCATTTCTTACTTAACTCCCTCTGCAAGAGTTGCAAAAATCTCTCAATCTGTTCTGTTAATATCGTTAGAGATCAAATATTTGTGCAACTATGATGGTTGAGATGGATCAGGTTCAGAAACAGTTCAACGAATACGATATAAGGAACAAACTTTTGACTAAAGTATGAATTACGATTTATACTTTATTATGAATTATATGTTAATCATTACATAGAATTAAAGTGATCTTGAATTTAAGGAAATCAAAATACAAAAAAAAAATTATAATTATTCTGGTGTGGTCGGAATCGGATCCCATCCCGATTTCCTAGCACTTGGTGGTTTAAAATAAAAATATGAAGACAAGCTCTTGTTTGACACGACAGAGGAGTTCCCGTGGAAGTAAAATGGAGAAAAGATATGAATCAAAATGTGTCCGAATAACTTGAATACAATAATGTCCGATGTAAAAGGTGAATAAGCAACAGAAATAAAACAAAAGATTAGAGTGACATAAAAGAGGATCCATGCATAACTTAAAAGTATTGTATATAAATAATTTCCAGGAATTAAAAATGTTGGATATTTTTTATTGGTAACTGTCCCCTAGGAAGTTATGGATTAGTGACGTGGATTATCACAATCACAATCACAGTTCACAAAACTTGGCGTGGATAGTGTCGGCTGGGGCACAATTTCAAGGTTTTCTGGCCAGTATCAATATCATTCATGTGTGGAGTGTAATGATTTCGCAGATAATGGACCATAATAGATGAATAGACAAACGCAGGGTAGGTAGTAGTGGTCACTGATTGGTTAAGTTCCATAACTGACAAGATAAATGAGTATGTATAAACAGAAAGAGGTTGGATTTGTATGTAATTATTCAATTTCAATGTGATCCTTATTTTTCTGCGAATTTAGGCTGCATAATATCATGGCAATTTTTAATTGTTATTCTCCTGACTGCTTCAGTTGAAAAACAAAAGTTGGAATTTTTAATTCTAGAGATTGTTTTTTACACCATAATTCCCAATCCAACCAGAAAAGGCTGACGGCTGGCCTGCAATGCTTTCTGTATGTGTTTAGGTTGAATTGAAGCTTAGGTAAATGACATTTTGTTTCTTAGAAGACTCTACATGCTTTGGGAAATGGCAACTCCTGTAATTTTACGTTAACTAACTAAGCCTCAAATGGACAATATAAATTCTCCACCCTCCTCTCCCACGCAACGAAGCGTCTGGTTATTTTCAGATATGGAGTTGTGGGCAGGTCGAACAAGATGGCAGGTATCCGTGTGTTTTCCCTGTTCTTTCTTTGTTTGACCATGTCAAATTCCACTGCTAATCTTGCTTCTCTGAATGAAACAGGGGATTGTTGCTATACTAGCATTTGGTCTGTTGCTATTAGTTGGTACCAGTGGAGCAGAAAGCGGAGAGAATCCGAATTTGGATTGCCTCCATTATGAGGCCATAAGTTGCAGAGCTCATAGTGCCACAATAACAGATTTTGGAGGAGTTGGAGATGGAACAACTTCAAACACACAGGCTTTCAAGGCTGCAGTTAATTATCTGAGCCAATATTCATCAGATGGAGGTGCGCAACTCTATGTTCCTCCGGGAAGATGGTTGACTGGTAGTTTCAATCTCACCAACCATTTCACTCTGTATCTTGACAAGGAGGCCGTTCTTCTTGGTTCGCAGGTGACAATTTCTTTAAGGGTTTCTCCATTTTCGATTGATTTTTTTTTTCCTTTTTGGTTTCTGTTCGAATGATCAAATGCTGTTGGAGCAATCTGGTTAACTATTGGAGCCTAGTTGGTGACTTAAACAATAAACAATTACATGGAGAAGTTTGTTTCTTTCAGTTACATGCTGTTTCCTGTTGTGCCTTTGGTGGCAATTAGGAGGAGAAGATTGTTCAACAAAATTCTCGAAAGAAATCTGGGTTACGTACTCTTAAAACTGATTTTGAGGGTTGAAATTGACAACGTCAAATAAAGTAGTTGCAGAGGAAGGACAGCAATTGGTCCCACCTTCTAGTTGAAAAGTCTTGGTTTTGTGAAGTCTTAAATATGAGAGTTGTAGAGTGGGGCAATCTGATCAATTGTGTAGACTAGGTAGAAACATAAAATTCAGAATTTAATGCTTATGGACCAGATTGGTTTAGAGTTCTCTTCATGGGTCCAAACAGAATCGAGACTGAGATTCATGAGATAAACATTCATAAACAACTCAAATCGCTAATGTTGATTGATATTAAATTTGATTTTTCTTCTTCCCGGGGTTAGGTAGTTTTACCGAATAATCTGAACTTTATTATCCTTCACAGATTAACATAGTGAACTTTTCCTAATTTAGGACGAGAGCGAATGGCCCGTGATTGATCCCCTTCCATCCTACGGTCGAGGAAGGGATACAGAAGGTGGAAGGTATAGCAGTCTCATTTTTGGAATCAATCTAACAGATGTTGTAATTACAGGTATTCAACTGGAAATTTTGAGTTAAAAAAACATTTGAGATGTCTAAACGATGTTGACCAAGACTGTATGTGGTTTTGAAGGTGCCAATGGAACCATTGACGGTCAAGGTGATGTATGGTGGCAAAAATTTCGCAGTGGGCAACTGAATTATACCAGGCCGTACCTCATAGAATTGATGTTCTCTAGTGACATTCAGATATCCAATCTGACATTGATCAACTCACCTTCTTGGAACGTGCATCCTGTTTATAGCAGGTACCTGTCTTTGTCTCTGGGCCTACTTGCTTGTTGCTTCTTTTTCTGCTTAGCCGTGTTCTGGTCTCTTACTTGTGTTAATTAAATGCAGTAATGTCGTTGTTCAAGGATTAACCATTCTTGCTCCAGTGACATCTCCAAATACTGATGGCATCAACCCAGGTATCAGCTCTGGAGATTGAATAATCCTTTTTAAGCTTAACTAATAAAATTTAACAAGCAGCGGGTGTTTTGCCATTATATGAACTTCAGACTCGTGCACAAATACCAAAATTGAAGACTGCTATATTGTATCTGGGGATGATTGTGTGGCTGTTAAGAGTGGTTGGGATGAGTATGGAATTGCCTTTGGGATGCCTACAAAGCAGCTGGTCATCAGAAGACTCACTTGCATATCTCCAGACAGTGCAGTGATAGCATTAGGAAGTGAGATGTCCGGTGGGATTCAGGATGTGAGGGCGGAGGACATCACAGCTATTAATTCAGAATCTGGCGTAAGGATCAAAACTGCGGTAGGAAGAGGAGGATTTGTGAAAGACATATACGTGAGAGACATGAAGATGAGTACAATGAAATGGGCATTTTGGATGACCGGCAATTATGGGTCTCATCCTGACAACAATTATGATCCTAATGCAATACCATTGATTCAAAATATCAACTATCATAACATGGTTGCTGAGAATGTAACAATGGCAGGTAGACTGGAGGGCATTTCTGGTGATCCCTTCACAGGAATTTGCATATCTAATGTTACCATTGGACTTGCACAAATGCCAAAGAAGCTTCAGTGGAATTGCACTGATATTGCAGGGGTTTCAAGTTCTGTGATTCCCAGACCTTGCGATTTGCTAGAAGACCAGGGACCTGGGGAGATTGCAGCCTGCAATTTTCCAGAAGACAGCCTGCCTATTGAGAACATGGAGCTTAAGACGTGTTCTTACGCTCGAAGAAATTTGTGACCATGGGACTTCGCTTTGTGTACTTCCTATTAATTATCTAATCCGACTTGCTCTATCCCTGAGGGTGTCAAAAGTTATACCTGTTAATTCCACGCCTATTAATTTGTCAGTTGAAAGCTAAATTTGGCTATAAACTTCTCACGTTTAACATAATCAGACTTTCATAAATCTTTAATTTTCTACTTTCTAAAATCTATATCAATAAATCTAACAAAGAATTCAAATCACCATGTAACATGTCTCCAGCAGCCAATGGAGCAGGTAGCTAACAGATACTAGCAATAAACCAAAACGTCGAAGTAAGGTCACAACAAGAATACTTTTTAAGAAATCCGCATTTTAGTATCTGGATTTCATTCGCATTATAGGGAGAAAGCAACTATATCAAATATTACACATCCTTTTGTTTGATCCACATTTTACATCCATCATGCCTTAGCATCCAGACATTATGCTTCACCAGACCAAACAATATGGACTTCTTCTATAGGAATCTAGATGTGTAGTGTCATTTGTACTCGTTAATTGATAATGGCCAACATGATCATGATAATCCATGGATAAATATCACCTTTATCTAGCAAGTTGAATCTGGATTGAATTTCACTGCTTCCCTCCAGATGAGTTCTCTGATGTGCTCTTCAGTACATGATGGATGCTCAAAGTCAAAGTGGAAAGGCCTAGGACATACTGGTTCATCATTGATATCATGAAGAGAAGCCAAGTATGGATGAGAAAGTGCCTCATCAACTGCGGCCAGATGCACACAACAACTATACAAGGTTAAAGGATAAAACACAGGCATAAAGGATAGGCCATTACGCCACTTGAAATCTGGCAATTCCTTACTCATACCTGTAATGCGTTTAGTAGGATCAAACACAAGCATTTTTTCTAGAAGATCTACAGCCCCGTTAGACATATTGGGAAACCTAGCAAAGAAGTTCTGCTTTCTATACTGTGGAAGCTGTCTGACATACTTTCGGGCATTATCACTTCGGAGAAAACCAAGGCTGGCGTCATCAGGTGAACCTATTAACTTCATACAAAAACAGAAAGGAATCCACAAGTCATGTTGCAAGTAAGAATTGATTGAACAAATATAGCTCTCCATGGACGAGAAAGGCTTTCCTTCAATAATTAACAATTTTGACTTTTTTTTGAGATACATATCTCCATTCTGTAAAGTTTTAGCATATACAAATGCTTCTATGCATGGACAGCTCCCAATGTGATACATCGTGTCAGAAACCAACCAGTTGCTTATGGATTTCATCAAGTTGAAGATCTTTGGATTTGGTTTTACCGGTTTTCCTCTTATGGACTTCATATTTAGGATATATTTGCTATGGAGAAAGAGGAGGTGCATAGATGATTGGAGTGAGAGGATCAGTCCAATAGATAATGTATGCGCTCATATTATGAAGTATTGTAGCTCTCAAAATAAGTCCAAAAATTCCACAAAGATCACATCCATAATGTACATGGTGCAAGTTCCAAAATCAAACCTCTGTAATTAGCCTCAATTGATGGACATAATCTTTTCCAGGAAACAGAGGTTCCCTGGTCATTATTTCACCAAGAATGCAACCAACAGACCAGATATCTATTGCTGTGGTGTACTCTGAGCAGTTAAGGAGCAATTCTGGTGCACGGTACCAACGAGTTACAACATACTCAGTCATGAAATCTGTTTCAGATGTTGTCCTTGCTAATCCAAAGTCTCCTATTTTAAGGTCACAATTAGCATTGAGAAACAAATTGCTAGGCTTCAGATCACGGTGCAGCACATTGGCAGAGTGGACATATCTCAGGCCTCGTAATAACTGATACAGGAAGTACTGCAAAGATTTGATAAATATTTTGTCAGATCCTACATAAAATTCTAACTCGGTCCAGGTTAGCCATACCCCAGTGTAAAGCTTTAATCAAAACAGTAACATTTTGAGTCCATAAAATAGAATAATATTGGTTCACTGTTTGAGATTCACCAATCAAAATTTGAAGAAAACTACTTTCTTGTTGTTGCTTTAAAACTTAAAAAAGGAAAATTATTTGTATGAACAAATAGCAATTACCAAGTTGTCTACTATATCTGTAATGGCTTTGTGGATTGGGCCCTTCAGCTCAAAATAATTGACATTTGCAATAGCATCTTGAAGGAGAGGACATCCATTATTCAACTACGTTGGTCTTTTATACTTTGGACCAAGCTATAGGCTAACATTAGAAATTTGTTAACTACATTTAACCATATGCCTTAGTCTATTTCACTATTCTTCCAGCCGAGAATAATATAAGGGCAAGACAAGAAGCTAAGACTTTAAATACGGTAGAGTAAAAACTATGATAGTGGCTCAATACTCTAGAGACTTCTTTTACATTACTTTTCAGCAACAAAACCAAACCCCACCAGAGAAGCACTATACAGTAAATCCAAAAACCTAGCCTTGCAATTCAAGAAAGGAAAATTGCATGTATGATAGTCATTGCTTATTCATAATAACTAGAAAGAAACAGATGTCCACAGAGGCATAGATTAAAAATACATATTAAAGAACCTAAATACAAAGTTCATTATTTGTCTATTCTGATTTATTTTCGTTCTCCTCTCCTATAAAACAATATCTACGTTGAACTGAAAATTGCTTGTGCGCTACTAATCATGTAATGTTGCATAAATGTCCAGTCTTAATATTTTCAAGAAATACGTTTGAGAACATGATATACCATGAAACCCACTATTTGATCAAAGCATCTAATGAACACATCAGCATGCAAATGGATAGTAACAAGGTTGTGAACTAAATTGTTTACACAGTAAAAAATGATCGTCAGTGCCAAACCTGACAGTGATCATCAGTCAATGGTTGATCAGAAGCAATAATTTGATGCAGATCAGTGTCCATTAATTCATAGACGACATAGACATCATTGAAGTTCTCCTTCTTTGGAGGTCTTATAATATCCCTGATTGCAATAACCTAAGGGTGGGTAAGAGCATAATACAGTACAGAAGATATTGTTGAAGTTAGACCCTCTTCCCAACATAAAAATGTAAAGAAAAACCAACTTAAGGAAAAGAAAATGGTAAAAGTAAGCCGCTAAAGATATCATGACACCCTGTAACAATGTTAGCATCCAATAGGAACACAAATCAATGGGGAAAAAGTGTTGATTTTAGCTCATATTATTTCTTTACATCTCATAGTTAATACGATACTTATATTATTTAACTGCTTTCCTTTTTAGAGTTTGAAAGGACAGGGTTGAAAAGTCAAATATAAGCATTAATAGTAGCAGTCTCTTTAGTCAAATATCTTTACAAATATGAGCAGAGATCATACCGGAATTGCAGCTTAAATAGCTTCATTGCTAGTTGCTATAAGAATAAGACAGCAAGCAACAGTTGGTAAATGGGAAATCCTCATTGGTAATGATCAATACAAAAGAATCTGCTTCCACTCAAAGAGCCCATCCTCACCAAGAGATGCTTAAATCAGTAAAACAGAGAGCTGCAAAATTTATTTATTTATTTTCTTTTACTCAAAACTGTCCATCCTCTCCAAGAGATGCTTAAATCAGTAAAACAGAAAGTTGTGAGTGTTTACCATTTTGCTCTAGATTAATCATAAGATGTTTTAGTTTACTAAAGTATTAGGCAAGATGTTCATCAGCATATTCTTTCTTTTGATGCAAGGAAATCCATAGAAACATATAGGGACAAAAACAAGTTGATGTTGCGAAGACAGATATGACACTTACATTTTCGTGGTCCATGTGTTGGATAAGTTTAATCTCTCTTAAAGTCCTTTTGGCATCTATCCTGTTGTCAAAGGCATTACCAATCTTCTTAATGGCAACTTCCTCACGGCTCTCAGAATTCACAGCAGCACTGAGAAAGAAAGTTCAGACATCAGTACGTATCTCTCTATCAAGCAGCTAACCCAAGGATGGACAAGGTTAAATCCCTTGCATAGTGCTTATGCCAGAAGAGGACCAATCAACAATTGTTCAAACTTACCATCGTTCAATGTACACAGCAACAGAAGGAATAAAAGCCAAAATATTTAACTTGCAAATAGGATAAACATTAGATAATGTCCTTCAGAGACAAAGATGCCACGGTGAAAAGTCCAAAAAGTATAATGGAAACGAATTACAACTGCATACATGACTAAAATACGAAACTTATACATTTTCCATAATCCCATTCATGAAAATAGAGACAAAAAGATATCTGCTCCTTTCATAACTTTGCACAGCAGAATTGCGTCATTATATGACAACCATTATTCCAAGGAGAACAATAAGTCCTTAAAAGACATAAAGTTACTGGACCAAGTTCAAGTACATGGTATATCTAAATGGTTCAGGGGCTAACAAGGGTTAGTATTTGTAGGAAAGAGGGAGGTCTGCAGTTAACTGATACGAGAATTCTGGAAGCCACAGAGAAACCATCTATATTCTCAACTTCTGCGCAGGGTGGACATCATTTGTTTTAAAATACTATTAGTCCCATCCACAAAGAAAAGAAGATCTTTTGGCGTAGGTTTAACAATGTACAATAGAAGCTAAAGACATCAATTGAAACTATATCAACAACCATGCTCATGCCAGATTAAAAAGGATCTACACATTTCAAGGAATCAGCAAAGAGGCGGGATTAGCAACTGACCAGACAATCCCATAAGCACCGCGACCAATGGGTCGGAGAGGAGGCACATATTTGCTAGAAACCTCAAACAAGTTACCGTACAGGTTGTATTGAACGTAACGACCTCCGTGTGTGACGACTCCTTTAATCTTACTGGCACCGCCAGCCTCTGTGCTTGACTCTTTAGTTGTAGCGGCCATGTCTTCAAACAACTTTCTCTCTGTATATGTGAGATGGGCATGCGATTAACGAGAAGTATACTGTGTACACCTCCTCCTCCTGCATCAGTGGTACAAAACGGAGAAAGGCAACTAGCGAAGGATGGAGTCAGATCTTTCTGGAGACTTTCTTCCTGCTGCCTCAACTTGTTTAAGACTTTGGTTGTTCTGGTGTACGTAATCAATCACCACCGAATTAGTCAATACCACAGTAATTAATGCACTTTTGAGTTAAAATATATTTAAATAGAATATACAGATTAAAGAAATTTATGATATGATTTTGTGAGAATTCATAATTTACGACATGAAATTATGAATGTTACATAGTCTTTTCACTAGTTGACTGCAAAATATGAAATTAACTAGGAACGGACCGTATATACAATACTTATTCAAATCTTGTTTTGTTTTTGTTATACAGAAGATATATTAATTTACAATTTGATTTATTATATTAAACAGACAAGCGTCTCTGACTATTTTTAGATTTCATTTTCTTCCGAAGTACTATACCCTTCAAATTTTCTAGCTCATTAATCTTGTACCAACTATGTCCCAACTCATCTCAATCATTCCTTTATATGGGACGAGTGCAAAGTCCAACCATCATTCCTATAATTGCTCTTATTCGTATAACATTAGATGTGATCCTTTGGTTATTAGCCTTGTACTAATTCATCTCAACTATTCATTTATGTATCGATATATTTATTCAGAACCACGTATGGTTGTACAGCACAAGTTAATAATGAGGCAATTGATTTACCTCTTTCAGATTCAGCTTCTTCCAAACATTGCATCTCTAACCTCTTATATTTAATACGGCGGTTCAATGGATTGGCTGTATACATCACATTCAATTTTAAGACAGGAAGACACGCCTCTAGAAGGATGTGAAATATCCACCGCCTAGTCTCAACTTGCATACTTTGTCTTGTACCTTTCCGTCGGGCATAGGTCTGTCTAGTCGGGTTGTCATCCTTACTTCTCAGAAGGAGAAAACAATTCGATCAACTTCACTGTCACTTTATTTCATATTTTAGATTTTATTCATTGAATTGATCAATTTTTGGGTAATTTGATTACCTAATCTTAACAAAAGAACTTGTGAGACTTTACTTGTATTATTATCGATTATGCTTGCTTTATTTACAAACTGTCACATGGATCCAACTAACGGGCTGTTTAGAAACTTTCGAATTGAATTCATTAACGAATTGAATTCAATTACATTAATGAAGTTAGGATTGAATTCAATTTACACTGTTTGGAACA
>JANIJH010000225.1:51758449-51783798 GCA_024520975.1 Erythroxylum areolatum
GGTTTTTATATCTAAGGGTTAATAACAATAACCGAACCGGACACATGGCCGGTTCAGACGATTTCCGGTCCGACCGGTCGGTCCGATCCGGTTTTTACATCATTGTCTAATATTATGTCAGTTACTGGACTGAGTCTGTCTAAAGTCCCCGTAGAACCTGAAATAGAATGTTCGAGCCTCTTATTCATGTCAATATTATAAATATCGTATCAAATTTAGTATCCGATTGAGTTTTAATATGGTATTATATTAATGTTGGTTAATACTAATCACCAGTTTGGTTAATTTTTTTAATTTTATAAAATAGTCTATAAATTTTTTAAAAAAATTATAAAATAGTTTATTATCATATTATACAGTTGTACTGTATATTTTTAACCATGTCTTTAAAAATTATAATAATAAATATAATCATAATTTTAATTTAATTTATAAAATTAATATAATAATTGTTAATAAATATAATTAAATTTAAAATATATTTTTAAAATATGTAAATTTCAAATAAATTTTTATTTAATAATTAAAAATATATAAAATAAATATTAGTTCATAAATAATAAATTTTAAATTATTTATTTTAAAAACTAAAATATTTTTATTAATACTTTAACAATAAATATTATATAAAATGTTAAAATAAATTTAAACAAAAATAATTTATTTTTAAGTTTTATTTAATTTTTAATTATTATTAGTAATAACAATATTTATTATTATTTTTAAAACAAAAATTATAAAATCACAAAAATTATAAAAGTTGAAATAAATAAAATAACTAATTAAAAAAACTTTTAAAAAAAGGGGAGAAGGAGAGGTAAGAGATAGGGAAGGAGATTTTAAATTTTTTTGATAATTTTGTAAAAAAGTTCCTCAATTTTTAAACACTTTTAGTATCGACTAGTATTTGGCCGACATTTGAGGTTGGTACCATCCGAAATAGGCCCGTATCGACCGATATTTAAACTTGATACGACCCTTCCTATATTTCGTACCGGTTTTGGTCCGGTACAAAACGGTATTCATAATTTTGGATCAAGTCTAAACAGTCAAAAAAATAATCCCACCTAATTTTGATTAATTAAAAATATAAAACAATGGTTTCAACGACTTAAAAATTAGTATGATTTAATTTTTTATAAATTAAAATTATAAAATGAAATTATTTACCCTAATTTTTGAATTTAAGCTTAACTTAAACTACCATATCTATCTAATATAAAGGAAAACGACCCAAGATTTTTGTTAGGTATATATTTGATTTTACAAATAATATTAATATTTGCAAGAAAATAAAAATATCTCAAATTCTAATTCTAATTCTAATTAAAATTTATTATTATTATTATTATTATTATTGTTGTTGTTGTTGTTGTTGTTCTTATTATTATTATTATCATAGCTAGTTACTTCGAGAGAACAAAAACCTCCTAAGGAACTCAAAAAGCTAGCTTAGTGAATGAAAGAATATTCCCGCTTTATTCATCTTATTCGTTGGCTATAAATAAGGGAATAATTCAACCACTCTCCAATATTTCAGTAACTACATATCAGGAACAATAACAGTAATGTTGAATAATTCAAAATTCAAATAATAACTCACTAAGACTTATTCAAACTAGAATCAGATAAGTGGCTAGTGGAGTTAACAGATGTCCACTCCCATCAACTCAACTAACACTTATTCAAACTAGAACCAGGACAAGTAGCTAGTGGATTTAACAGGTGTTCACTCCTATAAGTTACCTGACATTTCTCCCCTTAGATTTTTTCCTTGTCCTCAAGAAAGAATTCAGGAAAACGAATTTGTAGTTCTTGATAATCCTCCCAAGTTGTTTTTGTTGGAGAAAGACCTTGCTAATGAACTAAAGCCTCTTCTTTGTTTTTGTTTCTTCTCTTTTCAAGAATAGCATGAGGAACAACAGTAAGGGATTCTTCATTTGTCTTCATGATTAGGAAATCTTCTTGAACCTTCATATTAGCTCCAATTGTCTTCTTAAGCTAAGACATATGAAACACCGGGTGAAGTTTAGAGTCTTGTGGAAGCTTAAACTTATAGGCTACAGGACCAATTTTTCCAACAACTTCAAATAGGCCATAATATCGTGGTGATAACTTAAGGTTTTTATGGATAGCCAAGGACATTTGCCTATATGGTTGCAACTTAAGTAAGCAAAATCGCCAATATCAAAACTTCTCTCACTTTTTTGAGCATCATAGAATTTCTTCATACGTTGTTGAGCCAAGGCTAGATGATCTCTAAGCTCCTTTAAAATCTTACATCGAGCTTGCAATTCTTGATCCACAGCTTCTACTTTTGTAGTACCTGGTACATATATTAGAAGTGAAGGAGGAGGCCTCCCATAAATGATCTCATATGGTGTCCTCTTTGTAGAAGAATTGATACTAGGGTTATATAAATAAGTAGCCCAAGGAATCCACTTGACCCACTCTTGTGGCTTGTGGCTACTAACATAATAAAGGTACATCTCCAATGTTTGGTTAATTGTTTCTCTTTGTCCGTCAATTTAGGGGTGGTATGAAGAGCTGAAATTGAAGCTGATCCCCTATAAATTGAACAACTCCTTCCAAAATATACTAGTGAAAGTGGGGTCTCTATCACATACTATACTTCTAGGCATTCCATACAACTTGAATATTTGCACCATGATCACAGCAGAGTAAGGATGAGAAATAGGAATGAAATGATCAAATTTTGAAATACGATCAACAACATAAATAATTGACTTTCTTTTTGACTTAGGAAGACCCTCCACAAAATCCATTGAAATATGTGACCAAACTTGAACGAGAATTGTAATTGGTTGCAACAATCCTGCTAGCTTAATATTTTCTGTTTTATTTTTCTAGCAAGTTTCACACCCACTTATGGCTTCAAGGAGACTTTTTCTCATGCCTTGCCAATAAAATACATATCTTACTTGATAAAGAGTTTTATGGTACCCTTCATAAGTGTTGGAATGAATTTCCTTGACAATAATATCAATTAACGGGGAATCAATTGGTAAATAAATTCTATTCTTGAAGTAAAAAATTCCTTCCTTATATTCCTATGGACACGCAACCTCTCCTTGTTGACAGAGTTTAACTAATTCTTGCAATTTTTATTGCTTTGAACTTCCTCTTTTGCTTTTTTCAGTCAATTTGGAATTGGTATTTAGATAACCATCAACTCTTTTTCATGAATTTGGGATAACACATCTGATGTGCAATTAACCTTAGCCTTCTTACATTCTCTGACAAAATCATACCCCATTAGTTTGGTTAATCACTTTTCTTGAGATGGATTGGTGATCCTATGCTCCCATAAGTTCTTCAAACTTATTTGATCAATGCGAACAATGAATTCTCTCCTCATCAAATATGACCTCCATTTTTGAACTGTAAGGATTAATGCTAACATTTCTTAATCATAAGCTGATAGTTGTAAGTTTCTACCTTGTAAGGCATGGTTGTAGAATTCCACAAGTGACTCAAAAGCTTCTTATGATTTAGAATTTTACAAGAATATTCCTTTTTTAGTAATTATGTTAATGGAGTTGCCACCTTTCCATAATTTATAGTGAATTTTCAATAATACCTGGTTAGTTCGAGGAAGCCTTGCAATTGCTTGAAAATTTTTGGTCTTAGTCAATCTTGAATAGCATAAATTTTATCCAGATCAACAGCAACACCACCGTTAGAAATTATATGCCCCAAATATTTCACTTCCCTCTAAGCAAAGGTACAATTTTCCTTTTTGACAAACAACTGGTGAGTTCTTAAAATATTAAAAATGCCCTCAATATGCCTCATATACTCCTCCTAAGTTTTGTTATAGATGGGAAACTTGTTGTCTATCTGGATTTAGAAATACTTGAAGAAGGAGCATGAAGCTGGGAAATAACATTGGTGGGCTTTTTCTTTGATAAATATCCACCATTTCTGAGTATCCAACGGTGGGCTCAATGGTTATGGCACAACAAAAGTCTGGTTGATGTTTTGCTTACTGAGGAGAATCTCATCTTATTCACTTTCTCTTCAACTTCTCAAGGTCATACAATTTTAGAGGAAGGGTCGTGGCATGTGGAGAATCAACCAATCTTTCTACAGAGCTGGAGTCCAAGCTTTAAGCTTGAATATATTAAGTTCCAAAACCTCCCCTTATGGATTAACTTCCATAATGTTTCGTTAGAGTATTGGACTACACAGTGATTGAGTGCCTTAGCAAGTTTTATCGTAACACCTCTATGCTTTGATGAAAATATGGTTAAAAAGAAGAGGGTGGGATATGCACGTATCTGTGTAAGTGTGGCACTTAACAAGGATCTTCCTACTGAAATATCAATAATGAGAATAGGAGAGGGACGAAGCTTACGGGAGTACAAAGTAGCGGTGTCTTACCAATGGAAACCTTTGCCTAAGCATTAAGGTAAAGTATGGAAAGCTACATTGAAAAGGTTTAAAAATGGTAGTTACATTGAGCTGATGGGGGAAGATATATCAAAGGCAGAACTAGTGGAAACGGTCGTAGGGAACACAGAATTTGCTACTACTAACACAATAACAGATAATTCTCTTCCAAAAGGAATAGAGACAAGCAAGTTAGTGCCATTAAAGTCTAAGCTGCAATGGGACTATCACCTTCCACTACTTCTCCAAGTAATCCTTCGGATATTGGCCAGAAGAAGTTGCAAAATAATTCCCCATCAAATGAGCCATTGATTTAGCATACTAGAACTGAAGACACAACAATAGATAATCAAGCCTCAAGTACACTAACCAGAATGACAGATGGAGTAGATTAGGAGGAGAGTAGTAAACCGTTTCAGATAGTAGACAAGAGGAGATCACAGAGGAGTAGAAGTTCCTAAAAACCTATAATATTTTAGTAGTAGCGTGGAATGTCAGAGGATTGAATTGCCTGACAAAGCAAGCAGCTTTATATGATTTTGTTTAGAGGGAAAAGCCTCCAATAGTAGGATTATTTAAGACCATAACAAAATATGTTACTTTTGACAGATTAAACTTGCTATGGTCGGATTGGAAACAAGTCTCCAACCATTCCCACTATGCTTATGGGAGAGTGATCATCTACTACAAAGCTGATATAATCAGAGGGGAGGTACTGCATGTCACTGATCAACTTATACAAATGTGTGTCACATTCCTGCATGAACAAGTTGACAATAATATTTCTTTCTTTTATGCTAGCAACTTCAGGTTCCAGAGAGCTATGCTATAAAATGATCTAAAAAATATACATCAGGGAATCAACCTACCATGGATAATATGTGGGGAATTCAATTCCATTCTTTATAGGCTAAAGGCTCAAGGAAATCACAATCTTTGTAACCACTTTGAAGATTTCAAGCTATGTGTGGAGTCTTTAGGCGTGACTGATCTATGATTCATCAGACATAAATTTACATGGTCAAACAAACAAGCATCAAGATGGTGTATTTGAAAGAAACTTGATCAGGCATTGATAAATAACAAATGGTTGATTCAGTTTCCCAATAGCATTGTGAACTTCCAAGATCCCCTTTTTTTAGACCATACGCCCATTAAAGTTGACAATTTATTTAGAAGAACTTCCACCTTCTACCCTTTTCGATTTAATAATTATTTAGCTCTTGATCTAAAGTTTGCAAGAGGCTTGTCACAGAGGATATGAGTTAGAGGAACCAGGCAGTTCCAATGTATTCAACAATTGAAGGCCATTAAACAAGAACTTAAACAGCTGCACTTTGTAAGAGGCTTTATCGATACCACTGTCAAGAAGACCAAGGATGATCTATTAGTAATTCAGAGATTGTTACCCCTCTCACCCACAGATCTTTCTTTATTAGAAAAAGAGAAACAAGCTTTATCAACTTTTTTACTTGCCACTAAGAATCATGAATCTTTGTTACAACAAAGAGCTAGAGTTCATTGGTTGAAAGAAGGAAATAAAAGTTCAAAATTCTTTTCCAATTCTATTCTAGCTCAAGAAAACCACAATAAAATTAGCTCAATCATTACAGAAGGGGGTCAAATGATTCAGAATATAGATGACAATAAAAAGGAACCAGTTAGTTTTTTTGGTGACCTTCTAGGCTCCATAACTCCTGACTTTGGTTCAAATGATGGGTTTGAATCTTTCCAAATGAAACAGTTAACGCAAGTGGACAGTGAATTATCAATCAAACCAGTGGAAGATAAAGAGATTGAGGAAGCAGTCTTCAATATGGATGATTCTAAGGCACTTGGTCTAGATGGTTTAAATGGGTATTTTTTCCAAAAATCTTGGAACATTATAGGGTCTGGAGTTAAAGACGCAGTGAAAGAATTCTTCTCCACTAGTGTTCTGTTGAAGGAAATTAACAAAACCTTTATTTCCTTGATACCAAAGACTGCTAATCCCTCAAACTTCTTCAATTCCGTCCCATTGCTTGCAAAAAATTTCTCTACAAGGTTATCTTTAAGATCCTAACTTCTAGATTGAAGAAGGTGACAAATCCACTAATCAGTGACAATCAAGGAGCCTTTATCAGCTAAAGGAAGATAGGAGACAACTTCTTAATAGTGCAAGAGTTTCTCAAGGGATATACTATAGTGAATTCAGCTTTTAATTGCATATCAAAATTGATTTCCATAAAGCATATGACAGTGTGAGATGGAGCTTTCTATGGAAATTACTGTCAGTGTATGGCTTTCCAAATAGGTTCATTGGACGGATCAAGGAATACATCTCTACGGTGAGTTATGCTATCATCATCAATGGAAGCCCTACCAAGTTTTTCAAAGTAGGAAAAAGGCTTAAGGTAGGGGGATCTTTGTCCCCCTACCTTTTTATAATGTGTATGGAAGTTTTGAATGCAATCATAAAAAAGAAGTGGAATCAAATGTCTTTAAATATCACTCAGAATGTAAGAAAATTGTTCTCACTAATCTTGTATTAGTAGATGAATTACTTCTTTTTTGTAACGCCAAACTAGAATCTATCAAATGCTTTATGCATGCCCTACACACGTTTAAGGATATCTCAGGTTTACAAATCAATTTCCAAAAGAGTCACTTTGTACTATCAAAGAGAGCTTCTTCGATGGCCTCACAACTTGCTCTTATAACAGGAATGATAGAGAAACTCTATCTCGGCCTCCCAATCTCCACCAAGAGATTAACTTTCTTGGAATGTAGTCCCCTTTTAGAAAAAGTACGTAAGAGGATAGGCTTATAGGTGAATACAGTTTTGTCCTATACAAGGAAGTTACAACTCATAAAATATGTTCTAAACTCATTGCAAACATTTTCACATTTTTCTTTCAATAAGTGTAACTAAGACGATTGAGAGGTTGTTTAAGGACTTTTTATGGAACTATTCAAATGGAGCTAAAGGTCATGAAAAAGTGAAATGGGATGATATCTGCTATCCAAAGAAAGAAGGTCTCAACATATATCGATAAAACTCATCAATCGAAGGCTCTTATTGAAGCAGTTTTGGTAGATTATGAAAGACTGTAATTCTTTATGGATTAGATGGCTTCACTCTTATTTTCTAAAAGGTAAAAAGCATCTAGGGGCTCTGTAATAAAGCATGGCATTCTTTCTTTTTGAACCAAATTCTCAAGATGAGGCAAGATGTTGAAGCAAACATGTCGTGTTCTATTAGCAACGGGAAGCTCATTACACTGTGATTTGATAATTGGTCGAGAAGAGGAGCTCTTATACACTTCTCAGCGGTAGTAAGGATTTCTATTCACTTCCCACTTAATACAAAGATGGAAGCTTTCATTAGCAGAACAACTTGACATTTTCCTGAAGGTATCAACCAATTACATCCAAACTACAATCCAAGCCCATCCTATCGAGACACTTTCTGCTGGCACACTCACCCAACCCATCAGTTGTCGAATAGAAGCATGAGAGAATTGTTACATTTGCGTAAACCTGTAGTGAATTGGTCTAGAATTGTCTGGAACAAGAACATTCCTCCAAAGGTTTCTTTCCTCCTATAGCTAGCTATCCAAAACTGCCTTAGTACAACTGATAAACTCATATATTTAACTATTGATAGAGATTGTCCGTTTTGTTTAATAGAGGCTGAATCACATAACGGAGCCGTTCCGTGTGAGATCACCAACTAGATTTGGGAAGTTGTTAAAAGGGAATTTCAATGGTCATTGCCGACTTGTTCGTTCTCAAGTGTTATACAATGTTTTGCTGATCATCATTCCCTTATGGAATTGGTTTATTCTATAACTGTCGGACTCTGTGTATAAAGTGTATAGAAGGAGCGCAATGCCCAAAGATTCGAAACTAAGCAGAAATCTCTCTCCCTCCTGATACAAGAAATGCTGAAAAGTATCCATGAGATTCTAATGTTGAGACATGTTGTTTAACTCATTTACCTCTATTCTTTATTCTGCTCACCTTATACGAAGTTGAGGTTGAGGGGTTGCAAAATTCAGTTTAACTAGGATCTCTCCCTTTGTTTTGTTTATTATTGATGTTCTGTACCTATTTACCTTTTATAAATGATTTTTTTTCAAAAAAAAGTTTTGTTATAAATCAAAATATCGTCAGAAAATACCATAATAAATTTTCAGAGGTAAGGTTTAAATACCTCATTTATTAGCGATTGGAAAGTAGAGGGGACATTTTTCAACCCGAATGGCATCACTGTGAACTCATAATGCCCATGGTGAGTCCAAAAAGCAATCTTTGGGATGTCTTGATTCTGCATTCGTATTTGGTAGTAACCCCTTCTCAAATCTAGTTTTGTGAAAAACTTAGCACCTTATAGCTCATCCAGTAGTTCATCACTAACAAGTATAGGAAACTTGTCTCTAATGGTGACCTAGTTAAGTGCCCGATAGTCAACACAGAACCTCCAAGAACCGTCATACTTTCTAACCAGCAAAATAGGAGATGAGTATAGGCTTTGACATTAATGTATGATACCAAATGTCAGCATTTCTTTCACTAGTTTTTCGATTTCATTTTTTGTAATAAGGATAACGGTATAGCTATACACAAACTAGTTTACATCCTTGTTTTAGGATAATTTCGTGAACATGGCTTCATGGTGGAGGTAAGCCTTGAGGCGTTTTAAAAATATCTTGATAAGACTGAAAAAAACACTTCAGTTCTAGGTTAGTTAAACTCAAATTGAAACAAGAGCCATATGCACCTGATGCTAGCTTGTTAATGGAATTTATCTACATGATGATCCCTTCCTTACTCTTTTTGATTTCCTTTCTCATTTCCAACCCATCCACTAGTTTATTAATTGAAGTTACCAACATTGTGAGAGTTATCTTTGTTCCATTCGTCTTGAATTGCATTGATAATTTAGAGAAATCCTATAGAATTAGGCCTAATGTACTCAACCATTGAGCCCCCAAGACAACATCACAACCCATTAAGAACATTAAATAAAAATTTAAAATAATTAAATTGCCTTGAATCATTAAACTTACCCCATTACAACGTCCCATGCTAGCAATTTTCTCACCATGGGCTACTGTAACTTCAATTTTTTTTTTGCATTAGGTATGACCTCTAATCTTCTTGCAACCTTATTATCCAAGAAATTGTGGGTACTGCTAGAGTCTATTAGGATAATAACTTATTGTTGGGCTAATCGACCATGAACCTTCATTGTTTGCAGAGTTATAGCACCATAAATAACATTGACTAAAATCTTCGATGTCTCTAACTAATGATTTTCTTCAATTTCCATATCAACATCCACATCTTTATTTTCATCATCAGACCATTTCCTTTCAATAAGGAACAACTATTTGCATCTATGCCCAAGGCTGAATTTCTCGTTACAATTAAAGCATAGTCCTTTTTCTCTTCTTTCTTTAAGCGCAACTAGAGTTAACTTTTTAATTGACATAGTAGAATCCTATCATATGGTTGAAGAAATTGGGTTTTTCATGACTTAGTTTGAGTACTGTGAAGAGTGGAATTATTTTTTGCCTCATACAGTCTCACTAGGCCAATTGTTGCAGAAAGAGATGTAGGTTTACAAGCCTGAACATCAGTTTTGATACTCTCTTTTAAGCCACTAACAAAAAACTATCTTGTTATGTGGGTGAAAGCCGTTATACTTGAATAAGAAGCTTCTCAAATTGTGCCTAGTAGTCTCTTACAGAACCAGGTTATTGCAACTTAGTTAAGTCACCAAAAAAGTCTTAATATTATGTGGGGCCGTAACTATCATGCAAACTTTGCTTGAAATCCTCCCATGCCATTTGTCGCATCTTGTTCTTGATGAGCTGGAACCATAATTACGCCTCATTTTCCAGGTTGAATGAAGCCAATGACACTATTTCCTCTTTTAGTGTGCTGTGGAATTCAAAAAATTGTTCAACTATGCAAATCCATTCAGTTGGGTCCTCTTGTCAGCTCTATCAAGGAAAATCTAATTTCACCAACTTAGGTATGTAGGCATCGTTGGAAGAACCTTCATGGTTAGTCGATGCGTGATTATTTTGCCACCCTTCATTGTTTTGGGTTTAACTATGAGAGCTTTATGCTACATTAATTTTATTTGCAGAGATAACATCTAAACGAGCATTGATTGTAGCAAATATCTCATGCATCTCCTTTAGAATCTTTTCCTACCTGGCTGACAGAGTGGTAACTTCATCCTCCAGCCATCCCAATCGTTGCTCCTCTATGCCTGGCTCTGATACTAAGCTGTTGTGTGTATGACATCTAAAGTTGTTTTGTGTATGAGATCTTACGATTGGTCGATTAAGAGAAGAAGGATCTCCCTAAAATTGCTGCTTATGCTTCCCAATTTTGATTAACTGGAAATAGAAATATGGAGTAGATAAAGAACAAAATAAGCAATGGTTGGTTACTTCGAGGGAACCAAAACCTCCTAAGGAACTCAAAAAGCTAGTTTAGTGAATGAAAGAATGCTCTCACTTTATTCATCTTATTTGTTAGCACTAAATAGGGGAATAGTTCAACCACTGTCTAATGTTTCAGTAAGTACATATTAGGAGCAATAATAGTAACGTTGACTAATTCAAAATTCAAATAATAACTCATTGATACTTATTCAAATTAGAATAAGATAAGTGGCTAGTGGAGTTAACAAGTGTCCACTCCCATCATCTCAACTAAGACTTATTCAAACTAGAACCAGGACAAGTGGTGATGGAGGGCAGTGGTGGTGGTTGATGGTGGTGGACGGTGGTTGATGGTCGGAATTGGTTTTGGGGAGATTTGAAGATGTTTGGACAAATTTAGGATTTCTTGGGTAAAACTGGGACAGGTTATTTGAAGGCGTGTTTAGGTTAATTGGCTAGAAATTTGGTTTCCAAGAAAGAAGCAAAGTTGTATAACTTTTTGTGAACCACAATTTAGACATAAGAATCAGATTAATCAGATAAGGGATGATTGAGTTATGGTGGATTTTGTGGTGACATGTTAATCTGGGCGATAGAATGAAAGCAGATGATGAAAATGGGAATTTTGAGGAGACTGGAGTTCGAATTGGGTGAAGATGTCTTCTGAGATTTTTAATTTAAGATGTGAGAAACAAACTTGAAGGGAATTTTTTGATTTGATAAACACAGGGAACAGAAACTGAAAAACGAAATTGAAACTTGGACAGAACTCTGGAAATCGCATAACACTCAAATGATTGAATGTTTTCGGCAAACAAACAAGCCCTTTTGATTATTTTCAGAAAACAATCAAACCCTACAAATCAAAGTCTGAGTTTTGAGAGGAAGACATCTTGTTTTTTATTTCTTAAAAATCTGTATCTATTTTTTTACAAATGAAAAGAACACGAGTTTAAATAAGGAAAATGTAAGGAATGAGGATAGTCACATGTTAACTTCTCACATTCCTTTAGCTACTAATTTTTTGTAGCTAATTAGTTTCCATAAACAGCCCATTAACATGTAATAAAGTCTAAACATAACATAAACATGGTAAATAATAAAGGTAAATAAGAAAGTAAAAGCCTAAATTAAAAGTCTTGTGGTAAATCTTCACTTATTCATTTTTCTGGTCAAGTTTGGATTTGCAAACGGGATTCTATATTGTATCTGGCCTAGGCTTCTTCCAAATGGGCTTCAATATTTTGCTCATCTATGACCGACCTGCTCCTTTTCTTGGGGTCGGATGAAAATGGCCTGAGATGGTCCTCCATCAAGTGGCTAGTGGATTTAACAGGTGTCCACTCCTATCAACTTAACTAAGACTTATTCAAACTAGAACTAGGACAAGTGGCTAGTGGATTTAACAGGTGTCCACTCCCATAAGTTCCCTCACGTATTGTTGAAGAAATTGTTAGAAAAATGAAAGAAAAAAGATATGTAATCAATTGTGGTACCAGCTAGTTTTGCTTCTATATTTTTAATGAGATTAATATATATCACTAAAAATATATTTAATTATTAATTTCAAGTTATAATTATATTATTAATAATAATTAAATATCAATAAAACACAGAGATAAATTAATTAGGTAAATAATTTTATTTTAATATTTTATATAATATTAATTAATAAATTTTATATGATTTCTATTAAAATAAATTATAAATAGAAATTTTTATATATAATATTTATTTATATATATTAAAATAATTTATTATTTGGAACTATATTTAAGAAATTATTTAATAGATAGACATTATGAAATTTAGGTACTTTAATTTTAATATTTAAACATATTTATTAAATAACTATTAAATTTAAGAGATATTTTTGTTTTTCAAAATAATTTAAAATTTTAAAGTAAATATAAATATAAATAATTAAATTATGTTAGTGATAGTTATTATTAGAACTTAATATTGAATAATAAATTAAATAACAGCAAATTAGGTTATAAAAAATAAATAATAAAATTTATAATTTCCATAAATTTCAAAAAGTAGAACAATCTAAAACCAAAAAAATAAAATTTCTTTAATAAAATAAAGGTGAAAATGACAATAAAACTACACAGACCCTTAATAGATATTAGTGAAGTGGCTCCAAATAAGTAATTACCTTCTTCATTAAAACGGCTAGATGAGTAAACAGATGAATCCAATGAGCTTTGTTTTTGCAACGGGCTATCTTTTTTTTTTTTATATAAAGAGAAAATAACAAAATTACATGGTAAATCGCGGGTGACAGATTCCTGCCGCATCCTCTAAAAGGAGAGGGATGCATCTGCTGAGAGGATGCTCAAAATGGATAATCCCGAAGAAACACAGAAAGGTTGAATGAGCAAGCCAGTCCGCATGCAACGCGCTATCTTTAATTTATTATGGCTTACACAATTACTAATTGCATTCATTTAAGACGACAACTGGTTTAGAAATGGACGGAAGCAGAAGATTGAAAAGGAAACCCTAGAAAATGAAACAATTACCAACGTAACGGGGACAGGGACAGTGGTCCATTTTTATTTTTCGAAAACAAACATCGCTGCAGCTCTAAATCATTAGTGTCTGTCTTTTTTAAGAAAATCACAATGCTGTGACATATGCTAAGCTAACAACGTTAAATGCTAATAATTGTTTCATTATCTATATAAATATCCTTTTTTGTCGCAAAATAGTAAATCTTAATTAGATGAATTGGATGCTTCCATAAGTTGGCTGTGAAAAATTTTGGGTTCCAGTTCATCCATCAACACGTGTCGATGATCCAAAATCAATTTGATTTGGTTAGATGGAGATGTAAATGTGGTAATTAATAATCTAATCTTAAAGACTCCCATAACACAAACAAATAAATGTGAAATTTGTAGTGGGTAAATGATTTGGAGAGAGAGGCGTACATGGATATAATATCTGTGGATGTTCGGATTTCAAAAAAGGCTTGGCCGTCTGCCCGTCCTGATTTTAGCTCCGAACAGTTCTGGCCCATTAACATCTTCATCTGAATAGATGGTAAAGAAATCAGATTGGCACGGATAATCGGAAACAGGGATCTGGTCGCCTGATACACAAACTGCAAAGGTCCAGTGACCAAGACATGACGTTATTAGGTGGGACCAAGTGCCCAGACATGATGCAAATCACATACTCTCTCCGTTTCATAATAAAAGTCATTTTAAAAAAATACGCGTCTATTAAAAAAACTAATCAAATTATAGATATATTCTTATTAAATATGTACCCCGGTAATTTACAATAATTAACATGTGAGAGAAATTATCTTGAAATTGTGATTGTATAATTAAGATGAGAGAAAAATAAAAGGTTAATTTTGAAAAAAAAGTTATAAACATACGTACAAAGTTAACAATGACACTTATTTTGAATAATTAAAATGTTCCTAAAACGATTTTTATTATGA
Organism: Erythroxylum areolatum; assembly: GCA_024520975.1. NCBI lineage: Eukaryota > Viridiplantae > Streptophyta > Magnoliopsida > Malpighiales > Erythroxylaceae > Erythroxylum > Erythroxylum areolatum. The sequence continues at coordinate 51,772,766 of JANIJH010000225.1, forward strand.
AACAGACAGAGTACCACTTTAGGGCGAAGAGTTTCACTCACACGTTTCAAGCATCACAGTGGATTACACCGGAGACATACGCGTCTCCCTCCAAGAATAAGAAAGACAAAGAGACACAAGAATAAATCTCAACACTCCGCCAAAATGTTGCAACCAGGCACAACTTTACCATTCTCAACCTGCAACTCAACCCTCTTCTTTTATTTTCACCTCCATTGCTTCTATTTGTCGGATTTCATCAGCAATCTCTGACTTCTATATCTGGTAAGTAAAACCCACCACTTAGATTCCTAAGACTTTAACCTCTAACACGCAAATTGTGAAGCCAAGAAACCAACAATATGAAAGTGACCCAGAAAGATTCAGAGAAGCTAATTTGGGATCAGATGAGGAGCCCTTCAACGAACGCGCTTTCTGGGACAGGTTCACAAGCTCGATACCTACCAAAGCTCTTAGTTTGGTTAATCCTCTTCGTGTCACTCACTTACGTTGTCTACACTCTCAAGCTCGTCGCCTCCTCACGGGCCTGCAACGCTGAGCCGTTCGCGATCCACCGTCAGCTTTCCATAATCCGTGACAACAGCAGCAACAACACTTCGATAAGAAATATAACTGCTTTGGAAATACCTGGCCGTAAAATCAGCCAGCAAACAGAGATAGAGCATGTCGTGTTCGGCATCGCAGCATCGGCCAAGTTATGGAAACAGAGGAAAAATTACATCAAGATTTGGTATAAGCCTCAAAAAATGAGAGGCATTGTGTGGCTAGACGATGCCGTGGAGGCCCGGACGGACGATGGCCTTCCGACGGTGAAAATATCCGGCGATACTTCCAGGTTCTCGTACAGAAACCGGCAGGGTCACCGATCGGCGATCCGGATCTCTCGGATCGTGTCGGAGACTCTTCGGCTGGGGCTGAATAATGTGCGGTGGTTCGTGATGGGTGACGACGACACCGTATTTGTGACGGAAAATCTGATAAGAGTGCTGAGGAAATACGACCACAACCAGTTTTATTACATCGGGAGCCTGTCAGAATCTCATTTGCAGAACATATATTTCTCGTACGGTATGGCCTATGGTGGCGGTGGTTTCGCGATAAGTTACCCTTTAGCTAAAGCGCTTGATAAGATGCAAGATAGGTGTATTCAGAGGTATCCTGGGTTGTACGGATCCGATGATAGAATCCAGGCTTGCATGGCTGAACTCGGTGTCCCACTCACAAAGGAAGCTGGGTTTCATCAGGTTTGTGTCCGATTCTCATTGCCTTATTAGCTCGTTTATTTTAATGAACTGGGTCTGGGTTGAGCGGTAAGATTTAGCCAGGGGAGGGCTGGGGAGGTTTAACAACACTTAGGCTAGCCGCTAGCGGCTTGTTTAGCTCCATAATTGTTCGTAGGAGTGGCGTAAGTGTGGGGATGAGATCCACGTGACGTGGCATTGGTTTTGGGTTTTGGGGCGTGTCCATCGCTATACTTGACTCAAGTTCGTGAGTCAAACATGCAGACAGCTGGGAACTTTGTTTTCATAGCATTCTCATTTACGTTTCACACGACCTGTAGACTAGACTGAGAGTAAACTATTAGACAATTTCGTTCTTGGCTTCCACGTATGGTCAGTCAGTGGAGCCTGTTTGCAACTGCGATGTATTGCAAGCAAATTATAGGTTTCCCAATTAAAGAGTTGGGTGGACAAACTGTAGGGGAAAGGGATTTGTGTCTATTCGATTGAACATATTCTCTTTGTTGTCCTCGTGACGTTGAGTCTGTTATCACAGAAATACTTGTATAGAGTTGCTGATCCCATCAGTTTACTTTTGCATTCAGTATGATGTTTATGGGAACCTGTTTGGACTACTTGCGGCGCATCCAGTTACCCCCTTGGTGTCGCTTCATCACCTTGACGTGGTTGAACCTATTTTCCCCAATGTTACTCGGGTTCAAGCACTGCAACGCATAACAGTACCAATGAAACTGGACTCAGCAGCGCTAATGCAGCAATCGATCTGCTATGATAAATCTAAGAGCTGGACAATTTCTGTTTCCTGGGGCTTTGCTGTTCAAATTTTCCGAGGATTGTTGTCGCCTCGTGAGATAGAAATGCCTTCAAGAACTTTCTTGAATTGGTATAGAAGAGCAGATTATACAGCATACGCATTTAACACGCGTCCTGTTAGTCGAAACCCTTGTCAAAAACCGTTTGTGTTTTACTTGTCAAAGGCAAGATTTGATTCTTTACTAAACACGACAGTGACCGACTATGACCGACATCTTGTTCCTCACCCTGCCTGTAAATGGAAGATGGTTGATCCTGCCAATCTGACCAGTGTAGTGGTTTTCAAAAAGCCCGACCCTCATCTATGGGATAGGGTGAGTTGCCTCAAACTAATGCATTTAATACTCTTGTACCTTGAATGTAGCTCATCTTTCATGAAATAAGTTAAAGAAATTGATGGATGTGGTTTTGTGCGTGTTGGGACAGTCTCCAAGAAGAAACTGTTGCAGAGTGATAAACTCGAAGAATAAAGGAAGCATGAAGATTGATGTGGGTGTATGCAGGGACGGTGAGATTAGTGAAATGTAGATGCAATTGGGACATTTCTTTCTTCACTTTTAAAATTCCAGTTTAATTAATTTATCCAATTTTGTAAGTGTAACCCAGCCGAGCCCAGGTACAAGAATTTCAAAAGCAGTCACTCACTAGAAGAAAAGAAAATTTTTGGTGTATAAAAGTTGGGTATCATTTGTGTTGTGTCATTTAGGTTGTATTCTCCATATTTTTTTTTTAAATATTTATTACGGTACTTGAGTAGCTTGGCACTGGTTAGCCCATGTCTAACAGGAATAAAAAAATTATGATTGTGGGGCAAGAAGTTGACTATAGCATCATGATATGATGCCACTTTTTCAGTGGTAGACTAGACTACCTCTGCCGACAGTTTTGCCCGTACAACTCTTAACATTTATAAATGTTAGAATTGCAAATTGTATGTAATTACATTTACGTCAATCAGTGATGAGTGTGGATAATAATGTCTTTGATTTGTAGCAAGTTTAAGAATACCAATACATATTGGTATTTAGTTCTAGTATTATATTGTATCATTATTCGACTATTTAGTACTATATAATTTTTAAAATTATAAGATAAATTATTTAATTTTTTAATTGATAAAATAATCTTTTAATATATTATATTATATAATTTATAATTTTACATTAATTTTGTCTCTAAAAATTATAACAACAAAAATTTGAATACAATCTATTTATTTTTACTAATCTTACTTATAACATATTTTATATATAAACAATAATCGCAATTAATTGATGTCCACAATTATTATGAAAAATGATCATTTAATTATTATAAAAATAAGTGTTATAATTTTATCTTATAATAAAAAATAACTACAAATAAAAAGATTAATAAAGATTCATGTCTTTAAGTATTACTGTAAGAGTTCGTGTCGAGAAAATAATAATTAGAAGTGAAACCTGGAAAAAAATACAGTTATATTTATATTGTATGTATAGAATTTAACATATATATTAAGTATAAGTAAAATTAAAAGAAATAAGAAATAAAAATTTAGAATTTCATTCAATTGAATATTCCCCTAAAATGCAACGACCTTAATTCTTATTTACTACAAAATCTTCATTATTGAGATGAGTCTCATCTTTACTTTTATTTAAATTTATTGCATCAAATGACATATTAATACTTTCCTCCCAATATTATCTTTCAAGTCATTGTCATTTATCAAACTTAGTTTTTCAAAAACTCAATCAGTCAAAAAATCGATATAATCAAGGCAAATTAGATCTATAAAATTACTTGTTTTATTAAGAATCGTAAGAAATAAATAAATAAAATTATTAAAAAATTACAAGAAATTATATTCAACTTAATAATAACATACATTTTCCAAACTTTTAAACTGTATCGAACAAAGGCCAAGTCATTCAAATTTTTGTGTTCTAATCTATTTTTTCTTGAAATAGATAGATTCAAATATGCTTCAATTCATTTCACAACTTTTTGCACTCATACATTGACTTAGAATGTAACATACAAATCTTTGGAAAAAGGAATGAGGGATTGTGAATAGTAAGCTAGAGCGAGAAAAGGTGGCAAATTTTACGAAACGCGATCGTCTTCTTCTGATGATTTTCGGCAAGCGGCAAAGGATATCAGTTCGGTAAAGTGACTGATCATGGAGTTCCATGATCAGGACGAGCAAACTTCTAAGCGTGTGAGGAATCGAAAGCAAGACGATGACCCCCCCTCACGCTAGAAGCTTTCCTACAGTTCAATAGTGACCGGGCCACACTAAGAGACCAAAACTCCGGAGGACACTCCATGGACCGAAGATGCTCCAGTCGACATAGAGGAGGGAGACATCACCCAACTCGCCGGTGATTCAGGGGGGCATCATGCTCTCCTAGAAACTCAAAGCCAAGTTGGATACGCAATGGGCTGCTTCTGTCATTGTGAAACTCCTTGGTCGTAGAATTGGCTTTCACACCCTTAGAGCAAGGTTGAAGATCTTGTGGCGTCCGAGCTGTCCCATGAAGCTAGTGGATTTGGAGAATGAGTTTTTCCTCGTTAGGCTTAAGGAAGAAGAAGATTATTTGAAAGCTTTAACGCAGGGCCCTTGGATTATTTACGGACAAGCACTAGCAGTCCAGAGATGGACTCCGACCTTCTGTCCTTCACAGGGAACCCTCAGCAGAGAAGTAGTGTGGATCATACATCCGGAGTTGTCTATTGCACACTACCATCCCAACATCCTCTCTGCCTTGGGCAACATCGTGGGACAAACTGTGAAAGTGGACGAGGCTATGCTCCTGGCGCATCGAGGGAGGTTTGCCAAAATCGCGATGGACATCGATCTGAACTCTCCACTGCGTACCTACGTAAAGCTAGACGGCGAGCCACTCATGGTGGTTTACGAAGGGTTGCCTAAACTCTGTTACTCTTGTGTCATGGTCGGACATGCTACTCCTAGTTGCCCCAAGCGTCCTCAAACCACAACCGAACGTCCACCGTCGAGTGTAGGAACTATCGAAGGCATGTCAGGGGAGAGGCAAACCAATGCTGCACCAACCGAGACCACAATGGGAAACTTCCCTAATAGCTATGGGTCGTGGTTACAGGTATAGAGGAAGCCTCCACTCGACGTCAGGAGCAGATGGGACGTCCAAGAGAGAAAAGCTACAAGGGAGGATCTCATTTCAATCTTCTGTCAATATAGGAAGAAAAGGGTGACGCGACTAGAGTTTAGACAGAGGCCCAGCTTCACATTCCAAATGGACTGGGCCAACGTTTCAACTTGACTGGGATCTTTAAAAAAGGCAAGCAAATTTCTCAAGGGCCCGTTTTCACTGCTACTGGACCCAGATGTACCTCTAAGAAAGACCCAAAAGGTGCACCCACCCCGAATACCCAGGGAGAAAGTTTCCGGGTGGGCGTCCAACAGGATCCGGGTTCGGTGCTGGTCCTTTTAGTTCCCCTACGCCCCAATACTGTGCACAAACATTTAGCGATTAAACTAGCTACACACACGAAAATGATCTGCTATATTCAGGCTATCGAGACTAGCGAGAAGGCGGTTGAGGAGAGTCTCCAACAGATGGAAGGTGTTGAGACTTTGAAGACCATGCCTCAGCCTGGGGAAGGTTATGTCTAGCACCTCAACGACCCCCCAAACCTTGGTGTCCGATCGGGAGGACTAGCCGATCAGCCTCCTGGACAACCTGCTCAAGAAGCTGCTCCGCAACAACTGAAGGATGGCAACACGGGCGAGCCTGTGGGAGGTACACTTTCTACCCAGTTGTAGAATTTTCGTTATCATTTATTTTCTTTATGTCGATATTCCTATGGAATTGTCAAGGGGCAGGGGGTCTAGGTTTCAGACAATCCTATGTAATTACTAGTATTCTAGTTTTGCTAGAAACCCGTATTAGTGGGAATAGGGCAACCGCAGTAGTCACCAAGTTGGGGTTCGATTACTCAGTTCGAGTTGAAGCCGAAGGTTTTTTTGGCAGGATTTGGCTATTATGGAAGAATGACTTTGATGTCTCAGTGGTAATAGCCCATCGCCAATTTATTCACACCACAATCAAACATGCTTCGGGCTCCTTCAATTTTACAGCAGTCTATGCCAACCTACAGTGCTCGACTCAAAATCTTCTTTGGCCAATTCTTCATTAGATAGGTCAAAATAACCAGACGCTCTGGTTCATAGGAGGTAATTTTAATGCTAAATTGGAACTTTCGGACAAAAGAGGTGGAGCCCAGTCTACAAAAGTGGTGAATAAACATTTCCAAGATTGGGTGCACGAGAGCGGACTCCATAATCTGGGTTATGTTGGCTCCAAGTTTACGTGGTGCCGAGGAGTGGTACAAGCCAGACTGGACGGAGTTTTTGTCTCGACGACTTGGCTACAAGCTTATCCTCAAATGGTGAATCATCACCTTCCTTCCCTTGGATCAGATCATCGACCCATGTTGATTCATTTACACCGTCCCCCTCCAAGATTACTAGGCCCTCCTAAGTTTCGTTTCCAAAATGCGTGGCTAACACATCTGAATTTTGAGGATGTAGTAGAGAAGAATTGGCTTCCCGAGGGGGAAACAATGAGCCAGTCTTTAGTCAAAATTTTTAAGTATCTCATGAGGTGGAATAAATCAGATTTTGGAAATATTTTCTCTCGGAAAAAACAATTGTTAGCACGTTTAGAGGGCATTCAACGGGCCATGGACGTCGGCCCTTTGGATTCACTGTTAGACTTGGAGGATGCGCTGAGTGGGGAACTTTTGCAAGTCCTGTGTGAGGAGGAAATTTATTGGCACCAAAAAGCCCGGTGCAACTGGATTACTCAGTGCGATAGGAATATGAAATATTACCACGCCCTTATACTATCTCGAAGAAAGAAGCTGAAGATTGAGAGACTCTTTGATCCCAATGGAATTCCGATTTTTGACCCTATAAAATTGGGTCTTGAAGCCAAGAATTTCTTAGTCCAACTTTATATGCATGAGGACCGAAATGCTTACTCTTTTCCGCTCTCTGGAGTCTTCCCTTCGCTCTCGGGGGACATATTTCAAGAACTTTCCATGCCTGTTCATGAACTAGAAATCAAAAATGCGGTTTTCGCCATGTATCCAAATAAAGCTCCTGGGATAGATGGATTTAATGTTTTATTTTTTCAAAAACAGTGGGGCAAGATCAGTCCAAAAGTGGTAGAGTACATTCAGGAAATTTTTCGTCTAGAACGGTGGGACAAGGATCTCAATCACACCATTTTGGTTTTGATCCCTAAAGTCCTTTCCTCGTAGACTATTACTCAATTTAGACTGATCAACCTCTGCTTTGTCCTTTATAAGAACATATCGAAAGTTATCGTGCATCGATTGAAACATCACTTGGACTACCTCGTAGAGACGAACCAATGTAGTTTTATTCCGGGCAGGCAAATCACTGGTAATATTATCATAGCCCAGGAGGTCATCCATTCGATACGCAAGAAGACGGACAAGATCGGATATCTAGCTATAAAGGTAGATTTGGAAAAAGCTTATGACCAGATTCGATGGGACTTCATCCAGAATACCTTGCAGGACATTGGGGTACCGGATAATTTAATCACAGTCATCATGCAATATGTGACGACAGTGACTATGCAAGTCGATTGGCAAGGCACTTTAGCGGCTCCCTTCAACCCTTCCCGTGGGATTCGGCAAGGTGACCCGCTATCACCGTACCTGTTTGTTTTGTGCATGGAGAGGCTAGGTCAGTTTATTCTTCATGAAATAGGACAAGGGACTTGGAAATTGGTCAAGCTGAGTCCTACAGAGCCTCCCATATCCTATATTTTCTTTGTAGATGACCTAGTTTTGTTTGCTGAAGCGGAGCACTCACAAACCCAAGTCATTATAAGGACTTTGGAGATGTTTTGCCAAGCTTCTGGCCAGAAAGTAAACATTGGTAAAACCCGGATATATTTCTCCAAGAATGTCCCTCTAGCAACTGCCCGATGCCTCAGTCAATCTTTAAGCATCCATCGCACCCACAATCTGGGCAAGTATTTAGGAGTTCTTTGATTCACGAGTGTACAACGAGGCATACCTATCAGTACATCATTGAGAATGCTCAAAAGAAACTTGCAGGATGGAAGACCAAAGCATTGTCCCTTGCAGGGCGTGTTACGCTAACCCATTCAGTGATTTCGGCCCTCTCCATTTATATGATGCAAACAGTGCGACTCTCGAGGCAACTCTGCGATGATTTGGAGCAAATCATGAAAGATTTTATATGGGGATCAATGGAGGCACAGAGGAAAATGCATCTGGTTAATTGGGAAACTGTGTGTAAGTCCAAAACTACTGGGGGTCTGGGTCTTAAACGTATCCGTTCGTCCAATGATGCTCTACTATCCAAGCTAGGCTGGGCTTTGATCACTCAGCCCTCTGTTTTATGGGTTCGTATCCTCAGGGCTAAATATCGAGTTGGACCCAATCCTCTTCCCTCTTCTATAAAAAGGCAAGGAGCGTCGGTCATTTAGAGGGGCATCTTTGCCATATAGCAGTATGTTCGCCATGGCGTAAAATGGAAGCTGGGGAATGGGAGGCAAATTCACTTTTGGCTGGATAACTGGGTGCCTGATTGGGGGCCTCTATGTTTAGTGGCCACCACCACTCTGTCCGAGAGTATATTGTATGCCACAGTGGCGGATTTTACAAATGAAGTCAGTCAGTGGCGTTGGAATCTATTCCAGTAATATCTTCCTTCCTCAGTCTGTATGGAGATTGCGGAGATTCAGCCTAATGTAGATGGCATAGCGGAGGATAGTATGATATGAGGCCATACAAATCATAGGCGGTTCATAGTGGCGTTTGCTTATGACCTCATTGAAGGTGGTAGCACGAAGAAACATAATAGACTGTGGGATTTAATCTGGAAATGGGCAGGGCCCCAACGGATTCGAGCCTTCTTGTGGCTTTTAACTAAAGGCAAATTGCTGATGAATCAACAGCGAGTGGCTCGCCAGCTCACAACGGACAGTAGGTGTCAGGTCTGTGGACAAGAAGAATCAAATTTGCACGTTATCCGAGATTGCCCGAGAGCAAAAGCCTTTTGGTGTAATTTTGCCATGGAAGTAGTGGATCCAGACTTTTTCCACCAGGATCTGGAACGATGGGTGGCTCACAACCTCAGAACGCCAATACAAGTGAATCATGTTGACTGGGTTACTATTTATGGTGTAACCTGCTAGTTACTGGGGCAGTGGAGAAATCGCAGCTTGTTTGAAATAGATTTTGTCTGGCCGAAAGAAGGGCCTTGAGCAGTTATGGAGTATGTGGCATGGATAGGTAGAGCAAGGTCAGTGAAAAGCTGCATACTGCTGACTCAGGGTCTACCTATAGGTACCTTAGTAGGTTGGACGAAACCGCCTAAATCCTGGGTCAAAATTAATTCAGATGGTGCAATCAAGCATGACTCGATTCTTGCCATTGCGAGTGGTTTAATTAGGGATTGTCAAGGGAGGTGATGCGGTGGGTTTCTACACCACATCGGCAGGGGCTCTCCTGTAACTGCAGAATTATGGGGAGTCCACTCGGGTCTTAATTTGGCATGGACGCTTGAGTATCGACACGTGATTGTTGAAGTGGACTCCCTGGAGGTAATTAACATTCTCTCCTCTTCCACTATAGTTTTAACTGAAGATAACTTTTTGGTGGCAGGTACCCGTGGCCTTCTACACCGAGTTTGGGAGGTGCAGCTACAATACGTGAGTCGTGAAGGGAATCGATCGACTAGCCTCTATGGCAGTGATGTCTAGTCCAGGTCTTTATATGCTTCAAGAGCCTCCGATGACGGTTGTGGAATTACTTCATCAAGATCAGTAAGGCGTCAAGTACCGTAGAAATCTGCGTTAGCTAGGGTGTCTTTTGTTTGTTTTTGATTTTCTTTCCCTTGTAGCAAAAAAAAAAAATACAAATCTTTGCAATTATGAAACACCACTTTCGAATTGGTCCTACCAAACAACTACAAGACAACAAAAGTAAATCATAAATAAAATAAAATAATGATTAATTTTCAACAAGTAACAAAAGTGAGCAAAATATATACTTGGATTTTATCTCTTTGATATATAGCAATGACTATCCCAAAATCAGTAGAAGCATCTTTATAATATCTATTTGTGAGCTTAAGAGATCTTACATCATCTTATAGGTAACAATTGTTGTCACGACCCGGTACCACATCGGGCCCATGACAACCGCCGCATACTCGGGCTAAGGATACTCACAGTATCCTTAATCTGACTATGCAAGGCTTATTGCATATCTCTTCTTCTTCTTCTTCTTTTAAAAAAATTTGGGCAGCACAACGGCTATATTTTAAAAAAAATCCCAAAACCTGCAAATGGTTTTAACTACACTTCTATATTCACATCCAGTCATAACATCCGGACTCTCTAGTCCACTCAAAACAATCTCAACCCCAGGCAATCTCAACTCAAGGCAATCATAATAATAGTATCAATGGTTCATACATAGAATCTTTTACAAAACCTAAGGAAATCAAAAGTTAACTCACAAAATAAAAAGAAACGTATTTATATAAACAAAGTCCATGAGCCACTAGACAATAAAAGTACAAAATGGGAGACTACCCATGTGCGGAAATACCCTAAAAATGTCAAAAAGCCGCACAGTCCTCACAGAGCTTCGAGCTTACTAAATTAACCTGCATGGTTGGAAAGCAGAGGGGGTGAGTACACTAGGTACTCAATGAGTAAGAAAATCATATATCACAAGTAGAATTAATTCATTCTAAGACAGTGTACATAACCTATGAAGTGAACATATATCACATCACATAGGCCCAGCCTATGACTCAATGTATACTGGTTAGGAACCATAGGTCCCACTTCCAGTACACAAAAGCATAAAAACATCATATGTATCAATCAAATCTTGATAGGAAAACCAGTATTAGGATAAGCCAAAACAATCATG
>JANIJH010000225.1:51955385-51976156 GCA_024520975.1 Erythroxylum areolatum
GAAAAAGAGAATTCCAATGGCTGCAAACAGGAAGATGAAGAGAGAGCAAAGATTGAAGAATCGAACACGCAGAAAGTAAAGAGGTGTGTCAATCCCGAGCGTTTATAACAAGATACCAAGCGGGCGTACTGATGAAACTTGGACACGCGAAAAAATCTGGGCCGTGCGAATTAGGGTTATCAGTTACCTATAGCGGCGCAGCAGTTGAAAGGACGTATGTGACAGCTGTATAACGGTTACAAAAACGTTTCGTTTTAAATTTCGAAAACCTGTCAAAGGACACACGTCGTTAGTAATGATTAAATTCATTGCTTTGATTAGGCGCCTATGCTCGATTGGTCGATCTTATGATTACGCTCGATCGGTCGATCTTATGCCTACTTTCTATCGGTTGGTCCTATCTCCACCCTCGATCAGTCGGTCTTACCTCGAGTCGTCATGCACTAAGCGTTGATGTCCGACCGACCGGGCTTATCACGAGCTGTCATACAGGCAAGCTGCACAATCCTTATGTACTCCTTCGACCCTTCTCTTTGATCAGATTCGAGGAGTAGGGGGCTTATGGTTGGGTCGGTCGTGCTAGGCCCAAGCCCAGACTCAGAACAGCGCATGGGCCGATCAGCCCATCTTTTGGAGACTGACCTAATTCCTATAGGTAAAAACCATATAAATTCATTACCTCATCATGAAAAAGGTACGATTTCTAAGAACCTTATTTTTTTGTATTCATCAGCCACCCAAAAGCTCTCACAAAAAGACTGACTTGAGCATCGGAGAGACCCATCGGAAATCAACCCCCGGCGTGCCTTTATTGTTTTACATGAATCTTCAAATCGGAATCAACCAATCTTATGGATCCAAGTGGCAGTGCCCAGCCTCACCAGAATCCGACAGAACCACATACTTAACTAGAAAAAAAATGTGGGGGCCAACATTAATGGTTATAACTTAGAGAAAGAGTAATCAACCTTAGGATAGTCTAGAACCAACAATTCAATAATTCATATTCAATTAGATTAGCATTAAGGACAGATAAAATTCCTTTTCTCAATTGATAATTTCCTTCGGTTGATTCTTAGGTGTATTGCAAATTGCTTAATAATTAGTATTTTCATATTTGATTCTTAATTTGATTGATTGAATTAAATTCTCATATTAGTTTTGTTGCATCTTAAACTTTTGTTATTTGTTTCTAGCCTTAGATTTTATGATTAGATTAGCTCCCTCCTCGTAGGATTGACACCTATGATACTACGCTAACAAATAATGGGCTTACAGATTATCAATGGTTAATAATTAAAACTTACACGCAACTAAGCCTCAATAAGGTTTTATTCAGTTCAATCTATACCATAAATTTTGACACTCATCATATTGTCGGGATTGATAGAGAACTGACAAAGGACTTGGTGGCTCATAAACGTTTTCATTTCTTTATGATGATCCTATGTAAAAGAAAAACAACCCTTTTATTTTATTTCATTGGAAAGCATAAAAGTTTTCCTAAAATATGAAACCCGTTTAAGGAATTTTTTTTAATGTCTTCGTTAAGTCATTAGGATAAATATTTCTTTTTATTGAAAGAATTAGAGTACTCCAAACAAGTCAAGTTAATGTGCCATTCGTTCCTCCTCCCGTGATTTCAATTGAAAAGAAAAAATAACTGAAATCGTTTGAGAAGGTGAGACGAAGTTAAAATTAAAAATTGAAAATTACATATAGGATATTTCAAGCTTAACCGTGATTTTTTCTTTGAACATTTTATCCTTAAACTTACAAAGAAAAATTGAATTACATAAATTATGTGGCATTTCACATAGGAATATATGTTAGATTACTAATTAATTCCCAACCAATTTCATCATAAATCTAGACAAAGCGTTATAAATGATAAAGCAAACTTTTGCTAATACGATGCTGAATATTAAGAGTTAAAGGAGGTCTCGTATCAAGAAGAGGAGAATAGGTTATATAAGTAACTAGTTATTTTCAAGCATGCAATTTCTAAAGGTCAAATTAAAGTTTATAGATCCCTCAATAATATGACCGACATAGCACATGGAATTCCGACCTATGTGCACAAGAGATGAGGTTGTAATGGCGATCGAAAAACGAGTTCGGAGTTCCTGTATGTGTGGCTACGTGTATGCATTCAATGAAGCAATTTCTTTACATGAATTGATATAACCTCGTTGACGCATGCAGTACTGAGCCGCTTGACACATGACTTCATTTATTGGCTATAATCTTGTATCTTTACTACATACATGCACTTACTGGGAGAGACTTCAGACAGGCAAAGGGTCACAACTCACATGGGGTTCTTATGTATCGATAGGCAGTGCTGTACACATACTCTTCATAGGAGTTTTAGTCATTTAGAGGACCCAGTAGTGAGGGGACGACCGGAATGGGTTTTGGATTTTAGGGTTAGGATTAGGCAGTGTAACCACAGACATCTCACATGCCCATTTGACCCCACTATTCTGGTTCCTGTCTTGGCCCGTAACAGTAACATTATATGTACTAGTAATCTAGAATTCTCCCAATTATTTGCTTCTCTACGTACCATATAATGCCAGTTTACTTCTAAGTCGGTTTTAAGCTATGTTAAGGAACACAGTACTGTATATATTCGAAATTAGTACAAAAATAGTGAGGACACAGTTGAACATTAACTTAAAAAGAAAATCAAACATAGACATCTTTTGTGTTTGATATATTGTATAACAATATAAGAACATACATCACGATATTGATCATCTTTCAATATAAAGTTCTTGAGGTATATAAGGAATAAGTGAAAAGAAACGTTCAATCTATTAGTTTGAAGTGTTGAATTGAAGAATGATCGGGATATTATTTCCACTTAAAAGAAGGCAGTCTAGCAATTGGACTATAACAATCTAAGAACATAATCCGAATAAAGAAATAATAAAGAGGAGTGCAAATCCACTTTAAAAATACTGTTAATGCTTCTGTAGGCCAATAGTGTAGATTATAGAGATGATTTAAGATAAGTATTTGTCTTACTTCTTGTTTTCCTGTAACAAGTAAGAAGAAAAGGAAAATCTGACAAAAGGCAAGCAAAAGAATCAATGTGAAAGAAGATAGGAAGTTAGTTTTGTCGCTTTGCCGCCAGAAAATTGATATTGAACTAATAAATCGGATTCTTTGTCCCAAAATATTCCACATATCGTCACAAAACAAAACGTGGGTTTGCAGTGAAGTGTCGGAACAAACATTATTACGAATTACCTGTCTGGAAACCACATTCTTTTGTTAAAGGAGACATGAAGATTCTTCTTTTCTTACAGGAACATTTAACATTGCTTAGCTTCTCTTTTTAAAATTGTTCTTGAGCAGGTAATTACGTCCCTCGCCTCACTGCATCTCTCTGTAGTTTCATACCGTTATTTAAATGTTTCAGCACCTTGTGAATTAGATATACCAGTTGAGAGCTAGCTACTCTTTCATCTCTCTGTAATTAAATTAATAGTCAGTCAGTAATCAACAATTAACCAAAAATGGACCTGAGGATTGATTAAAAATGAACGAGTCTTTGATGTTTGGAAATTATTGGACACAAGTTTTGGATAATAAATTTGCCTATTAATTAGCCAAGGATTCAATTTCCGGAAGCAAGGGAGAAAGGACTTGAAAGAAAAAGTCATGTGGTCCTTGTCAGTCTATATCCCCAATGATCAACATGCCCTCACATGTTAATTTAAGCGTGACCCGAAACGACATTTATGAATTATCTTTACGATCCAAGTTATTGAATATTAATATATAATTGATTTTTCTCTAAACAAAGACAATGTCTGGCAAGCAAAAGTTGGAATGTGAATTCATTTTTAGCTCCTTTGAAGACAGCTTGTGAACTTAGACTATTCATAGCAGGCAATTTCTGATTAGCAAGAAATAATATTGGCTTAGAATTGGTGTTAAGGGCATAAAAATCATACTTTCCTCGGCGTTTTCGTTGTATGACAGACAACTAACTTTTTGGACTGTGAAAAGATATTTTGTTTAAAGAATGGGTAACGTGGGATGATAGCTGTCCTACCTGTAAATCTGATCCTAACAGAGCCAAATGCCAGCTGCAAGTTTAGCAGAAAAAGAATAGATTGTACAGTTCAAGAGAAAAGTTAGTCCATGAATCTATAACACTAAACTAAATATGGTAACTGGATCAGATGAAGCATGCAGCATTACTGATGAGCAACTACTGAAAATTAGGGAAAAGAAGCCACACACATGTTGTTCCTGGTCAATCAAGTTTTATCCTATAACCATTAAAAAAGAAAAAAATCTTTGCAGATGAACTTGAGCTTTTGCCATAGAATTGCATGGAATTGTGAAACTTGGAGGGCGATATTCTATAAATTATTTACCTCAACACTAATTTTTGGCCAACGTCAATAATCAATGCAAGAAGCATTAGAGCATGCTTGAAATTTCACCAATATCATATCTCTTAGGAATTTTCCGTAACCACAAACTAACCTTTGTGATTCGGCATTCTAGGGAAGTCCTGATAACACTTAGCCATTAGACCTTCAATTGAACTTTTTACATTTAAAACAGACTGCAAATTGAAAGTCGACGGGAAAGTTTATCGGTATTTGTACGTACATTTCTCATAAGACAAAACAAGTACTCTAGACAACATGCTCATCTTGGTAGTTTTTTTTTTTTTTTCTCTCTCCTTTTTCTGAAAAGAATCAAGGTAAAAGAAGGGATTTTGATTCGGATTGGGACTCCAGGGCATGTGCACAATGACAAGAAACGAGACAACAGTGGTTGTGACTTCTGAGAGCTCCAACCCTATCGGTCTGGGAGGCATGGTGCAAACGTGGAGAGTTGTTATTGGGTGGGCCATCGGCATGTCGTGGCAGTATCTAGACAAAATGGTCAGAGGATATAGTTTGGCATCAAACGGTAGTGGTGGTGTGCATGGTGGTCATGCTCATGCCTTGAAAAGTTAGTGACCCTCCCGACTCCTTTTTTCTTCACACCACTCCAATCACCCAAATTTTTGTTGGTTAACCCGACAGGCCTTGTTCTCTCTTTTTTAAAATTCCAATGATTATCTGTTAACAAATAATCTAAAATTTGATGGATTAATATATATAATATGACAAATTATTGTTATATGAGAATCATTTTATAAATTTGAATAGTGTCTTCATATGGATACGGTACCTTATCATTATTATTAGAACTTGAACAAGTTTAGTACCTGCCTGACTATTTATGGTCCCAAGTCTCTCAGCATGAGACCAGTAATAACCTGTGTAGATACAAAGCAAACTTACTTCTTCATATCAGAGTCTAAATGAATGAGTTACCTTGCAGTTCATTATGAATGAATGTTTAATCTTTTCTTTTACGGTGCATTAAGTCATTTTTATGCTGTATCCGATTGGCTGGATTTGAAGTATGGATTCAAGTTGGCAATTCCGTGTAAAGAATTATTTTCCTTATAGAGACTAAAACTTGAATCTTCATTTTAGTGAATAAATCAGAATGCGACACAATGAGTCTAAACTCTAAACTCAGTATATTGTACATATGGAGAAAAGAATTATCCTATATTATAAGGACAGAAAGAAAGAAAAAGAAGTGTAGAGTGAGTTAATCATATTTGTTCGAGGTCCTTTATGTGGCTCAGAATAGTTGTTGTTTGTTGTTAATGTAAAGCCCTTAAAAATGCATACATGAAGAAGAAAAGATATTTAGAAAAGGAAAAAAGAAAAGGACAAGTGGGTGTGTGTGCAACATCTTGAAATAGATTTAACCTTAGTTCAGAATCCCACAGGGAAGAGATAGGGCAATCTAAGTTTGTCTGAGATCTGTGTACACCAGGCCATTTTATGCTTCAATGGTGCCCCCATATGTGACGGGACAAGGACACCATGATGTGTGAAGGGCACCAAATCTTACTCCCCACAAAGCCTGACATAGACTAACTTGATTGATATTTCACTTTGATTTATTGTTTCCTCAAAAAAAAAAAAATTAGAATGAGTGGATATGGGTGGATCCGTTATCCACTGCTTATGTCTAGGACATTTCAACAAAATTTGACCATTTCTCCTCACTTTGGTTCATCACTTGATAATTGAGATGCATATTCTTTGCCGTCTTGCCAGTTGTCGTTTATTTTTTACTTCCTAGATACTAAAAAGTTTAGGTGCTATTATAGGCCTTTAAAGAGTAAAATTACAAATCAAGAGTACTTCAATATTGAATTGGACTTTACGCATATAAAAAAAAAAGGTTTACCCATTAAGATAGTTAACATATTTTAATAATTACTCAAGATGTGCTTATGACGACTCCAAGCTAAGTTTTTGGACTTTGGTGAAATAGGACTCTCCATATATATCAGTTGTAAGGTAGAATGTTCTTTCAGTCGTAAGAGGACTTGGATTTGTAAATTATATAATATTTGAATTAAAGTTCATTTCTATAATTAACTTTCAACTGTACCAATGGGGTGCAATCTCTACTTACAGAAGACCGAAAACATTTGAAAACAAAATTTAAGACCTTAGACTAGCTCCGCACCAATCTTAGTTTTGCCCATCTTTTAATTTATACTTCCTGAAGTAAACACAAAATTAACCAAACCGTTGATAATGCACATTGTTTGGATTCCTACTTTTTTTTTTTTTTGTGCTTTATTGACTTTCAATGATACTGTATAGATTGTAAATTATTTTTTAAATAAGGTATAGATTGTAATTTATTTCAAATAGTTATGAATAATCATTTTAATTTCCTATTCTCTTCATCAAAAAGAAAGATAATTATTCTTATCTACAAGACAATAATGGAGCACCTAACTTGAAAATAATCTCCCAATATTACCAGACATGGAAATAGACAAATGCTAGCCGTGTCTGTTTAGATTGGGCGCCTATACAGTTTAAAATAGATTCCATAATGAAGTAAATGACATACACCATATAATAGAGTATAAAGCATCTAAATTGATGTTAGCTTGAAATTATAAAAGTATAAGAGAACTTGTAGAATAATGCCGAGAAGACTAGATTTCCGAATTTACCTAGCTATATATGTTCGTTAGTTGAAATTTTGAATTTTTATAAAGCAAATTATATAAAAACTCATCAAAAGAATTAAATTTCTTTTTTATAAGGTAAACATCTTACCATAATTTGATCATAACCAAATTTGAAGTAATTTTATCAAGACATGACAAAAGATGTGGATTTTATAAATAGACTTGATGTGGATTTTATAAATAGACTAACTTTAAGTTTTCCTTTGAAAAAGTTTAAGCTATTTTTAAATTGTTTTAAGTTACTTGGAATTTATTATAGTGAATTAGATTCTTCTTTTTATTGCTTAATAAAATACTCTTAAATTAACTTAGATGATTGGCGGCATACTATCCTATATCTATTTGCAACATAACCTTTCAAAGTTCTTACTAGGAAAATTGAATCCAAGTTTGCAAGATTTTGGACGTCATTATGATCTCATTAGTTAGACCTTTGCTTGTAATCTACGCATCTTGCCCCAAAGTATTGTTGCATTATCAACTGAGTCAAAATTAGGAAACTATTACTCTTGATAAATACATAAACTAGTAAAGTTTTCGTGCTTGCTTTCCTATTTGTCGTCTTGAATTTGTATCTAATTGACATTTTAACTGATTCTGCCTGTAAAAGTTGGCAAGTTGTCATCAACTTAATGTGGCTTAAGTCCATTTTGATTTAAATTAGGCAAGTTCATGGGTCTCTCAACTCTCTATTTCATGGCTTAAATCCATTTTCGTATAATTTTTTTTTTTTGCGTGAAAAAGGAATTTCAATTCAACGTCACTCCCTCATTATTAAATTATTTCAAATAGTTTCTAACTCTATTATTTCAAATAATGATTATAATAATGTGGGAGCTGAAATTAAAAATATAACTATAAATTACAGTTTCAATGTTATTTCTCAAACCAAATCAACATAGATTTTTATTGGATTCATATATTAATACAATAGTGCAATGTTTTTATACAAGCGCAGTTGTATAAAACAATTAAATTTAACACTTATGAAAATTATTAAAATATGTTTCTTTTGTTAGTATCAATAAAAATAAAAGTTAAAATATAATTACAATAGAAAAACTTATTCAAATTAAGTTCTCCTAAAAATCAATAACGCGAGTCAAATTGTCTAACTAATAAGAAGCTTTGCTTTTATTATAAATATATAAACCCTAAAAAGTGTTTGGAACACTTAAGTATAAAATATTACTAGCAACACCCAAATACGATGAATATGTTGGAAAATCGGACGAGATCTAATTCCAACTGCAATGAAATAATTACGATTTTTTTTTGTGTTTTGATTTCTAAAAAAACAAGATCACTTATAATTTTATAAAATATACAAAATCATAATAAAGCATAAATCTTAATTGTACCTTATTTTGAAGCTTGATCCCGATCTTATTGTATCTCTCGAATTGTTTCCAAAATCGTTATGTCTCAACTACTACGCTGTACAGGTATTTGACCTCTAATGATATCCATAGAATAGGTTGAGTTTATAATTCTTACATAGAGAGTTAAACAAGAAACGTTAACTTCATTAAAGCTTAAGTCTACTAATAATAAGTTTTAAATGTTTTAGTAATTTAATTAAATTTTAATTTCAATTTCAATTAAACTTTAATTAGAATTACAAATAATTCTAATTAAATACCAATTATGTCTAAATAAGATCCAATATCTTATATTGATCCTTATTTATTAAATATCTCATATTTAATCATAAAATTTTTTACACTTTATAATTAAGTCCATCTTGATTAAAAATATCTTTACTCTCTTCAATCCGTTCTTTATGGGTGACCCATTAGGTTTCCAAATATATTAGCAATAATTATAAACTATAATTTTAATTCATGATTAGAATAAATAAATTAAAAATTATTTTAATTTATCTTTAATTCTTCAATTAAACAATTTATAATCATATATTAAGATTGATGTCTAACAACATATCATGACCACCCAAATATTTCGGAATGTTAAAGAGATTTTAACTAACCTTTCTTAGCATAATTTTTTTATAATTTAATCCTTTCATTATACGATATTTCTATTAGACAAAATATAGAATTAATGTCTACTCTTTTTGGGTTCAATCATATTAATTCTTTGCAATTAGCTATTAATTGAATTAATGACATTTGTAGATTATTTACAAAGTGTCATTCTACCTTAGCTAAGGATTTTTCGAATCAATACTAATCGAGAACAATTTAATATTCTTTCTAATTACCTTAGGGTGATGAATCTTATCTTGATCTCATAACTACTTCTATATAGTTCATGCTATATCCAATAACTATTAAATTAAACAGCCTATGATTAGAATAGATCATAAGTAGTATTAAAACATAGCAATTCGTATAGAAGATAACTTTTGAGATCTCAAATTAAAGGATTACTTATACAATCATGACAATGAGAATTTTCATAGACATATAAATAATATTCCAAATGGATTTTTCATTTTGAGATAGTTTAATGAACTTATTATTTAACAAGCACCCATACGCTTGTTTAATTATCTCCATGCTTTAGCCTATTAGATCAACTACTTCCTTCATAAGGGAAAACATAATATATGCTAGTCTTTTTACGTTTTATTAATGTCTAGTCTTAGTGGAATAATGACTATGAACAATTTAGAGATAACAAATAATGTAATATGAATCTTATAATTATAATCTCATTATAATTTTATTTTTAATCTATAATTATCCCATGAATTTTATCATATACATCTAAAAATGTAAAAGATAAAGAATGATTTTAAATTATTTTCACTAAACTACAGTCAATCGATTAGATGCAAGGTATAAACCAACAATCTCGCACTTGTATTAAGTCAATCGTTTAAGTACCATAAACTATATCACCACATAACAATTATACTACTACTGGGACAGTGGCTTAATAAGATAATTCTATAAGATTTTCTATAGTGAATAGTGAACACTTACTTAAAACTTACAATTTTCATCTTAATTATCATCATAATTAATAAAAATTGTCTAAATAAATCCTTAGATCATTGATGAGACCTTAGCTCTTTTTACATGTTTAATGACTCTAATGTTCTACAGTATATTACTGTCTTGAATAATGTTAGGAACTATATCAGGTTCACTAAAGAACTTAATGATCCAATTAATCATTTCCACTAAACGAAAATTTTATTATGATTTAATTAGCAACTGTTGCTATATTGGAACCTTTCCAATCTTGAAATAATGTTGTTATAAGTAAAATAGACCATTAATTAGGATTTACTTCTAAAGTAATATCCTTATCATCTTGAATTTAAATATCAACTCATATATAGAATAATGGATATATTTAATACTTTACAAGTATCGAATATCTCAAATACTAAACACGTTTAGGACATTATCTATATACTTGGAGTATAATAGGTAAGCAACTTCCAATCTGTCTCTATAAATCTAATTCCCACAATTAAGTTGTTACCTTTTCATATCCAGTAAGAGTTGTTCTTGAATAATTATATTTTCAACAATTGAAAATCTAAAATTATTGCTCTTTATGAGTAATATATCTCCATATACTCCCACTAAAAACGACAACTATACTCTCACTAACCTTCTTGCATATATGATAAATTCACAGTCATCTCTAGAACAAATTCTCGGAATTTATTATGAAAGTGAATCTTTTAATGTCTTGAAACCTTTCAACTATACATCAAATGTAACAATAAAAGTAGTAGTACATCCAATTATATGAGATTTGAACTTTTCAAATTTCATCTTACTCCCATTACTTATCTTGATAACCATTCTATGTATTAAATGAAATAATTATTTAAAATATTGAAAAGTTCAAATTATTTAAATCTAAGTAGAAATTAAGTATTGAGAATACTGAAGCACTTTGATAAGATCGTTGTATTAAGTTTTAAATTTTTGGTTATCTATAGAGAATGATATTCTATGATGAGGTCCTTCACAACAAAATTTCATAAGAGTATGGATTTATCTATGAAATAAAATACAATATGAGATATTGTATGATGCAATATTATTTCTTCTATAACTATGCCTAAGATAATGACTTACCTTCAATAGTTCCAATTGAATCAATTACAAAGATTTCATATTAGATGTAGGATGCTAAATCTTTGAAAGAGTCAAAGTGAATGATTTAAGGATGTGTGTTTAGTTGAAGCATATATTATCCACTAAGTTAGAATTATATGGATAATAAAAAGTTATATGATATCTAAAAGGTTGAATATAATCTTACAAACTTATTGAACAAATTTTTTGTTTCTATGTATATTTATGATTATATTACATAAAGTCATTAGTAATCTAATGAAATATAAGGATATCCTTTTATGAATTTTTAGTCCATCTAATACATAACACATATAAGATTTAACAATTCAATATCATCATCATCTTTATCACCAAAGGCTGATTTGGTTATTCTTCAACTTGATAAATTTCATATGATTCATAATCAAGATGATACATATATCCTATTATGTATTTAAGATTCTCGTTATGTTAATTTAGCTAACATGGCGTAACAATATAGTCTCGGTTATCTAACTTTTATTCTTACCTTCTATGTTAAGCATAAGTTTCCTTTGATCCAACACATACAAACTCTTTTTATAAAATTGAATCAACTAATTTTACTTAACAATATATTTCTTATCACGCTTTAAACATTATAATAATGTTGAATCTAAATTTAATATCAAATACTCATAAGCATGAATCTAACCTTTCCGTGCATTATTTTTTTATATAATTAAATCATTTCATCATATAATGTTTCGATTAAACAGAGCATGAAATTAATGTCTTCTTTTTAAGTCCAATCATATTAGTTCTCCGCCATTAGTTATTAATTCAATTAATGAAATTTGTAAACCATTTATAAAATGTTATTCTATCCTGGTCAATGATTTCCTAAATCAATCGTAATCGAGAACAACAAAACATTAGAGCAATGAATCCTATCTTGATCACACAACTACCTCCATATAGTTTATGTTATATTCAATGACTATTGATTAAACAACCTATAATTAAAATAGGTCATAAGTAGTATGAAAACATAGCAATTTCTATACAAAATAACTTATGAGACCTTAATTCAAAGGATCAGTTATACAATCATCACAATAAGAATTTTCATAAATATGCAAATGACGTTTCAAATGGATTTCTCATATCGGGTTAGTTGAGTGAACGTGTGCTTTAAAAAGCACCCATATGTTTGTTTAAGTATCTACATACTTTAGCCTATAAGATCAACTACTTCTTTCGTAAGGAAAAATATAATGTGTGCTAGTCTTTATATATTCTATTAATGTCCAGTTTTAATAGAACAATTACTATAAATAATTTAGGGATAATACATAAATGCAATGTGAATCTCATAATTATAATGTGGTTATAATTTCATTTGCAATGTATAATTACCATATTGACTTTATCATATACATCTAACCATGTATAAGATAAAGAATATCTTTAAATTATTTTGTTACTAAACTACAACCAATTAATTGAATGTAGGGCATAAACTAACAAATTATACATAATTTGACCATTAAATCATTTATATATTATCTAGAAAAGATATTTAACACATTTTTTAGAATAAGTGATATTATATCATTGTTTTATTTATAAAATATATATTATTATTAACAAATTTACTTTTAATGATATTAATAACTCTATGTGATAATGAATATAAACAAAATATGTAAAAAAATAAACAATATGTAAAAAAAATTCAAGCTAAATAGAATAACAAAATGCATAGAAAAATTAAATAAATCAATTGATTAATCAAAGGATAAAGAAAATGAGTAAAGTGGAGAAAATATGCAAGAGAGTTTCAAGAAAATTTAAGTAAAGAACCGAGAATGAGAAGGGAAATAAAATAAAAAGTTACAGAATAGGTATTGTCTATTATGTTAACGGATTGGCTAGTCGAACCTCCATCCAAGTAGATATATACTAATCAAAGGTAAGTATTTGACTATCTAAATATGTCTAAAAACCAAACAAATATATAATAACTAACACTAGGTGTTTGACTAGATGAATATGTCTAAAAATTAATTGTTCTAACAAATGATTAAAAATTTTTCAGTTTACTTTTTAATTTTTTTTGTTTGATTCACTTTAATATCCTTTTTTAAATTTTTTTAGTTTGATTCACTTTAATAACCTTTATTACTAAAAATCAACTAGTTTATTAATTAATCGATCAATTTTGTAAATTAATTAATTTTTATAAAGTCTCTTTTCAATTAAATTTCAAATTCTTCAATAAATAAAAGATAGTCTCCTTCAATCATATTTCAAAAATTTTAATTTATTCAATATTTAATAACTATCTAATACTAGTTAAATCTTTTAAACCTTAAATTTTTTAGCTTACTAGTTTAACTTTCAATACAATTTTTAAAATATTTGTTTTAACACCTAATTTGTTTGTTTAAATATTATTTTAGTTAGCATTAGATATAAATAAATCATAATTGAGTTATAAGAAGATTCTTTCGTATATTAGAGAGTTGCTAAGAGTGTTAAAGTCTAGAAGGAGTTTCTGAATGAATGTGTATATTGTATAGCATACTTTAAGCCTTATTTCATTAAACTAAGCAAGAAAGAGGGATTATGGGTTGAAAACGGTTTCTCTTCACTTGCGGCAAAGCATATATTTCGTGAAAATTTTCTCCTTGCAAATTGAAAGAAGATAATAAATTTTGTATACTAATAATTGTTTCGGAATTGCATATTAAAAATAAAAATATAGTTTAAGTGGATTTGAATATAAAAAATTAAACCCTTATGATGGTTAAAAGCATTAATATATTATTATTCTTTATAATAATAAAATTTTCACTTTAATCATTCTAACTTAGAAAATAGATATTCTAACTCACAAATTTTGTACTTTATAGGACCCTGAAAATAAATGCTTTGAAAATTTTTTGGATGAAAATATCTGTAACAAGGAAACAAATAAGATAAAAAAATGGTGAATTAAAAACATATTAAGAAGAATAAAATCATGAAAATAATTCATGCGAAAGTACGAGAAATTGGTCGGACTCAAGTTGCGCGTAGGTAGGCCATGTTCTTATTAGAGTCAGTTAGTTTTCGTTGCTGGCACGTGAAAAATTAGTCGTGCATCTTTTCTCCGCTCAAAGTTTTAAGGTAATCATAGGTTAGACGTGAGTGGAGAAGAGCTCTCTTAATTTAAGTGAATTATGAGTTTGAATTATATATGTAGTCATTAGATTTTTACTTTCTGTAAGGAACCTACTCGATTTAAGCAGGGATTAATTTAGGTGTGAATGACTTAAATATACCTTCTCATAATTGAGACCCTCTTAAAATATCTTGTAAGTAACCAAAAATTTTTTTAAGGTGAATTCTCGTTCAAACTTCTGTAACTGCCGCCTTCAATTATGTAGTAAACTCACATCTTGGTAACTGTACATGCAGGGTTATTTTAACTGTGATACTCATACAGGTACAGGGACATTGTATAAAATATAAATATATATATGGATAATAAGAATTACTGGATAAAAACAAAAATATCATGCCAACATATACGGTACAAATTCACATTTTAATAATATAACAGATATTTTTCCCTCAAAAAATAATATAACAGATATTAAAAAAAACTCTTGAAAGTAAGAGTAAAGTTTAATTTTATTATCAAATATAATCGAACACTGCTTTTGTTAAAATAAAAGGTAGAATTTTATCCTATGTAACTATTACTCCCTCCGTTTTATAATAAGAGCCGTTTTAGAAAAATATACGCTTATTAAGAAAGCTAATAAAATTATAGATATACCCTTATTAATACTTCCATAAAATTACCTCGGTAATTAGCATCTTAAATGAAATTGTGAGAGAAATTACCTTGAAATTGTGATCTGTATAATTAAGATGAGAGAGAAATGAAAGGTTAATTTTGGAAGAAAAGTTATAAACATACATGCAAAATCAAGAATGACACTTATTTTGAATAATTAAAATGTATCTAAAACGACTCTTATTATGAAACAGAGGGAGTATAAATTTTAGAGCCTATCAATCCAAGCAACGTTCTCTGATTTCTCGTGCCACTCGTACGAACTGGCAGGTTTGGTACAAGGTTGAGTTAAGTATAACATTAGAATATTACCAAGAGTGTTGTGTACGTATCTTTTGTCCGTAATGCTCAGACCCGTTACCGTCATTTCAATTTCAAGCTTCTATTCTATATATTCCCCACCAAAGCTCCGTCGACCTCCCAAATCCCAATTCTTTCTCCCTCTTTCCTTCTGTAACAAAACCAAATAACAAAACAGAGACCTCGGTGTTGTACACAAAGTTCTCTCTATCGCTATGGGTTTTCCTGTAGGTTACACCGAGCTAATACTGCCCAAACTAGTGCTACACATACTTTCTCTTCTGGGACTCATCAGAAAGCTCATAAACAATCTCTTTCGTGTTCTGGGTCTTCCAGATTTCCTCGAGCCCGGCATTTCCTGGCCTCACGCAGCCGTTAACCACCTCGGAAACCCGGATTTCGACTCCGTCTCTGCCATCCTCATCCGTGAGATCCTCCCCGTCGTGCACTTCTCCGACCTGGTGGAGTCGAACCCGTCAGACAGCTGTGCAGTGTGCTTGTACGAGTTCGAGGGATCTGATGAGATCAGACGGCTCACGAACTGCACACACATCTTTCACAAGAGCTGTCTGGACCGTTGGATGGGCTATGATCATAAGACATGCCCGCTCTGTCGGACGCCGGTCATACCCGACGATATGCAGGACGCTTTTAACGAGAGGTGGTGGGCTGCTTCTGGAATTCCTGAGTTTTATGGGGACTATTCTCCAATTTCTGGCTTGTAGACACATAGTTTTAGCATTCTTAAAGAAAAAGGGGAAAAACAGGAGAGACAATTTTCCTTTTAAATGTGTGTAAATACACGAAAAACAGAGAAAGAAAAAGAGAAATGAGGCAACGGATTAGATTACTTTGTAAAGCTTTTAATTTTTTGGAATAATAAATCACTGATCTCTTGCCTTTTTAACGACCATTTTCTTTAAGTATACTTATTCAGTCCCTCATTTCATAAGATTTTCGAGAATTATGATAGAAGATGAGGAAAATTTCCTCTCTTGTTGGTCTTCTACATATACATACTCATCGAAATTAGTAAAGGTTCTGGATATGGATACATGGCTTGTTCTGTGAACTATCGTTTAAATTAATAATATTAAGATAAGAGTTTTGGTTACATCTATTTTCCTACCATTATAAAGACTGAATACGACATTATCAAATTGTTGGTGGATCTAGACAAAATTGACTTCATGGTAGCAATGAATGTTCTTTGTTTTCGAATTTCAAAGTGAGATTGACGTTTGATCCATTTCTCCATCGTCCATCAATTGTCTACGGTAGACATGACTTAATTTTCCCATAAACATTATCTAGAAATAATTTTCTTACTGATAGGCCATAACCTTCCAACAATGGACCTCGAAGATTCTCTTAGTTAAAATATCTGGCTCTTTTCGCTTATGTATTTTTTAAATTAATGAAAATTGTTTGATCTCTAGAACACCAGTGATAAAATTAATTTTGTAGCTTGTTCTACTAATGATTAACTGACCGGTTCTTAATTGAGCCTTATTTTGTTCCCAAGTGACGAAGTTTCTTTCTGCTTTTACAATCATTATTCATTTAATTAAACTTCTTTTCAGTGTATCAAGAAGCTTCTGGTCTTAAAACCAAATTGATTAATTATATGCCCTTCCTGAAAGCTCATCATCTCAAGTTTACTATATAGTTAATTTTGTTAAATAAGAACTGAATGGAGAAAATCAAAAGCAAACCGGTAAAATTGTTCTATGTATATGACCATTTAGATTATTGTAGTTAACTTTTTGACCCGTTTGAAATAAACTTGGTGTACGTAAGCAAGGCGGTGATCTTTTGTTTATAATGGTAAGCGTACCGTCAACGATTAACCAAATGCAATTTGAAGAAAAAACTCGCACGGCACGCACAGAATCGGTTTAGACAAAAAGCATAGGCTAACAATCTGAGAAAAGTTGGAGTACTGATTAAACGTCACATAATAGACAAATTTTGCCATGGTTTATAAATTTGTGTTTTTGTTTCAAATAATTTAATTATTTCTAAAGCCTGCTTATTAGAACATGCAATTATGCAATAGAAGAGAAAAGAAATGACAATTCTACCAGTTAAAAAACAAAAAGCAGAAATGAGAATCTTAAAATGTTACAATAATGGTAATGATTAATGTGATGTATTTATGAGAAATGTGCTTTCCCTTTCATTGATAAAATAAGAAAGAAAAATTGTCCTCAAGGGCAAATCTTAGGTTGCCAAGTGGAAGCCAAAAAAGATGATCTTTTTCTGAAACGCCTTTTTCTCCTCAAGTTCTATACAATAATGCCCGAACGGTTTAAACTCCGTCCTTCTAGATGTTCTTTTTTTGGGGTTGATTGCTGTGTCCACATTGACTGTGGAGATGGCGGCTGCTTTTTAACTTGGAGCAGGGACCCGTTATTTGAAAATTGGTAATGCTAGCAGAATCCACAAACCAAAACAAATGAAGAAGACCCAAAGTTGCCAACAAATAAAAACTGGAAGCGGCATGGTCAAACAATTTATCTTTAGTGTCCTTATTACTTAAGGTTTCCATACTTCTAAAACGAAAGCGAGCCTAATAGTATTAAATTAAACATATTATATATAACAGCTTTCAGGTAGGTCAGCTAAGCTTTGAAGATAAGGAAGGCGGTCAAGTATTAAGTGTATTTTTCATAACTTCTAAAATAAATAATTACCACTAAATTGAATCATATGGTACTGGTGGACCATTTTGACTAGGACTCGAAAACTCTGGTGCGAGTATGGTCAATGCGATACAAGATTAGGTATCCATTTCCACCCAAATGTGATAATGGTGTGATTAGTTGCTTTGTCAAGGATTAGGTGGGGTCTGTAGCAGTTGATACATAAGAAATTTCTTAGTTTCTAGATGATTAATATGTGGATATGCAAATTAACGTAATTCGTCTAAGCATGTCAATCCAACGTTATCAGGTAAGTGTAATTGTCAAAATGAAAGAGATAATGCACTACAGCAAATCATGAAAATTCAACCAAAATGAGGTTTACAATTATAAAGTAGGTAGGGAAGGATTTTATCATAAACTTGAACTAAGCCATAACAAACGGAGCATATCTTTTTTTCTGTAAATTATTTCCTACTTTGTTATATAAAATTTTATCCATATATTTATATAAGACTTACATAAATATGTGGATAAAATTAAATGACACAGATTAAGAACATTGCTGACGACTGAGAAGATTTTTTATTACCACAATCAAGTACCAAAAACAGTCCAATGTCTTTAATCCACTTACCACAATCCATAACAGTTCAATGTCTAGACTTAAAAAAACATCACTTAGCACTGTCTATAGGAAACAAGCGTGAACTAAGACCAAACATGAGGGACTCAATAGGTACAAGGACGTTGTTGGCTGAGACCCACTCTTAGAGCCAATTATCGATGGTAGAAATGTTTGAAAGGCTACAAGAACACGTCCACACTTTGACACTGTTGGTGCATGGGAGAACATCACACTGTTGAGGATCGCCCTATAGATTAAGCAGGATATAGGTTACAAACTCTACAGGCAGAAGGTAGGGGGCCAACATGCCACCTGCACCACCTTTATATAAGTCATATGAAGTTCAAATTGACTCGACCTGAAGTAAATCACACGTTAATATAGAACTCGCGTACAATATACGAAGTATACAAGAAGGGGGTTGAATTATGTAATCTTTTTGTGAATACACAAAACCTTTGTCATTTCTTGAAAAAGAAACTTTTTCAAGTATTAAATGAATACCAAGAGTGTTATACAAAAATAGTTACGTAGTTAAATCGCAAATAGCTTATATAAACTTGTATAAGAACAAGAGAAATTAAAAGTAAAGAGTTAGAAGATAGACGCTGTGATTTTTATACTAGTTCACCTCAAACCTTGGGCTACGTCCAGTTCTCAGAATTCTTTTGAGTTTTAACTATACTTCGTCAAATTTACAAGTATTCTTTCTTCCCTTCCAGAGCCTCTTCAGGTTTCTTACATTGAGTATTCTTTCTGTTATTTTAGCATCTCTAGGCTCTTAGCCTTTTCTTTCTCTCACTAGAAAGATATTGTGAGCTTTTTGTTAAAGTAAAGTACGCTCTCGTGTATCGCACTTTGAATACAAAATTTTTCGTAAGTAATAACTTGAAAACTAAAAGATTGTTCAGTCATCGACTATGACTTGTATTTATAGCCTAAGTCTTCAACTGCTTCTTGCTTCTTGATAACTATTTCTTGCTTCTTGCTTCTTGTAGAAACCGTTAATAAGTTGAGTTCTGTAACTAACTCAAACTGCTTCTTTTGTATTCTCACTTCTTCTGTGTTTTGAGCTTCTTTTGTGATTTGCGCTTCTTTTGTGTTTTGAGCTTTTTCCGTGTTTTGTACTTCTTCTGTGTTTTGATCTTCTTCTGTGTTTTGTGCTTCTTCTGTGTTTTGACCTTCTTCTGTGTTTTGCGCTTCTTCTATGTTTTGCCACTTCTTCTGTGTTTTGTCACTTCTTCAGTGTTTTGTGCTTTTTCTGTGTTTTGCCACTTCTTCTATGTTTTGCCACTTCTTTTGTGTTTTGCACTTCTTCTGTGTTTTGCGCTTCTTCTGTGTTTTGAACTTCTTCTGTGCTTTGAGCTTCTTCAGTGTTTTGCGCTTCTGTTGTGTTTTGAACTTCTTATGTGTTTTCTACTTCTTCTGTGTTTTGTCACTTCTTCTGTGTTTTGCCACTGCACACTTAACACACACATCAAAACAGTTTATTTATTTCTAATAATATTATTATTTGATTATCAACAAAATTATTATTCATGAAGTCTTTTTGACTTAACAATCTCCCCCTTTTTTATGATAGCAAATAATCATAATTTTAGAAAGATAAAAATGAATAAGTGAATATTATTCATATAATGAATAAGAACACAACAAAAGATATACACATGCATATAAAAATACACATATGAAAACAGAACAAACTTGTAATCTTATCTTCTTTTCTTCTTGCTGGTCTCCCCCATTTGCTATCTTTCTTCTGCTTCTACTCTTCTCTCCCTGTTTGTTATTAATCAAAAAGTTTACCGTAGATGCTTCATGATTTCAAAAAACATTTGTGGTATATCAATTCGGATCAACTTGAGGTCTTCTTCTATAGAAACTCGTAGATACGCTACTTCCTCATGTAGATCACCTACTGAGTCACTCAGATCATCCACCTTAGTATGAATTTCTTCAATCTCCTTAACTAAGGCTTCCTGACTCCATTGCGGTGTGTGACTAACTTCTTCTAGAACAATAATAGAGATTTGTTGAGATGTTTTTGTTGGATAGAAGTTTGTAGCAATAGGTGTTTTTGAAGGTAAAACATCTAATTCGATGATTTTAATAGCAGGAGGTTTGAAAGATTGTTTTCCTTCAAGGAAATCAAGGTCATCAGGTCTAGGTAGTTTTGGAATAGGTTTTCCAAGAAGGTGTAGGACATCTTTAATTGAAGATATAA
>JANIJH010000225.1:51977535-52000320 GCA_024520975.1 Erythroxylum areolatum
ACAAAAGCATTTACTCCATGGACATGTGGCATTTTTATTAAGAAAGAGACAAAATAGTAATAAAACAAAATTTGTAAAAGGAGTTAGGAACCCTAATGAAATTTGACTCATTATAGTCCAATGGTCCTAATTTCAATCCCAAAATAATATACTTAATATTACAGTGCCATTGGATAGCAATTTTCGCTACCGAAAATCAACCGGTTCGCCACTTGACGATTTTTTTCCGGTCCAGGAATTTTCTCCGGAAAATTTCAGAAAAATTCCTAAAAATTCCTTAAAATATAAAACACTCACTGGCTCACTCAGAATAATGTTTTAAACACAATAACTACGTTAATCACAATAAAATTGCATTAGGCTCATCTACCGGGAATGTCATGTATGCATGTACAGTGATTTGCATGTGCACAAATTCACTGTTTACTAATACTAGTATGCATGAACAATACTAATTAATCCCTATCAATCTTATCCTATGACAATTTACTATTTTACCTTTCCTGTCAGGGGTGGGATATTACATCTACATTACATTAGATTTATAATGCTAAAAGTACCATTTTGAAGACATTAAATGTAATGTAGATAACGAGAATTAAGATTTTAGTAACTTTTAGTATATGTTATAAATTTAGACTCTGACATGTCAATCAAGTAATCTAGATTTATAAAACACTAATATGATCTTTAAAATATTTTTTAAACAATTATTAAAACAAGTAATTTTCATCTAAATGTTTTACAAAAGATCTAAATAAGTTTCTACCGTTACTTTTGTTATCACTTTAAATGTGCAATGAGTACTACTTTAATGACGTTACAGTGCAATGAATACTATTTTGTAACATTAAGAAGCAAAGTGGTATAAAAAATAATAACAAAGACTTACGCAGTCGTTTTCTAAAATATTAAAATGCAAATCACCCTTTTAGTCAAGAAAATAAATTCTTAAGCAACCATATATCATTTTCAATAATTGTCTTACATGCCTTAAACCTACTTCTGACTTTATCATTAGAAATCTTGTGTCAAAAACCTCATACGATATTTTCCACATAAAATTTCTGGCAGACTGTGAATTGTAGTCTAAGGAATTTACGCCAAGCCCCGAGTCTCCAAAATCGAAAGCTACATCAAATAGCTTAACTGGAGATGGGCTAAAAGCTCTAAACTCCTACGAAGTAAGGCCCATTTGATTGTTGGTTGATTAGCTATTTTTGTGCTGATTTACCAATATCATTTGATTGACTTTATCAAAAAGCTATTTAATTTAATTGGTTGTTAGCTGGTTGGGTTGATTAATTCAACCCAACCAGCTAATTTGTAAAAAGTTCCAGATGAGGAGTGTTTTGGCCAAACAGCTGAATTAGTTGTTTAGCAATGACCATTCAACCCTAATTCTTAGTTGCTCTCCGATATCATTTATGTTATTTTGAACTACTGCTAGTCACAGGGGTGACTTAATTACTCACCCCGTGACTAAATGCTCACATAGTCACCCCCATGACTAGTCACAAATTACAGTGGTCTTGGTGCTGCTAACCATTTTTGTAATCAGGTTTATATGTTTTATGGAGTGGTCTTGTTATTATTATTGCGGTGGTCTTGTTATTATTATTATTATTATTAGATTTTGTTGTTATTTTTATTATTATTAGATTTTGTTGTTGTTGTTGTTGTTGTTGTTATTATTACATGTTTCATGTTTTTTACTAGAGTTATAAACTTAATTTTTGTAGAATTAAATATCTAAAATATAAATTACTATAAGAATATTCAACGAAATACTAAAATTTATAACATTCATATTCTTATAATTTTTTTTGAAGTCACATTCTCATAAGTCATTTTATATATAAACAGATAATACTAAATATCTAATTTTATCAAACAATAAATGACCAACAACTAATGCAATCTACTGGTCAAATCATTTGATATAATCAGTTATTAGCTAACAATTAATGCAATCAACTTATTGCCAAATATAGCCTAAGAGTGGTAATGAAAACACTTATGGAGAGTTTCAAGAAGATTATCATCTCAATACTTAGAGCCAAGGCCACGAGAAAGAATCAAAAAAGTTTAATAGCTTAAATAAACCAAAACTTTAATTAAATTAAAAGAAAAAGTCAGAGTAGTCCAGGAAAATGAGAAAAGTGATCCTACTTGAGAAGTAAGTTCACCAAAGCATTAACAGGTATTAAGATGAATTTCAGGTTGGGAAAAACTTCCAACTTATTATTTACGAATTTCCGCTGCTTAAGGACATTAATTACAAGATACAGTTATAGAAATTACTCCCATAATCACTCATGTATGATACAAAAATTAAAGCTGCTCCTAAAATCATGCCACAATAGTAATCAGATGACGACAGTTACATTGTGAAGAATTTAAAGCTGCAATATCTCAACACTATCCTTAAGTTGGAGCATGGAGATTACAAATGCTCAACTTATTCAACAAATGATGAATCCCAAGCATTTTAATGCACGCTTGGTTGCTAAAGGTTTTGCGCAGGTTGAAGGACTTAATTATCGTTGATTACTGTTGTGGCATGGGGTTAAGGAATTCTTTAGCCAAAGACATGCAGGAGAGTGTTGTTTGTACAGAAACAGCTCAAGAAATTTGGATAGAGATCTACGTAAGGTACGGGTAAAGTAATTCACCTCGACTTTATAAAATAAAGAATGAATTCTCCAACACGCTCCAATAGGATGGGCAGCCTCTAACTCAATATTATACCAAGTTCAAAAATTTAAGGCAATAATTGCAAATCTGCGATCCATTGAGGCTCTTCAATGCTCCTCAATTCCTACTAGGATTAAAAAGCAATTTCGATATCCATGGAGCTAACGCCTTCTCTCAGTCAAATATTTTCCTTGGCCCTTCAAGAAGAACAATCCTTTATGCAGAGGAATGAACAATCATCGACTGGTCTAGAAGGAGCAGCTTTTGCAGCAAGAACTGACCACAGAGGAACCGAAGATACTCGCACAAATAGAAGCCAAGCTTCAAGATTTCGATCAAGCAAAAGCTGCGAACATTGCGACAAAACCGGGCATCTCACGGCAAAATGCTTTAAGATAATAGGATATCCATCAAATTGGAGAAGTAATCAACAAAATCGACGTAGCCATGGCGGTGGAGGCGAGAACAATTCAGGGCAAAGACAAAGCTAGATGGCGGCAGCTGGCCGCCAACTATCCAACTCAAATGAAAGACAATGGCGTGAGCCAACACTCAACAATGGTGAATCCAATAGCATACTGAAACCACAGATCCAGCAAGCTCTTCAATTTACAGCAGACCAACACATCAAATTGATGGAAATTCTTGAACAAACCAATAACAGCACGTCAAATCATGGTTATGAGGCATTGGCTAATTTTGCAGGTAATTTGCATTTTATTATACGATTGATAGATAGTAGCATTGAGATGTCAAGCGTGAATAGAAATTTTATATTGGAAAGAGATAGAGCTAATAAAAGATATATATGCAGCACCTCACACTTATAATGTATATACGTGAATATACCAACAATATTCGAGAACATATTCTACAAAGGTAGCATACTAAAACAGTCAGTCAATTATAATCATTAAAAACTTTCACGCATCACATGTATAAAACCAATAATCAAATTAGGCCCTTTTTTATAAACATCATAATCACAATTAATATTACACTCATTGATCAATCTCATTTACAAATATTTTCAATTTGGGAAGTTATTATAAAACAGAATTATTCAGATACACGTGATACAATAATTGCGGAATACATTCTTTAATACAAAATAATGAAAATTCTATGCAGATACAAATTGATCCCAACCTTTATCTCTTACTCGAATGTACTAGTTAGACTCTAATTTGTCTAATTGAAAATCTTCTCGAAGCCTGAAAAATGTTGCAAATTTTGAGTTGACTTTTGCGAACTCAGATAATGGATTATCCTCGATAACTCACTCAATCACATAACACATAAATTCATCAATTCATCAATTCAACATGTTGTCATACATTCATGTAATGAAATGCATCACATTCACATATATTCAATCAATCACTTGCGTTCGATTTTACATTCACATTCACATTTTTCATCGGATCAATGTTCGACATTCAACAAAAATCTTGTGAATCACTTATTTCATTCGCATTCACATTTAATAAAGCACTTCCTATGTTCTCACATTTGTCAAACTCCTTGGACTATTAATGTTTGGAATTGTCTTAATCACATTCACATTCAGTAGTAATTCAATACAGAAATTTAAAACAGAACAAACAATAAAAGTGAAACCATCTAGGTCGACTCATAATACGCTCCAAATTAGCATTTGCTTCCTTGATCCGGAAACATCTGGATGCGGACATTCTATCTTGTATAACAACATTATCCAATACACATATTGCACACACATTATTAATTGCACAATCACATAAATATTCAATTATACACATATGCATATATGTAATGTATAATGCATGCTCAAATTGACTATTCTGGGTATGTTTCCCTAATCACATGTCTTGATCATTCAAACCTTATCATTTGTATGTGTCTATCTTATTTTTAGGTTTACACCTCAAGAACACTTGATTATTCTAATATCAGAATTTAATTACTCGTCATTTTTTTCAAACATTATATGCTCTCAAAATATCCAATTCTCATTCACCTTTACTTGATACACATTACTCATATCCTTACAATCATATTCACATTTCTAAGAACACTTTTATATCATTAACAACTCATAACTTCTGATTTGAGATACATTCATATATCATATCTTGTGAAACTTAATCTTCCTAAGTTCATCAATCAACCATTTACCAATCCTTTCCCTAGTTAATTTAGATGGCAATGAAATTTGGTGGAGGGGAAGGACAATGTGTTAGGAGCTTGTGGTTCAAATTTCAAGTCAATCGGAGTCCGGAGAAGGAGTTATGGTCAAAAGAGTGAAGGGTATTAAAAGCTGTCAAACAGTAGTGCACCTCTTCTGTCATGATTGTGCTTGTGCACAATCGTGCAATCACTTGACAATCCCTTACAAGAATGATCGTGCAACTCCCTGATATTCCTCTCTGTCATGATCATGCACAGATGTTTTTTCTCTATCACGATCATGCTTATGCATGATCGTGCGGCTCCTTGATGTTCAAGCACAATCGTGCAATCTTCCTGATGTTTCCTCTCTATAATGATCATGCTTGTGCACAATCGTGCACTACCCTAATGATTCCTTTCTATCACGATCGTGCTTGTGCATGATCGTGCACTACCTAATGATTAATTATTCAAGCTTCATTCTAGCTTCTCTCCAAAACATATTTTTGCGTCAAATTTTGCATCACCATTTTGACAAAGAAAATAAGATATTTAGGCAATACATTATCTAAAAAAATGATTTGTTTATGTCTTAATTTTCTAATGAAATCAATTTCATGCAGTTTGGTTCTATATTCTGCAAATTATACTCAAAATACTACAAACTATTCCCAAATTACGTGAACACACAATACTCAACTTCAAGATAAATTTTGAAACTCTTAGAGATAGAATTAAAATTTGATTCCTCATAAAACAATATAGCCATATGTATATAGTTTAATATAAACTTAAAATAATCTCATTTGGATGTCTACAGGTCAAGATATGACAAAAATACAGATGCATGTTCAGTGGAAATATTACAGCTAACAATGACAAAAATATAGATGCGTGTTCAGTGGAAATATTACAGCTAACACATTCCAGCACACATTGGCCTTCATTTTAAACTTTACTTTGTCTCAAAACTATCATCCTACTTCTTCTCATTTCAAGACAATACACTGACCTTTTCTTTGGCTTTAAACTCATTGTAGTTCATCTTTATAACAGCTACCAATAATCCACGTGGTCACACCTCAAAATAGAACTCATATATCAAGAAGAATAACATATTAGTTACTTGTTTAAGCTTCAAGATCTTCAAAATATCACTTAACCCTAACTTTCCTTGAACCATACGATCATCATCATAAAAGGTGGAGTAGGTTAGATTCTTCTTCAAGAAGAAGATACATGATCTTGAAGAAACATATGAAAATGATGGCAAAGTTCACAATGGTGAGACTTGAAGGTATCGTGGAAATGAAGAAGAAGAAGTGTAGAAGATGAAAATCGTAAATGAAGAGAGAAGGAGAAAATGTCAAATGAAAATGAAAGACAAAGGATAGTCTTTCAAATGAAGGAAATATCGTGCATGGGTGTGTGGCATGGCAAGCGACACTTGTCACTTGCCACATGTCACCACTTCTTTCTCAACCAGTCCATTTATCTCCAATTTCTAATCCAATTGATTCCCAATTTTCAATTACATATGTAATTAATTCCAAATGTCATTTATCAAAATTTCTACAGCCATCTGTCACTTTATTTTTGCTACTATTCATCAATTGTCTCGCCTCTTGACATTTTTTTGGTCCAAAAATACCCTTAATTCTAGAAAATTCTTAAATTTCACCAAAAATTCTAAATCACTACTCAACTTTTAAGATACAAAATCCATAATTCACATTATGATCACATTAAAACAATCATTGATATGCAAAAAAGTCAAATGAATGCATGAACAAATCATCGTAATGTGTGTAAAATTCAAGTTTATGTGTGTGTATGCTAACATTATGCATGATTATGAAATACATTTTTCTAATCTCTCATTGCTATTTCTCATTTACAGAAATCTAGGATTCTAACCTTTAGTATAGAAACGGGATGTTACAATATAAGAGGAAATGACCCATAAACCTAATGCCTTAAGGTTTTAAGTTGAAGTGTGTGTCAAAGCCCATGAATATGTTCCCTCAGTAGGCCTATATTGAAGATCTCTCATGAAAGTGGACTCTCCTAATCTAACAAGCGGTATAAGAGCCAAGGTTTTTTCTTAGTATGCTCTGTGGTTGCAGTGTAGTTTGATCTTCCACGTCAGAAATTTTTTTTCCTTAAGCTATTAGCATTCCGCATTGATAGCTATTGAATAAAAATTATAACAGAGATGGCAGAAATCAACAATACGACTGCACTAACTACGTCGACAGCTTCTACCTCATCTATTTTAGTAAGAACTACTGTGACAAATGTAAGATTTGTGGTGGAGATTTTTTATGGTACAAGTCATTTTGTCATGTAGCAAATTAAGATTCAAGATGCCCTTTTTTAGCAAGGTCTTGACATCGCTATTGAGGAAAAGAAACCAGATGATGTTGAGGAGAAAGATTAGAAGACTATAAATCATTTAACATACGGTAAAATTCGATCGAGTCTCTCCAGAGAGAAAAAGTATGATTTCTTAAAAAAAAACTTCTACATCTAAATTGTGGAACGCGTTGGAAGTGAAATTCTTGAAGAAAAGTAGTCAGAATAAGTTCCATATAAAGAAAAAACTGTTTCATTTCTCTTATGTTCAGGATACCACTATAAATGATCACTTTACCAATTTTACTCAATTAGTTACTGATTTAATGATTTTGGATCTGACATTGGAAGATGAATATCTGGCTTTGATATTGTTGGGATCCCTTCCTAAGGAGTTTGAGTTTCTTAAAACTATTCTACTTCATGGAAGGTTTATGTGTCTTAAGGGGGAGTCCATGCGCAATGTGGAATCAAGTGTGAGTACGAATCACACATTGAAAAGAGATGGAGCTAATGAAGGACTTATAAGTGGAAAGGACCCATAAACCCAACGTCTTAAGGTTTTGGGTTGAAGTCTGGTGTTAAAGCCCATAAGTATGTTCCCTCACTAAATCCATGATGAAGATCTCCTATGAAAGTGGGCTCTCCAAATCCAACAAGTGGTATTAGAGCCAATGGTTTGGCAAGGGACGAGTATAAAGATGGTAGTTAGATCCCGTGGTTGCTTCCCTATGAAAAAGAGTAAGGAGACTCCTAGTAGGCCCAAACCGGTAGAGTAGAAGGGCTCTTGGTGATGCCATATACTCAAGCTACTAAGCAAAAAGGTTTTCGCTCAAGGGGAGTCCAAGCTCAATGTGGAAGTCCATATTTAAAGGGGAGATTGTTGGAATGTCAAGTGTGAGTAGGAATCTCACATTGTAAAGAGATGGAGCTAGTAAATGACATATAAGTAGAAAAGACTCATAAATCTAATGTCTTAAGGTTTTAAGTTGAAGTGTGGTGTCAAAGCCCATGAATATGTTCCCTCACTAATTCCATATTGAAGTTCTCCCATAAAAGTAGACTCCCCAAATCCAACGTGGATAATGGTGTCTCTGACCACATTGTTGGAGACAGAAGTATCGTTGATGATGTTAAGTATCTCTTTACCTATCTGAAAGTAAAAATACCAAATGGCTCTGCCCTCTTTGTATCTCATATTGATGATGCCCAACTTTCACCAAATATCAGTATAAAAAATGTTATTTTTGTTTGGCTACAAATGCAACCTCCTCTCCGTTGCCAAAGTCACAAGGGACTTAAATTGTTTGGTAACTTTTTTTTTCGAATTTTTGTGCCTTTCAAGAGCTACATTCGAGTATGCTAATTGAAGTGGGTAGACTTTAAGATAGAGTTTACAAATTAGAAGGCGGCCATAGATCACAGTGTTTTTGAATTAGATATCACCTTGTGGCATACGCGCTTAGGCAATCCTTCTTTTAGTGAACTAAAATTAACACCTAACATTTCTGTTTTAAGCAATTTTAATCATATTTGTGATGTGTCTCATGAGGCCAAACAAACCAAACTAGAACCAAACTACCCTTTTTAGCTAGTAATAAGAACAGTGCTAAACCTTTTGCACTTATTCATGTCGATCTTGGGGGTGCATACTCAGTCTTTTCACTTAGTGGTGCCCATTATTTTTTTTAACTATCGTTGACGATTATTCTGGATGTACTGGGGTTTTTCATTTGAAGAATAAGTCTCAAGCCTATCATTTTTTAACCATGTTCTGTCATTTTAAACAAATCAGTTTGGAGGCCCTGGATGCCCGGTACAGGCTGTAAGAAGTGTCAATGGAGTGAATTTGTCTTTAAAAGGCCTATGAGAAATTTTTTTGCTAGCCAAGGGATTAATTGTCAAATTTCTTATGTTGATACTCTACAACAAAATAGCAGGGTGGAACATAAACATGGCCACATTCTTGAGGTGACGCGTGCACTGCATTTTCAAGCTCGTTTACCCTTAAAAGTTGTGGGGAAAGTGCGTTTTAACTTTTAACTGCAATTCACCTTATCAATTTGATGCCGACTCCCGTTCTTAAAGAGAAGAGTCCATATGAGGTATTTTTCAAAAGAAAGCTTGATTATAATCATTTAAAGGTGTTTGGATCACTTTGTTATGCTAATAATCACGATAAAACCACGTGATAAAATTCTCCTAAAGCCCATCGATGCACTTTTCTTGGTTATGCTCATGGTCAAAAGGGCCACAAAGTTTAGGATTTGGAAAGAAAAAGGATGTTTGTGCCAAGGGCGTGATATTTTATGAGACTGAATTTCTTTTCAAGTCGATTAGCCAGCCTAACCTCTCCACATCAGGAGTACAAGGAGTGCAAATTGAAAGTCTACAAATTGACCCAATTTCGTATCTTGTAAATTCCACACCCACAGACACTACAGCACCTCATACGGACCATTTATGCTCTCAACAGACCCAACAGGAACAAGATAGTGATGTACCTGTGCCTAATATTGGCAGCCACACTGACACCAATGTACAGCTGCTATATCTCAACAGTTATGAGGTCATACGGTTACTACCAACACCAAGGCTGCAGAAGATTTGAGTTGATAGCAAATAGATAAAATCCGAAGTCAATATCTCAGAAGTCCAAAGACATGTCTGATAGCCGTTGATAACCATTAACTTTCTTGTAAGTCCGCAGTATACCAGCAAGTCGAGAGGCAAGAGTTTTCATTTTACTCCAGTGCTACATTGATGTGCAGATAATAGATTCAACATTAGTAATCAACCCAATTTGACTCAAATTCTATGATAAGCTTAAAGTTTGGAAATCGGTATGGCAAGAAAGTTTTGTGCGCACGCACCACCAGCACCGATAGGGTCAAAATAAAAGAAGATTATGAAGATAATCATGATGTCTTTATCCAAAACTTAGTTATTTCTAGTGCATAAACAATGTCTAATGGAGACTCATATGAAGATAACAATGTTGTCATCTGAAACATAATAGTAATTTTAGCGCACAGCAAACGATATCTAATACGAAGATTGTTCAGTACCTATACATCCTCACAAAACGTCTTTTGTTCTGCAATTGTTAATATTCATATATTTGAAGTTCATCCTCTCCACACCTGAGTTGATGAACTAAACACACGTTGGATTTTCGGAAGGAGATTAGCGGAGGTGAAAAATCACTTGTAGCCAGGTGGTGGATAAGCATTAGAAGGTGGATAATTGGGTGGGGGATAACCAGCTGCCGGGTAGCCTTGAGGCTGAGGAGGTGGATAACTGTAGGGTTGCCCATATGATGCTTGAGATGCATATCCAACCAAGGGAGGAAGTGGTTGATCAATGCGTGACATCTGTTGAACTGGGGGCACTGCCATTGGTTGGGGTCCAAACTTGCCATCGCGTTTGTCCATTTCAATTTTGTGCTGTGTCTGTAAACAATCAAG
This sequence comes from Erythroxylum areolatum, assembly GCA_024520975.1. NCBI lineage: Eukaryota > Viridiplantae > Streptophyta > Magnoliopsida > Malpighiales > Erythroxylaceae > Erythroxylum > Erythroxylum areolatum. The sequence continues at coordinate 51,988,206 of JANIJH010000225.1, forward strand.
ACATAAGAAATTTTCATATTTGATAGAGAAAACGGTCAAGCTTTCTAAATGTATTTATGTGGATTTCATGCCTACCTGCATGCAAGCGCAAACCCTGACCACCAAAAAGAAAAAAAGAAAATTAATCATTAAGTTGACGTTAAATTGGGGCTGAGCGATCAAGTTGCTTAATGGCTGATAGTATGTTAGAAATTTAAATAAATTCTTACGTGCAATACACCATATTTGCCAAACATGAAAGTAACTGAGAAGCCTCTTGAATTTCCTCGCTTCCAACAATCATTGCAACTATGGAAAATATGCATGCAATTTGTTGCAGGCAGAACATGAAACCCTGCATATGAAATGAAGGCATGTTTAATGAATTTTTAAATCAACAATGTCTACGAGTACACACACACAAACACACACACACACACAGAGAGAGAGAGTACAATGATGCAATTGTCACATTGTGTTGTCTGAATATTGAATTCATCTTGCAACAAGAAGCGGGTAGAGGCTACTGAATTTCCAAAGCAGAGGAATACCTGGGCATTGAATTTCAAATATGTTAACGCTCGGATAACTGTGTTATAACATAAAACAAACAAGAAAATCAATCAACAATGCCATGACATGATAAGATATTTCCTTCTTTTGAATCATTATTGAGGAAATATTTCTTTCTGAGCATAAGCTAAATTTCAGCAAAGTTGTCAATCTTTCTTTTCTTTATAACTTTCTCCTCTTGGGACAGATTATCAGACTGGTGTGGCAAAATAGCTAATATCTAGGGCTTCAGGGACTCAGATGACTGCTGCAATTCTTAATTCAACTGTAGCTCAATGCAGAAAAAAACTGTAATAGACACTCTCTACAAACCAAGTTGATCAACCTTTAAGAATTTCACAAAAATAAGAATAAAAAATAATTCTAGACATTCAAATTCTAGCTGTGCTGAATGTAATATGTTGTTCATGAGTCCTGACATTCCCATGACGAAGAAACCAGATGACCACAAAAACTAGTTTATATCCATGGAAAGTTTTTTAACTGTTCTCTTTTTCACCTTGGTCATACTCTCTTAAACTAGGCAAGTTATCTAACAATTTTCAGAATTCAATAGAAAATTCACCTGATAAGTTGGTTTAGGTCCTTAACCTTTATGCATTTGGAGTTGAATTTTCGAGAAAGTAATTTCTAAATTCAGCAAGGGCACTGATATAGGACAAATGGAAGAAATATTAACTAATATTTAAACTCACAAAATTTGGAATATATGACTGGAACGTAGGGTTGGTTTAGTTAGAATTTAGGGCTTTGGTTGCTGGAAATTTAAGGTTAGAATTGCTTGAATTTAGTGAAGAACACAAGTAAGGGAGGATAAGAAACTAGGAATCACTCTTAAGGTCTAAGAATCACTCTTCGAATAAAGCATTACAACTTCTAGTTGAAAACTTATGTTTGTAGAAAAATTTCAGAATAACTTGTTATTGAAGGATTAAATATATTATTCTAACAAGAATGGATTCTAAAATATCCAAAATTGAATCATATCCTAATAAAAAATTCTTTATTTTTAAATAAGCTTAAATCCTAACAAACTAGGATTTAAGCTAATAAAGAAAACTTAGCATAAATTAAGTAACCCTTGCTGTCCGTTCAATTTTCATTCTTCGTCCCGCTAATTTAAAACTTGTGATTGATTGATTTGTCCTCGTTTATTTCGTTTATAAAAGGCTAAGCTCGTTTGCATCAATTATCCCCGGCTTTGCTAAAGTTATCACCGACGTAGAATGAGACAAACACTACTCATATAAGTCTAGATTCAACTTTTGAAATTCAGTTTCTAAATCTAGATTCAACTTTTGAAATTCAGTTTCTAAATCCAAGTGCTATCAGAAATTAATCATCCTTTCCACTTGACAAAAAACTGTCAATACCCACTAACTCTTGTTACTACTATTTGTTCATCAAGAACATCTTCTATCTCTTCTTTAAGATGAGGAATGATTAGGATTCTCACAACTGCAGTAGGGGATTGGATATCATCATGTCCATAATAAATAGTTAAGTCTGCAATAATAAAACATTGAATTCCTTACCATCACCATATCCCCTTCATTGAATTACCCAATTGATGATGTTGATCAGCATGTTCTTTATAAGTCAAGTTGATTGTTATCTTTCTTCATACATAATCAAACATATCTCTCATGTGTTACGCAAAACCTTCAGCTTTAACACTAACTCATGTTGTTTGGGGTAAAGGAATCAAATCAATAGGCTTTCTTCCTTAAACTCCTAAAACTCTCCCAAAAGGATTCTTACCCATTAACCTATTTATAGAATTGTTGTATCTGTCATAAGAGGAATTAGGTCTCAATTATTCACATTTTCTCCAACCAAACATCTTAATAAATCTATCAAGCTTTTATGCACCACCTCCGTTTGTCCATTAGTTTAGAAATAAAAAGAACTTGAAAATTGAAGCTTGGTATTCAATGTTTTCCATAAAATTTTTTAAAAATAACTCATAAACTTCACATCACAATTAGATATGATGGTTAAAGGTAATCCATGGAGACGTACAACCTCTTTGGGAATGATTTTAGCAATATAGACAACATCATACGTCTTGGAAAATGGAATAAAATGGCTAATCTTTAAAAAGCTATCAACCACCAAGAAAATAGAATCATAACCTCTTATATCTTTAGGATCCATACTTATGTCCTAATATGGTTCATGAGGCATAAGCAGTGATATGTATAATCTAGAGTTTTGTTTCTTTCCTTTAACTAATTGACATTTTCAACATTCTCATATAACCTTGAACACGTCTAGCTTTAAAGAAGGCCAATAAAAGTGATCTTCAATTATTGCCATAGTTTTATCTCCTCCAAAGTGTCTTGCAGCCCCTCTTCCATGTAATTACCAAATTAGGTACTCCCTTATAGAAGTATTGGGTCAGCAAAGTCAATTTCCTTTAAAAAAGGTAATCATCATGGATCACAAAGGGGAAGTGGTTGTCTTGCATCAGCTGCCTTGTTCTCAACTCTTGCTCAATATTTAATAACAAAGTTATATTGCACTAAAAATTCTCAACTCCTATGTGTTGCCATTGTGAACCAAAGCTCTAATACCATATTAATATAGGAAATATGATTGATATTACATTGTTGGAATATCAAATTTCATGGCTGAATTTCAACTAGGAATACTGAAATATTCAAAATTGAATCCTATCCTAATAAAGAATTTTTATTCTTAAATAAGCTTAAGTCCTAAATAAACTAGTACAATATAACTTATTATTATTTCCTATTTAAAAAAGAAAACTTAGCATAATGTAAGTTGCCATTGCTGTCACTTCAATTTCCATTCTTCATCCCACCAAATTATAAGTTTGTGGTTGATTAATTTGTCCTCTTTTATTTCGTTTATAAATTCTAAGCTCTTTTGCATCAAACACATCAAAACAACAGCTACATATGAACCAAGACAAATGAACTTCATACCTCAGTTGCCAAGCAAAGCTCAGGGCACCTACTTTCGCCGCACCTTCCACTGCAAGGCAAATAGCCAGCACAACAAACATATCTACAACAAAGATAGTCTATGTTGGACATTTCTTTTATCTGATTCAGAGCTATAAATGAATTTGTGCATCAATTACCTTGACATGTCATTATAAAGAGCCCTCTTACGAAGCAAGTATGAGACACATGGCGCACTACAGTTGAATGAAAGATGATTAGGTACCTTATCAAAAACATCCATCATAATTATAACCTCACGATGTCCAAAAGTGATTTAGAAGGTTTCCCTATCATTAGCTAAAAGTCAATGTGAACAAAAGTATGCATATACATTTTGAATTCCATGTATGCTTCTCTTGACATATAACTGTTGAGATATAGCAGCTGCACATTCTTCACAATTTAACAGTCGTGCTTTGAGACCATAAGAAGAATTCAAGGTTGGGAAAAACTTCCAACTTACTTTTTATTTATGAATTTCTGCTGCTTAAATACAATTGCCAGAAGACACAGTTATGGAAATTACTCCTATAATCACTCCTATATGTTATGAAAATTAAAACTGTTCCTAAAATTATGCCACAACAGTAATCAGATCACGACAGTTACATTGTGAAGAATGTACAACAGCTATATCTCAACAATAACGAACAACAGATATGCTCTTTTTGTAATTGATGCAAGTCACATACAACACATAGTTAAAGAAGAATTCGAATACAATAAGGGATAAAACACAGCAATGCTAGTTTGACAAAGTCTTTGAAGTGAAAAAATGATGTGCACTAGATGTGGCATAGTTTTCTAACCTTTACATGCACAATACAAAAAACTCCACAGCAATGCACCTAAGATTTTCTTTCTTCAAAGTAGGTAATGTCAATCATGAATCAACAATTCCTAGAACCCTTTACCCTCCAACAAGCATGAAGCATGAAGCAAGAAAAATGATGTTTAATTGCTGAAAGAACAGATAAAGGGGGTAGAAATAGGGGCTATTTTATGTTGAAACCATTAAGAGAATCAGAAGGAAACCTGGGAAGAATGTGTATATTTATCAATCGAAGCAAAAATGTACTATGTGTAACAACAGGAATAAGTCTATAAGAGCTACAGTGGAGGATATCATAGAATGAAGTAATTGAAAAGGAAAATCTAAGGAAGCTCCTTCCATTTCCATCACCATTTGCACAATATAATCTAGTTCAAGCTAACTGAATAAAATCTCAAGCTCGCAGAATTCTGGGAACAGTGACAACTCAATGGCACAAGCGCCCAAGTGCAAGGCTCAATGAAATGAGGTACAAAAACTAGTATAGGGGAGTTCACTTTCAACAACAATTTTTGCTTCTTCTGATCATCATGAAAAGGATATGATGGAGGATGATAGAAATTATTGAATAACGTTACTCTGCCCCCAAAGAGAAAAACAATCAGAAATCTACTATGTATAAAAATATGAAAAGAAAAAAAGGACCATCAAAGGTAAGGAAGTGTGTGTGTGTGTGTGTGTGTGTGTGTGTGTCTATATATATATATATATATATATTTCAAATCACCATATTTCAAACAAAATCATGACCTACCAAAGTCAACCAAGGCTCTCGTAAGCACGTCAACTATTTCAGCATAAACCCATCAAGAACACAACGTCGAACAGAACAAAACATGATCTAAGAGGTAAATACTAGGAAAATCGGCAGATCCAAATTTAAAAGAAAACAAACAAAAGATCAAGAGCACTCACCACCACAAAGCAAAGCAACAATCTGCATATGAGCGCCCAACCAGAAACCCAAAGCCGGAAAGACAAAGACAACAATAATAGAAATATAATCAACATCAATAACAACACACATAAATCTCAATTAATTATGATATATATAGATAATACGCAGACATGGAGTGTCAGCTTGAATTGTGCTCATGAGATCGGTGTGCCAGAGATTGCGATAGTTCTGGCGAAGCTCCATCTTCTCCAAGTGTGCTTGGGAAGCCATTTGTGTCCCAAAGATCTCTGTCAAGCGGAAAAGGGAAGACACTTTTAAACACAAACAAAGCTTTTCAAGGAATTCAATTCTGGTTTCACAGGATAAAAGCTCTTGCCAACAAGACCCAAAACCCTAATTTCGCTGATTTTCCTTTGTAGGTGTAGGGAAGAGGCTGACTTCAATGGCGAAGTACCCGAGAGGAGACGACGACTTCAACTTCAACAGGGACAACTCATTTTCGCAGTTGGAAAAATGAATTAAATATATAAACACCTTTACACGTTATTTACAATTGACTAGACTAGTCTTGGAGATGGGATGGGTCAACTTGAAAATTTCCAAAAGATGTTGGGGCGGTCTGCTCAATTAGGAAAAGAAAAAGGGGAAAATGTGAAAATTTGAGTCCTTTTTATAGCCTTCGCAGCTGAAGTGGACTAGCTCCAAGTGTGTTTTCTCTCAACTCTCAAAGACTACATCTTGACTCTTTTGAGAAAGAGAGAGTTGTTTGGCATTTGTTTGCCTTGTTGCTATGGAACTGTCAAACTTGATTAAACAAATGAGAGCCCAAGTCTGAGTTGTACTGGTTTCTGCTCATTCCATTCTCAATATAGAGACAAACAAATATCATCAATAGAGAGGGTACCAGCACCCTACAAAAACTCTTCTCAGGTTTCGTCAGTTTTAAGATTTCAGCTTAGTCAAATGTCTTCTCATCCCTTTGTTTTTGATGGCTCTTTCTACCAACATTCTACCCCAGAAATGGTCTCCAATGATGCAGACATCTTCTTCCCTGAGCCTTTCTCTCCCTTTCATGACTCTGCCATTGACATCTTCCAACACCTTTCAAACAACCAAGACACTCAAAACCCAGTTCTCAATTCCAACTCTGTAGACAGTTTTAGCGCAAATATCCTCTCATCTTCACCTCCAACTCACCAACTGAAGAATTTGACTCTTTACCAGACAACCAATATGCAGCCTCTGGCAAATGGTTCAGATTTTGCTGGCACTTCTAATTTAACAAATGGGTACTATGATTTCCCTGGATTGGATGCTTTGGAGGTGAAAACTGAATTGGGCTCTGATCTTTCTTGTAACTACCGGTTCTTTGTGCCTAACAGTTATAGTGGTTCAGAAAATGTGGCAAAAGTGATGCAAAGAAGCTACAGCAGCAATTCTTTTGATAGCAAACCCAGCTTTGTCTATCAACCTCACTTTGATACTCTCTTGGAGTCTTCAAGTTATGAAAATCAAGGCCTAAGCTCACCTGAAAACAGCTTTCTTATTAGCGACCTCAGGAGGGTTTGCAGTACTGGAGATTTGAAGGTTGCGTCAATCTCTGATTACTCTCACTCCAGTCCCTTGTTTTTGTCCTGTTACACATCACCCACATAAGTTACAAAAGGGCATCTTTTCTGTTTTGTTTTAGAATATTAAAGCAGCACACCCAACACAGGGGTCCTTTTCAAGCCCCTCAGCTACAGAGACGTCCTTAATCGAAGAAGCAAATTTCAAAGTAGGGCGCTATAGTGCTGATGAGAGGAAGGAGAGGATTTCAAAGTACAGAGCCAAGCGCAACCAAAGAAACTTCACAAAGACAATCAAGGTAATAAACCTAATGTTAAACAACAAAACTTGCCTTTTCCAGACCAAGAATATTTCAATTGAGGATGTTCAGTATTTAACATATATATGGACTCTTTCAAGAAGCCAATGTTTTCACGAGTATAATAACATCACTGATGTTAATGGGCTTATGCTTTATGTTTCTGTTGATTCAAGTATGCATGTCGTAAAACACTAGCCGACAACCGACCACGAATACGTGGAAGATTCGCACGCAATGACGAGGCTGGCGAGATTCCCAAGGCTGCATGTTTTGTTAGGGATGAAGACGAAGATGAGCTCTGGGTATCATTTGTTTTCAGTTTGTCTTTACGTTCTGCAAAAAAATTAGGTACTTTAAACGAGTCAAGTCTCATGGACTGGTATCTTGTCCTTGTAGCACTTTGATGGATTGCATGAGGAAGAAGATGGGCCATATCGAGGAGGAGGAGATTGTGCGAATGGTTATGACCAAACGCAGTTACAGTACCATAGTTATGGTTATTGACAGTTGGTGAAGCATTTTCTTTAACATGGCCAAAGGCTTTTGTCTGTTAGAATGTCTTAGGGCCGTACAACATAAGTTTTAAGGCGAAAACAAAATATAGGCCTTTTTTTTTAAATAAAAGTGGACAAACCACGAAAAAAGTTATGCGGTTGGTAGCTGTTTTGTAGTTTTTAGCAGTTACTAGCTCTCTGCTGGGGTTCTCCTTAATTCCGGTTTATGTAATCAATTTCTCATATCAGTATAGTAGATACATGGGAATCAATAATGGGTGCAACACTTCTGAATTTGAGCAATGTATGTTGTTGTTCTTATTTGAATACATAATCCTGGAGAAGCACTAGTGCTTAACTTCGATAGTTGTTTCTGAACAAGATCTTGTTTCCACAGCTTGAAATTCTAAGAGTAAAACAATAGCATGCGTAATTATTTTTATTAACGTCGCTGATATCAAAGATAAAGTAGCATGGTTATGTATAAAATCTTAGTGGCTCCAAATTCTTCAATTTTGGATCTAAGTTCAAGCATTTGAAATTAAATATAATATAATGGGTTGGACTATAATTTAGGTCTAACTTGCAAGCTCTTTTTTAACAAATTTATATAACCAAGTCTTGAAATTTTTTTTTTCATGTTTCATCTTCAACTATCAAGTTAGTAACATTAAAAAAAAAAATTTCTTACAAGAGAATGAGTTAGAAAAGAGTGGCGTTATTCTCCGTAATTGTCATTACTTTTATAGTAAATAGTAGGTCCATATGATGCTATCATCTCCATCAAATATAATATTGAAATTTTCTTAATTTATTGGGTCATGCAATAGATATTGGTCTATAGGATTTTTAGCTCAAGTCTATTTCAATTGTAAGATTGTTTTAACTAAATTTTAGGCATGTGTCTAAGAGCTTGGTAGCTTACATTATATATGTCATTTTAATTATAGATCTATTATCTCTTCTTCTTCTTTTTTATCAACTTGTCAGACAATCTCTTGGCATATTGTCTTTTTATTCACCAACGGTCAGCCTACAATTCAAACCTTATTTTTTTTCAAATTAAGTTTTAGACTGTAGGTTATTGAGCTAAAATCAGGGTGACTAGGTTTTAACAATAGATCTATAATTGAATTTTGAACTTAGGTGTTTGAGTTGAAGCTATGACGATTCAAAATTTTCAAGGATTTTATGACGATTCAAAATTTTCAAGGATTTTATCTCCATAGGATGTGGTCCTCCCAAATTTCAAGCAATTTCATTTAATCAAATGTTGTTACGTGAATGTCTGTCATCTTCATATAGTAATGTACCCTTGGTTTGTTTCTTTCAAGATAATGTTTGCACATAACGGTTAATCAAGTGGAGATTTGTATTGTCAAGTATATAATTGAATCTAACATCGAGCCAAGGTTAGCAAGACAAAAACTTATCATTGTCAATAATATGGATCCTCGTACTAATAATGATTGGCTGTCAAATCTTGTCTGTCCCTTGCCTTATGAAAGACTTTGAGCTTAGAAATGCAAGTTCAAATTCAAGGTGGGATTTCTTATAGTTGTTGCTACTACATATCTTATGATAAGAAATTACCTGAGCGATATAAGATTAGATTTTAACATTATATATCTATAATGATTGGAAACTATAGACTCATAAGAAAGCATGTTTTTTAGGCTTGGGAAGATAAGCATTTATGATAACAGCTCTAGGTATGGTATGAAGTTTACACTGGACGATTTTTATGTCAGGTTTTTAAAAAACATTGGAACTTAATTGCATCCTCATTCTAGGTGTTTTATATCAAGCATCTTAATAGTCTGTTACTTAGGATAACAATAGACTTGCTCACATTCAAAGTGTTGGGTTTTAATCTTGCATCATATGCATCAAAAATAGAAAACAATAGTGGAAATATAAAACAAAACCTAAAAAGCCAAGAACTTTCAAGTGCCATTAGATGTAACTTTAACAAAACATGAACTTAAGATGTGTACCTTACAATCTCCTTCGTTCTTTGTTGTCTTCACCTCTTCGGGTTGTCGTAAACCACGACGATCTAACGAGAATGTCTCTAATGATATCCACGCGAAGAACGAAGCCCGAAACCTCTTAGGAAGAATGGCTAGAACACACATAAAGTGTTAGCTTTATGATGTATTCTTTAAGAGAGTGTTTGTAGAGAGTAAGAGAAGATGATTAACACTTCACTAAAAAGTCTCTTGTTTTCACACAAAACTTGCATGAAAATTGATGTTTCTTACACCCTTTGGCCTCCTCTAACCCTTAACATCAATGGAGAGTTAGTGGGGATTAAATGGTTTTTAATCCCACTTAATTTAGCATGAAACTTCCATCCCTTCTTTAAAGTGTAATTTTGTCATCTTGCTTATTAAAGGGCAATTTTTGTCATCTTACATAATAAGCAAGATTCACATGTGTCATATGATTCACAATCAAATGACCCTAAACTACCACACTTGTGTAGCTTAGACATGCATCTCTCATATTTTGATTCTCCATCCAAAACCATTTTACTCATTCTTCGCATCTTTAATGCATGTGACCCATTAGGTTCCTAGTTATGTTGGTCACTTGAATTAACACTTAATTTAAGCAAGTTATAAGTGGTATCTAGCAATACATCATGACCCTCAATTGACTGGAAAGTCTGTGGTTTGACTACGAACCCTTCCATAGACAATATTCCCGTACAATTCATCCTTTCACCATCTATACCCCACTTGGTTCATAGTATGGTTAAAATGTCATCTCCCACTAGACTGACTATATCACATCTAGCCCAAGTGATGTTAGTTCTTATCCTCAAGGCTTATTACTCAATTAGATATGTCATTGAAAACTATCTTCATGATATTTCTATTCTGGCCAGAGATTCCCAAGTAATGACCCCGACAAGATGCTGTAGGTATCATCTCCTTTTATTAAGAGTGGTGAATCCTTTATTGGCTAATCAATTACCTTCGAATACCTTAAGCTATACCCAATCACCACCCTATGAGTAACCTCTATGAGACAATAAGGAATGGAGTCAAAGTACAGGATTAATATCCAAGATATACTGAAGTACCTTAAGTCTAAGGATATTTGCACTATTGCTATGATGAGATTATTATTGACACTAGAATATATTATACATATGATTGTCTCATGGCAGGTCATCCAATGCACTTATTAGTCTCATGGCAGGTCATCCAATGCACTTATTACTCTTAGCAAGCATCCACATGTTAACTCTAGATAACTCATGCTTACATCTTATGAGATCCACTGCTTGATCTAATCAAGGAGTATAACATGTGCTAGTCTATCTGGATTAATAATGTCCTGTCTCATTAATCCTATGAATAGGGATAATTTATATACTAACATAATTACACACGATAGGAATCTTAGTATCACGATCTTATCATGATTTCATTCATGCTATGTAATGTATCAAGGACTTCGTTAATTCTATCTAAGATCACTATCAATTTATAAAGAACATGAACATCAAATTAACGAAAAAACCTTTTTATTATTCAAAAAGATTTGTACAATAAATGCCAAAGGTGATTGCCTTTAGAGCACTTCTCTAATACAAAGTGTCAAGTAAGGCCTATAGGGAAGTATTCAATGATAAGTATGAGAAAATCCTAACCTTTAATTCAATGATATGTATAATTCTAGTGGATTGTTATCTTTTTAAGCAAAAGCTTTAGTTAATCAAAGTAGGTCTCATTTTTAAGGATTCAACATTATAAAGTTATCATTAGAGATTGAAGAGTTTGATGAGCACAATAGTAGCTTTGAGGAAGGAAAAACATTCTTTCAAATGTATGCTTAAGTAAAATAAGAAGTTGAATTATGATAAGAATCATGATGATAGTAACAATAAATTTAAATCAACTCAGAAAAGCTTAAAGAAGGAAAAGATAACAAATTTATTAGAGCCACAACTTACAACAATGATTGTTAAGTCAAAATGACTTTACAGTAATGATTTTGATGAAGCACAAATAATGAAAGAATGAAAAACAGACGGAGAAGTGAAAAGCAGATGAAAGGAAATACAGAAGGAGATCAAAAAGCAGACAGAGAATAAAAAGCAGACGTTGAAAAACAAATGAAGAATAAAAAACAGACGAAGCTAAAAAACAGACGAAGAATAAAAAGCAAACGAAGTTGAAAAACAGACGGAGATTGAAAAGCAGACACTGAAAAACAGACGAAGAATAAAAAGCAGACAAAGTTGAAAAATAGACAGAGATTGAAAAGCAGACATTGAAAAGCAGACGGAGAATGAAAAACAGACGGAGGATGAAAAGCAGACGGAAGCAAATCAAGAGTCAGCTCGAGTTAGTTACAGAACTCAACTGAATAACCGTTTCTTTCAAGATTCAAGAAGCAGTTACAAACGAAGGCTATAAATATGAGTCGAAGTCGTAGATTGCAAAGTTAGCTGATTTACATTTACGTGTACATTGAAAAGCT
>JANIJH010000225.1:52000420-52014104 GCA_024520975.1 Erythroxylum areolatum
ACTGGACGTAGCCCACGGTTTGGGGTGAACCAGTATAAAAATTACTGTGTCAACTTCTCTATCTCTATCTCTCTTAACGTTTAAGGTTTCGTTTTTACTTAGTTTTTCTAACAAGTTTTTCAAGAATACGATCAATTTGATTTACAATAGTTTCTGTGAAAAGAATAAGTTTTCTTCTAACAAAACGTTTTTGAAGATTTTTAATTAAGGAGAAATTCACAATTCAACCCCCCTTTCTTGTGTACTTATACATTGTATAATAAGCATTGTATTAACGTGTGATTCACTTCAATGATAAATATGATTCATTTAGAGCCTAACATCATGGAGCCTCTATAATATGTGATTTTAACTCTTGGATATGATATGGGTAAAGCACTTATCGTTATAAGGTGTATTATCCTTAATGATAGAGGTAATGCTAGACTTTAATATATGGTTTTTCTAGTGTCTTATTTTGCCAGACTTTAAGTCTATTATTTTGTAAGACTTTATATCTATCATTTTGTTAGATATTTAGCCAGACATTTTGCCAAAAGTTTTGTAAAATGCTTAGCTTAATGTTTTATATGGTGTATAGTATGAAATTTTACAAGGCATTTAGCATTTCATTTTATTAGGCATTTAGCTTGATAATTTGTGAATTTTCAAATGCATTTAGACTTAAATTTAAGAAATATGTAGTCTTTATTTATAAGATAATAATACTAAACTAAAACATATTTAACAAAAGTAAAGCCTGCGTTGGTGCTTGTTTTAGGTCCCTAGGATCAGTAATCCATCTAATCTTTTTAACTCATTTGCACCAAGTTTGATAATCTCCCTCACACTATATAGGCTTATCTACAAGTTTTTAGTCTATTAATTATATTAGCCCTCTAGTTAGCATTTTTTAACTACTTAAGTTTTCTACCACAAATTAAAGCAAATTCAACAATTTTTTGGTAGTAATATAATATTGAGTAAAGTACAGATCCCATGAAAAAGCACTAACAAATTAATAAACTATCCTATAATTACGTAATTAAATAATTATAGAGTGATTTGGTCGCGTGTCATAACACCACCAAAATAACTATACTAAAACTATAGCTAGCGATAAGTCTAAGTTGATTCTACAGAGATTAATTCCAATTACTTTCCTAAATTATCTATATAAGCAAAACAGGGGGTTTTTGGTTTGAAGCAAATTAGAAGACAAAGTAAAATTGAATCTATAAAAACAAATCAAATTAAATAGCAACAAAGTGATAAAGTTGATGAATGAGTTGAAATCCAGTTCTCTAGTTTAATCTCGGCCTAAGCACAATTTTGTAGATGTCATTGAATTATTACACCGCTCTTAAGACTATTGATCGTGAACTAACAATAAGCTCTATTAATTCCAATTTTTCCTTAGATCATAGTTAATTAAGAAGAGCTTATTAATTAACCCAAACTATTGAGAAACCTAGAACAAGCTCTCTAAGTTTATCCGGACAGCCACATTACAAATGAGAAAAATAGACCAATCTAAGTAACAATAACACAAGCTCGGATTGTTTAACTTATGCTACATTATCACTAACGATTTAATACTGTTAGTTGCCACAAATGACCTTTAGCACGAATATTACGTATCACATTCAACTTCTAGCTATAGGTTTTCATGAAAGCGATTTAATAGAGCATTAAAATCAAGCTATAGGTTTTCATGAAAGCGATTTAATAGAGCATTAAAATCATTCTCATACAATACCCAATCAATCTATACAAGATAACATAAACAATCCAGAAAGAGGTAAAGAAAATGATACACAACAATAATCTGCTTAATGTGCTCCTCAGCCTCGATTGCACCTCTGAGCCGGTGTTAGGAAAGTTAGCCTTCCATCTCCACCTTCAATCTCTCACCTTCGGCCATCCTCTCCATTGCCACTGTCAGTGTTCAAAAACAAAGAATAACCGAAGAGAAAATAGGAGAAGAGTGTTGCTGGCTAGATCTATCCCCCAAATGTCCTTTCTGTCGTCACTCCTTTTTCCTTATGTAGTAAACTTTAGGTTTAAATTGAGTGACACCTGGCCAGGACACCTGGCTTTCTCAAGCTAGTTCTTATGGTGTGAGAATTCACGGATGTGTAAGGTCATTACATAGTTGTGCAAGCCTCTCATGACCGTGCATAATCATGCATAGTCGTGCATGGCCCTCTCATGACCGTGAGAGATTTTGCGTAGGCGTAAGAGATCTCACACCCATACAATCCACTGTTTCACCATGAGACTTCTCCTTTCTTTGGTGTGAGAGATCTCTCACGCCCATGCAATCTAATGTTAGGCCGTGAGACTTCTCCTTTCTTTGTTCTTCATTTGACATTCTCTCTTGCCTCTTCTTCTTTCAATCATCTTCTTTTTCATGCTACATAAATCAATAAAATATGGAAATTGAGAAGATGGCTTCAATGACATGCTTTCGAGTCACTTTAGCTTCTTTACTTATTAAAAGTACCTAATATCAAATATGAGCTAAAGTGAGTATCCTAAGCATTTCTAAGGCATTAATCACTATGTGTAGTATATCAAATCAATCAATATTTAAACACATATCATGATTATTGATTAATATTTAAAAACAAAATAAAATAAATCCATATAAAACATAAATTAAACTATTAGAAATAAATCAGAGTACTTATCTAAGACGTGAAAGGAAGATGTAATAAGCATTTAGATAAGAGATCTTCTAGTATCATTTTTGTATTCATTAGCCAATTTATTGCAAAAAGTTATATAATTTCAACTGACAAATTTTCTTAAGGTAATGAATTGCTCTTAGTCAAGTTTCAACTACCTATTCTCGGATCAATTAACCAACATCCCTATTAGATTAAGATTTAAAAAAATGCATTAAGATATGAAATTTTTCACGAAATGCTTAAATTTAGCACTAAATGATTTTTATAAGTAAGTATCTAGTATCCTATTTAACTCTCAATATCTAAGTCACGATCCATATGATTGGTCTTTTGAATTAACCATATGTAAATTAAAATTTATGCTTATTTTTATCTTTCATTAAATTAAATTAAATTAATAATACTAAAAATTCTCAAACATAAAAATTAAATAAAAGCAATCTTTTAAAAGATAATAACTAAGATTCCTTCTTATTTGGACATAAGATATAATCAGCCCATCATCATATTGTTTACCTTAAAAATACACATTCAACATAACAAATTTACTTAGTATTTTGCTATATTTTATGCTTAAATTACATTAGTTTACTACTTTATGTTATGTTTTTAGACAATTTTTTTTTTTAACCTTGGACAAGCTTTATCAAAAGACTTTAATTGAAAATATGAAGATAATATAAATATTGGTTAAACCTAGTGTGGAAAATGGTCGTATGCAAACTCCAAAGACCTTATGCAAATAAAGATACAACCTAAAATAAAACCTAGAGGGAGAATACGTGCAAGTGAGAATTGATGAAGGGTAAGACAACCTAAGATATGCCTATGTCCTAGCCCATGTCCACACCCATAAAAGTTGCAAACAAACTTATAATTTACGAATGGGCATGCCAAAACCTATGCCCCTCCTTAAAAAGATACAAAGGGATCCATGTTCTGTCCTAGATCATATCTCATGTGGATACAATGTATTTACAATATGATGACCCTCATATGAGATACTTTTTTGAACTTTTATTATTCTTTTTTATTCAAAAACTTAGGGTTAATCACTAGGAGGGGGATCAATCCTTGATCAATCAATTTTAGAGTCATGTTTTGATAGAAAAAATAATATTAAAGATCATTCCAATAGATTAATTGTCCAAAATATAAGGATTTTTCTCTAGAATTCTTTCAATTATAATATTTTTATATTTTTGCTATTATTTTTGTTGATATAAATATGACTCATGGCTAAGTATTTATATTTAAAAAGAAAAATTTCTTATTATTGTTTTTGTATAGATTGATTTTATTTTATTTATGATGTTATATTTATCTTTATCATATATTTTTGAATGCTCTTATTGATAATTTAATTAACTGATAATTAGATCTGATCTTAATTCACTTATGGACAATTATAGGGAACTTATTTTAAGTGGATCATGACTTAGTTGTTATGAGTTAAATGAGATGCTGCAATAGACCTACACGATTTCTCTTATGTTACGATGAAACATTTCATCAAAGTTCATATAACATAATACGTTCTTAGAGGTTTTAACTTAGTGAAGATAAATGTTTATTAACTCAAGAATAAATAGTTAAAACTTGATACAGTTTAATATTATATTTTAGGAAATTCTACCGGTCTAGATGATAATATCTTGTAAGTTTATTAAGTCATGATCATAAAGATAATACTAGAGAAAGTGCTTATATAAGCAATAATTGTAACTGAATTTTTTATTTAATCAATTACTTTATTTTATGTGTCTTGGTTATCATTTTCTTACTTTTATTTTATAATTTTTTACCATTTTTATAAAATATTATCTTAATCAATTCTTTTTAACTAGTTAGTTGTAAGAGAGTTCATTAAATCTCTCTGGATTCCTTGTGGGATCAACAATCTATTTACCATTCTATTACTCATAAACAATAAGTGCACTTATCTTTGTTTAGGAAGCTATTTTCAACAGAAAAAATTAAAGGAGAAGAAAATAATTAACACAAAGGTTTTTAACTTTGTTCGTAAGGAGGCAATTGGTGTTTATGAGATATAAGAACTATTAGTCTAGTCTTTTCAATTCTTTATTCTTTATACTTTATTTTTCTAAATTTTTTTCTTTGTAATTATTGTACTTTGATTTTAGGTTTGATCTTAATGTATGACAAGGAGACAAACACTTCATTTCCTTGAAGAAGACCTAAAGCTTCTTAAGACACTTCATTGGATAAGAAGAGGATGGACTAAGCTAAAAGCCTAAGATATACAACGTATACAAATTAATACAATGGAAGGAATACTTAAAACCACATCTTATCGGGACATGATCCAATGGTGCACAACCGAGTGATTCAAACCCTATAGTAATAAGTTTAGTTTGATGGATTACCATACATATGTCCCAACGGACATATTTCCAACTTATTAGAGATTTGTGACACCTTTAAGATTAATGGAGCCACCAAAGATGAAATAAGGCTAAGGTTGATTTTATTTTTATTAAGGGATCAAGCTAAAAAGTGGTTTAAGATATTACCTACAATTTCAATCATTACATAGGAAAGTCTTGTAAAACCGTTCTTAGCCAAATATTTCCCACCATTAAAAATAATATAGCAGAGAAATGACATCTCTATCTACCGATAATTTAACAATAGAATTCTTTATGAGTATGGGCGAGATATGCTGAAGAAGTTCCCATATCATAGCCTACCAATATAGATATAGGTTTAGACCTTTTAAAATGGTGTAATCTATTTAATAAAGTAGATGGCTTATGTAATAACTAGTGTAACTCTTAATAATAAATCTTTGAAAGCAACTCTTAAATTGATAGAAGAGATGTTTATAAATAATTATCACTGGTAATTACTAAGGCAAAACTAATAGAACCTTAAGTATTTAAAATATAGGTGCAATGACTAGATTGGTAACTCAAGTAGAGAACCTAGTAATGAAACTTGACATGTTGAATACATTGGTAAGACCAGATTACTTATAAGTTATGAATTATATAAGGTCATTGAAGCATTGAATATTAAGCTAGAAACCCTATAATTGATCAAGTAGAGCAAGAGGGATATATGGGTAGTTTCTAAAGACATAATAACCCTTAAATTATGAACTACAATATGGGATGAAGGAATCCTTCATATTTTTCTTAAAGCAATAAAATAGCCTTAAGGTAACCCTAGCTCAATTTCATCAAAATCAATAAAAAAGATGAAATAAAGCCTAAATGACTTGATGATCTGAAGCTTGATTACAAAATTAAAAGGCTTCTATTCGAAGCTTAAAACTAAATTTGGTTAGTTAACAAATTTTATGGTTTAAAGGCCTCAAGTGACGTTGCCTAATGATATGCTATTAAACTTGAAAGAACATGTGAAGATAATCACCTTAAAGAATAGAATGAATTGATTAATAGTATAAAGGAAGAGCCAAACAGTAGCATGGATAAGGAAGGGAAAGCAAAAGGAGGAAGTTTATGAGGAGAAAGTATAAAACAAAGAATCAAATCAAAGTTACTCAAACATCTTTAAACACCATATAGAAGCTAAAGATATGGGTAATTTTAACGTTTCCTTTGATATTAGTATTGTCTTTATAAATAAAGAATTAGTTAAATTAGGAGGTAGAATGATCTGATGTTTTATACCATGATTAAGAAGATGAGACTAAGAGAATTGAAAGCTACTGAGCAATAATGCAATCTATAAGAAGATCAATTAGACATCATAAAGTTATTATAAAGAATGTTTTGATTGATATTGATATGCTTACATTTCCAAATAATTTCTATATACTTGACATGAAAGAGGCTAATAAAGTATCTTTAATCATAGGTAGATTTTCCCTTGCAATAATTGGTGTATTTATAAATGTTAGGAAAGGTAAATTAATGCTTAGGGATGGAGATGAAGAGATTTCCTTTTTAATCTTGAATGAAATTAACCAATTTTTGGTTAATGATAACTCATGCAAGATAATCATTCAAATGCTATACATAAATTCATCAAGCATGGATTTTAGGTGTTAAAGAAGAAAGGGATAAAAGAGAGAGCGTGATTAAAAGGAAGAAAAAGAAATAAAGAGCCTTTGCATGGCATCTTCAATGATCACTAAGAATGGAATAGAAACTATATTACTTCACCAACTAATCAATTTTAACCATATTACTTCACTAACTAATCAATTTTAGGAAGAAATTCCAACTAAAAGACTTCTAAAGCAACATTTTTTAAGAGGAAACCAAACTATTTATTTATGACTTTGATTTTAAGACATTTTAAACTATAAAACATTTTTAGTAGGGACCATTTTATATTAGTTGGTTTTTTAATAAGACTATCAATTTTATATTTCTATTTTTATTTTTTTGCTTATGTTTTTTGTAGTTAGGAAACAAAGGAAGGCAAACAGGAGCTTAAGGAAACTATTAAAAGAGCATTTAGGTTGAAAAAAATTAAAGGAATAAGCTAAAGAAAAGCTTTAAATCAAGCTAGCCTATGACCTCATGGATATGTAGATGAAGATACAAGTTAGAGGGAGACGTACCCATTTTTAAAGAGTAATATAGCCTTAGAAGTGCCCATTTCTACATTTAGAAAAGTTATAGAAAATATTTATGTTCTAAGACATGGGCTTGCTAGAAATTGTGTCCCTTCTTAGAAAGATACATTAGGATCCACAGTCTAGGACACAATTGCATCCCAAACTGTATCTCAAATGTACAAACATATTTAAAACATGAAATATCTAATTTGAGGGACTTCTCTAGACTTTAACCATTCTTTTGAAGGAGACTTTATAATAGCTAGCAAGATTTTTTAAAGTGTAACATAAATTGAGACATGCTTATGTCTCCGCTCGTGTTTAGACCTAAAAAAGTTATAAAAACATCCATGATCTTTTACATGGGCATGTTAGAGCTCATGCTCCTCCCTAGAAAGAAGTGGAGGGATGCATGACTTAGGACATGATCATTTCTCAGACTATGCCTTAAACGAATATAACATATTCAAAGCATAGAGATCTTAATTTGACAGACTTTTTTGGACTTTTATCATTCGTTTCCATTAAAAAACTTAGGTGCACTCTCTAGAAGGTAGAAAACCTTTAGGATGTTAACTTTGGAGCCATTTTCAATATAGAAACAAGACCGAATATCATCCAAATAGATTAAGCTATCTAAAGTATAAATATTTTTTATCTTGACCTTTTTTATTTTATCAATTAAGTTTTTACATAAACATTATTTGCAGCTAAGTATTTTATATTTTTAAATAGGAAAAACATTATTTATCATCTTTGGATATTTTGCTTCAATTTTAATGATGAAGTGGGATTTATATTTGTTAGATATCTTTGGTGCACTTAATCAAATTTAATATACTAATGATTATATCTAATCTTAATTCACTTATGGACAATTAAAGAGAACCTACCTATGAGTGAACTTGATTTGGATATTAGGAGTTGAATTAGGTGCTAAAGATAGACTTACATGATTTATCTTGTTTTAGGTTAAAACCTTTCAAAAAGGTCCACTAATATAATGCATAATTTGGGGTTTCAATTTAGTAGAGATACATAATTAACTTAGGAATTGGTAATTGTAGCTTAAAAGAGTTCAATTTCATATTTTAGAAAATTATGCTAGTCTAGAAGATAAAAATCTTATGAGTTTATATAATCATAACTACAAAGATGATACTAGGGGAAGTACTTTTCTAAACATTAATTATGATTGAATTTTCTATTTGATTGATATCTTTGTTTTGTATTTCTTGGCTATCAGTTTATTTAGGTTTTATTTTATACTTTTTAATTCCATAAAAACCATATTAATTAATTTTTTAACTAGTTAAGAGTATGAGAGTTCACCAGATAGAAAAGGTATATAATGTCAATTGGTCATAATGATATACTCCAATTGGGATAAATATGAGCTTTTTTAATCTTAGAAATTACCTCCTAATTTCTTTGTAGGGTCCTGTGGTTTTTCAGTGACTAAATGTAATCTAAATTCCAAAAGAATGGAAAATATTTCTTAAATTGATCTTAAATTAAGTTTTCCTTATGTATTCATAAGAAATTATATAAGTAATATAGTCTCAGACATAACCATGTCCTAGATTGTGTTTGTCATTGCTTCTCATCTGGAACATTACACAAGTACAAGCACACCTGTGTCTTTAGTTAGGTTTCTCACTATCTCTTTTTTGCATATAAACATGAGCATTAATATGTTTATATCACTAATCATTTTTCATTATTTCTCAATTCTAATTTGAGTAATTAATATAGGTAACATGTTTGTATCAATGATCATGTTTTATAATGTTTCCTTAACATTATGTTACAAAAATTTCATCCACCCATGCACTTTATTTTATTTTATCTTTTATCTTTTAAGAAGAATACTGGTTAACATGGGTGTGTTTCATATTATCCTTTTTGCTATAATTGATATTTCTTCTTGATTTCCTTTTAAATCTTCTTAATTCTTGAGAAAGTTCATTCTAAAACAACATTTCTAGCAATGACCTAAAAACATAGAAAAATCAATTAAAAAATGTAATTTATGCGAAAAATATTGCAAAACACTAAGTGAAATATCTATATATTTTACACATATCAAATACCTAAACATTTAAGTTTGTGTATGTCTTTATGCAAATTCTTAAAAGAAATTAGTCTAAACAAGTTTTAGTTATAAAAAGGTACTCGAGATAAGCACATTAAATTATAGTTTAATCTTAACTAATCTAACTAAAATTTGGCTTCAATTGAATTGAGAAAAATTATCTTATATATAAAATGAACACATAAATAATAAGAAGTCTAGGATAACAAATATTCAACAACTCATTTTCAAATAAACTAATGTAGTTAAAATTAAAACATTTAGAGAATAATATATTTGTTGAAATGGCACCCACCCTCTCCCTCTACTTCCCTCCGCCTTTACCACGCCTAAACCTAACCTTTCTATAATTGTAGTTTATGTTTCTCGACTTCATTAACTGCATTGTATGGCCTCAACTCTAACCAAACAACTACCGTTCTTTATGCTAGAATCATTTAAGCATAGAGTCTCTGGTAGCCTTTCCATCCCTTCCTTCAATTCAATAATCCACCTTTAGCACCAACCCCCACCAATAAGGCCCCTTAGTATGACACTAAACCTTCCACCAGACCTCAATCATCCTAAGATGTTACTGTCCCTCCCTCAGTTAGGATCAGGATCAGTGAGAGTCAACCCGGGTTCTTTGCTTCCTCCTTTCAAATGGAGGTCGCCTAGGAAGGTCTCCAGCACCTCAATCCCTAGACGTCCAGCTTCTTTCCTCATCTTCTTCCTTTATAGCAGTAGTTTATACCATAAATGAAAATGGATCAATTAGAATCATTCTCAACTCATCCTCTCTTTGATTGCCTAGAACAAAGTGGTTACTTAAGACCCATAAAACTTGACTAAGCTTAGATTCATCCTTGATACTGACGGGTCTAAGGTAGTATCTCCTCCAAATGAACCACTAAACTTAGGAGCTAGTAAATGGAAGACCACCTTAGTTAGATTTTTATTAGAGAAGAGACTCTTTTACTCGCAGTTAAAGAGGTAGCTTACACTAAATAGGGAAAACATGGTCTGGAATCTACCCTTATTAGTGAGGATGATTTTTTATTTTTAAATTTTTAGCTGAAGAATAAGCAACTTAGATTATTAAAGGAGACCTATCGCATGTGTAAGGTAGGCCTTTCTTTATTCAAAACTAGAGACTAGGAATGATACTAGATAAATCCAGTTTGACTAGCATTCCATTTTAGGTGAAATTTCATAAGGTCCCTATTAAATACTAGTTTGAAAAAGGTTTTAGTCACCTTACAAGTAAGGTGGGAAAGCCATTGAAACTAGATGAAAACACTGGCACATCATTAGGATTGGATACTTATGTGTATGTATAAAATTACAAAAGGAAAACCAAGTTTTAGGTTCCATAAAATTCCTTAAATTTAATGATTAATTAAAGTTGGTTACATATATAATGGAATGATCTTACGTCTTGAAGCCAAATATGACAAAAAGAGTTAAATTCCTAACATACAAGAGGGCCTAAATTCTGGGAACTAAGACAATGTAGGAAAGGGAAGTAATATGATAGTTGAATAAGAAAGTGAGAGGCTAAATGCAATAAAGGAAATCCCCAATAAGATAATAATGGAAGACGTTAACCCTAAAGTAGTTAAGGAGTTATAAAGTCAAGTCTCCATACAAAATACAAACATCTAAAAAGAGAGAAATGGAAATCTAGATCACCCAAAGGAAATGGATATGAGGTTAATGCCAATTCAACAATATGACTAGAGAATAAGCCAGATTCTCCCTCAACTTCTAAAATAAAAAAAAAAGCTAAAGGAAGAAAGGCCAAGAAGAAAATCCAACAACTTCTCAATAGAATGAATTTACTAATGTGGAACATTAGGGGACTAAATAACCCAAATAATTAGTAGGACCTTAAGGATTTTTGATTCCTTAAGAAACCCCTTTAATAGAAACCAAAATAAAGTAGGAGCCATTTAGAAAAGGACTCTGGTTCATAAAAAAGGAATGGACATCACTATGCAATCATAGCATTATAATGGCAAAATTATTGTAAAATTTAACCCTCACACATTCCAACTCAGATACTCGGAATACATTGATCAATTACTTCACTGCATAATATGTTGTCCTCTCTTGTGTACTCAAATAACAATTACCATCATTTATGCTTCTAAATTTAAGCTTCAAAGAACAATTATGTGGGATGATCTTTCAAGATTGAGTATCTTAGATCATAGTTGGCAACTTTAATTGTATAAAGTACGCATTTGAGTCAAAAGTCAATGTAGAGTTAATTGTATAAAGTACTTCTCAGCTTCAGCTTTGAATTCTTTAAACTTTTTAAAGGACTTACTCTTTTTATACATCAAATACAAATAGCCATGTCTAGAGTAATCATCTATAATGGTTATGAAGTATTTATAACCTCCTCTATTTTGTACATTCATGGGCTTATACACATCAGTATGTACCAGGTCCAATATGGATTCAGATTTGTTTCCTTTGGAAGGAAATGAGGCTTTGGTCATTTTTCCTTCAATACAAGATTCACAAGTTAGTAATGGATCATTGTCTAAGCCCATAAGGTTCCCATCCTTTACTAACTTGTTAAGTCCTTTCTGATTGATATGACCCATTCTTAAGTGCCACAAATATTTTGAATTAATGCTAGAGACATTGGATTATCTTGGTTTTATCAATTCTCTGGTGTTTAGTGAGCCTGTCATAGGTTATATAAAGAATAATCCCTGTTTAATTATTGCATTATAAATAAAATCCTTATTCTCATATATTGAAACAACATTTTCAAAATATAAGGAATAATAAGATTTTTTAAGATAAAAAATAGAAATCATGTTCCTTACAATCATTGGCATGTAATAAACATTCTCCAAATATAACCTATAACCACTAGGAAAGTCTATCCCACTAATTCTGCTGAAACATAGGACCCATCAGCTATCTTGACTTCAAACTAGTCTTTAGGTAGTCTTTTCCTTTACTAGAACCCCTGCAAAGAATTGAAAAGATGGTTAGTGGTTCCTAAATCTAATATCTAAGAATATGATAAATCTGCCACATTTCTAGTTCCTAACAAACTTAGGAAACCCATACCTTATTTGCTTTTGAGGGACTCAAGGTAGACAAATATTTTCTTTTCCAGTGGCCCATCTCATCATAGTAGAAACACTTTTCCTTGGTGTTCTCTTTGGCCTTCTTTTGCATGGGTTGGGCCTTGACCCCTGTTTGGGCCTTCTTTTTCATTGGACACTTCTTCTTTTGCTTGCCCTCACCCTTGGTCTTAGAAGAAAATGCTACATTAGTTTCCAATCCATGAGCCTTGATATTCAATATATCCTCCATACTTTGAAGAGTATTCATCAACTCACTCAAGGTGTAATCCTTGCTGTTGAGCTCATGGTCTAAGTTAAACTACTGAAAAGAAGAGTTTAAGCTATTGATGATCATAATTGTCTGCGTGTCTGCATCCATAATCACCCCAAGCATCTCAGCCTCAGTGATCATAGATATTACCTTAAGCATGTAATCCCGCACCAGTTCACCAAGTTTTTGTCTGAGATTATGAAAGGTTTGGATAGCTTTCACCCTTGCAAACCTGGTCCTCACACCAAACATCTCATGTAGGTAATGGACCATTGCATTAGTAGTTTTCTTACAAGCAATTTGCTTTTGCAACATGCCGCTAATAGAAGCTAGAATATATCACTTAGTAGTCTTATCTGTATTCTGCCATCGCTCATGCTGTTGAACTAGCTCAGGTGTTGAATCTCCACCTAGAGGCGCAGGCTTATTTTTAGTTAATACCTATGAAATTTGTGCATATTGAAGAACAATGTCAAGGTTACGTCTCTATTCATTAAAATTCTCTCCATTTTCCAATTTATTATTATTCAAGAGCAAAGTGAGTGGATTCATTTTGTGGTGATAATGACTGAAAAATAAATTATTAAAGAATGAGCATACTAGTCAACAATATTGAAACTTTTTATAAAATCATGATGCATGTATGCATGATGATAGATTTAACAAAATCTTTATATGACGGATGTTTTTTTATTTATGACGGACTAAGTGACGGTAGACCATCTTATATATTAAAAGAAAAACTGGGACCCTCCGACTCAGAAAACTATCAAGCATTTTCATGCCTAACTTTTTGAGAAGCACCATGATTTAGTCCTTACTTTTACCAACAGAGCTATGGTGGACAGGTTATTGATAAAATATGTTGAGTGTGTAGCTATTTGATTCATCCACTAAAGGTACTTGCAAACTATGCCTCCGTTGGAGCTCACATTTGCTACCAATGAGTGGACTTATCCTTAAGGAGACCCAAACCATGCAAGATCTAGGATTCATGCCCTCCGGTGGGGAGTAACACTTCAC
>JANIJH010000225.1:52024021-52037395 GCA_024520975.1 Erythroxylum areolatum
TTGGGTGTTCGATTCCCACCAAAGAGGACAATACTGATTTGTGTTGGATGCCGCGGTATAACCCGCAAACACACGCTAGGTGGGAAATGCTAGCCCAGGTGTGGGGTCCAACATAAATACCTTGGACTAAATATATATATTAACGAAGACCTTAATATTAAAATTTGTTCACCCTTTTCATTCGCACACACACGTTGATAATCATTCGGTTAATAAAACATGTAACTATCTTTAAGTAAGTTTTCATAAAAATGCAAGCCGTTCATAAGAGCAGTAAGTTTTATTTAACAAAACATTATTTTTGCTAATTTTTATATACATGAACCTAGCCTTTTACACGAAGGAAAACATTTGTGATGAATGTTGATCCAATTACTCAACTAGGTCATGTTTTTATTAAATAACTTTGTTGGAATGTCATTATAGCCTTTTGAGGTGAAGGCACACAGTTTTATGCATGTTAATCTTGTTACTCAGCTACATCACTTTTTTAACTGACTACTAGCTCTATTCATAACCTGAAGGCTAATGGAATAATTATTTATTTAAGATTTTTATCATCATTCTTTATGCTTACCTTATTTCTTTAGCTAATCATTCTCATTAGAATATAATAGCAATGCTACTTATTCAATTGACCTAAAATTATAAATGAATGTGACAACTTCCTATAGTGAATAAGCTAACATCGTATGCTAATTAACCTGCATATTTAGCCAAAGTAACCTAGGTCACTAATTTCACAAGCTAATAACTTTCGTAACCTAAAAGACTATGTTCAAAGCGAAATCAATTCCATTAAATTCTAGCCATTAACATATTCACACAAATCATATTATGTAACATAAATAAACCAACTTAAATATAGATATAAATATATGTATATATATATATATATATAAACAAACATCTATACAACCCTCCCCACACAAGGACAACACATTGTCCTCAATGTGAAAAGATTAAAAGAAACAACATATAAGATGGGAATACACATAAAATAAAACAAAACATAAAGAAAGAATTTAAAAGAGAAAGGGTTAGAACACAAAACCATCATGGTGATGGAGGTGGTGCTAGTGATGGAGGTGGAGGTGGAGATTACTAGTGCTTGACGCTTGAGATTGTTATATTATATTATAGTTAGCTCAAAAAGAGTGAGAGAATTAATAGTCCAACCCATTCCAAATTATTGGTACTTATTTATGGATACAAAATAACTTTAATTGCATAACAATTTAAATCTATCAACTAAACATGCTAAGTTATGGTCATTAGCTTGACCTGACAACCCCAAAACTTGTTCAATTATCTAAAAATAAAGAGATTATTTCTTTTTCCTTTAGGATCTCTCCGCCAAGATACAGTTTGCATCGACCCCCATTAACCTTAAAGGTTTCCTTGTTTGTATTTTATAGTTTGAGGGTTCTATGATAGAAAACTTGGATGACTATAAAAGGTCTACTCCATTGCAATTTTAGCTTCCCTGGAAATAACCTCAACCTCGAATTATATAGCAATACTACATCTCCTACCTTAAATTTCTTCTTTTTAAGATGAGATTCGTGTTAGCTCTTTACTTTTCTTTGTAAAGTTTGGCATTTTTGTATGTGTAACGAAACTCCTCAAGTTCATCCAATTGTAGAAGTCAATTTTTGCCCGCTTGCTTCTAGTCAAAATTTAATGCTCTTATTGCCTAATATGCCCGATGCTCTAGCTCATCTGGCAGATGATAAGCCTTACCATATACAAGCCTATAGCGAGTTATTCTGATCGATTTCTTAAAAGAAATCCTATAAGCCTACAAGGCATCATCTAGCTTTAACACCTAATCCTTCCTGGAGTTGTTCACCATCTTTTCCAAAATTTGTTTCAGTTCCCAATTAACACCTTCCACTTGGCCACTAGTCTGTGAGTGATAAGGAGTAGCAACGTAATGGTGGACTTCGTATCTTTTTAGGAGAACATCAAAATATCTATTATAGAAATGTATGCCCCTATCACTTATTATAGTCCTTAGCTCTCCAAACCGATTGAGTAACCGTTTGATGAATTTTTGCATAACCCTTCCATCATTGGTTGGAGATGCCACAGCTTCGGCCAAATGCGATACGTAATCCACCTCCACTAGAATGTACATGTTCCCTATAAAGGATGGAAAAGGACCCATAAAGTCGATGCACCATATATTTAAGATTTCGACTTCCATAATGTTAGATAAAGGCATCTCATCTCTTTTGGAGATGTTACCTATTCTTTGACATCGATATCGATTGCATTATGCTACGAAAGCTTAAGAATCTTTAAACAATTGTGGCCAATAAATTCCACACTCGAATATCTGAGCTGTCATTTTGTTTACTCCACAATGGCAGCATATTGACATTCATGACACTATTTTAAGATATCCAACATTTCTTTCTCTAGAACACATCATCTCATTAACTCGTTAGTATATGTTTAATGCAATATTGGCTCACCCTAAAGATATCAGATGAACTCATATAGGAATCTCTTCCCATGTTGATAAGATAGATCATATGGAAGCTTACTGCTGGTAACATAGTTGGCGATATCAGCGAACCATGGTGTCGCTAGACTATCGAGTAATATCAGGGTCTCATTAGGGAAATTCTCATTAATATCATCTTCTTGCTTGCATTCCCCTCCTTCCATATGTGATAAGTGGTATGGGAC
The DNA here is from genome assembly GCA_024520975.1 of Erythroxylum areolatum. NCBI lineage: Eukaryota > Viridiplantae > Streptophyta > Magnoliopsida > Malpighiales > Erythroxylaceae > Erythroxylum > Erythroxylum areolatum. The sequence continues at coordinate 52,026,719 of JANIJH010000225.1, forward strand.
CACATTCTCCTCTCCCTTCTTATCTCGTATTTCTATATCAAATTCTTAAAAGAGGAGCACCTATCGAATAAGTCTCGGCTTTGCATCCTTTTTAACAAAAAGGTATTTTAAGGCAGTATGATCAGTGAAAACAATCACTTTACACCCTAGAAGGTACGACCAAAACTTGTCACATGCATACACCATAATGAGTAATTCATTTTCTATGGTGTAGTTATATTGATGTCTCGTATGAGTCTTACTTACGTAGTATATCGTATGCAGCCTTTTGCGCTTCTGTTGACCCAATACACAACCTATAGTTTGGTCTTTTGCATTGCACATTACCTCAAATGGGAGCATCTAATCTGGTGGCATTAAAATTGGGGCTGATGTTAGTGCCTCCTTCAATTGATTAAGAGCATATAAACAATTTTTGTCAAAAAGGAAAGGCACATCCTTAACTAATAAATTTGCCAAGGGTCTTGCAATTTATGGGAAATCTCTAATAAAGTGATGGTAGAATCCAGGATGGCCTAAGAATCCTCTTACACCCTTGATGTTGTTTGGAGGTGGGAGCTTTTCTATCACTTTCTTTTTTTCTCTATCCACTTTAAATCTTTGGTGCAAAATTTTGTGCCCGAGCACTATCCCCTACTGCACCATAAAATAGTATTTCTCCTAATTTAGCAATAAATGCAATTCTTTACACCTTTGGAGTACCTATCCCAATTAGTTAAGCATATCTCAAAAGAGTCTCCAAAAATGGAAAAATCATCCACTTCCATTATGTCCTCGATCATATCTGCAAAGGTAGACATCATGTATCTTTGAAATATGACTGGGGCATTGCATAATCCAAAAGGCTTTCATCTATATGCAAAGGTACCATAGGGATATGTGAACGTGGTCTTCTCCTGATCCTTGGTGTAGATGAATATCTGATTGTACCCTTAGTAATGATCTAAGAAACAATAGAATGAATGACCAACCACCCTTTCTATCATTTGAGCTATAAATGGGAGAAGGAAATGGTCATTTTTAGTCACTTTATTAAGTTTGCAATAATTTATGCACACCCTCCATCTCATGACTATTCTTGTTTAAATTAGTTCCTTAATGTCACTCTCCATTATCGTTAGGGTAAATTATCCCTGCATCTAAGAGTTTTACTATTTCTTTGTTGACAACTTCTTTCATATAAGGGTTCAACCTGTGTTGGCATTCCCTCACCACTCTACAACCCTATTCAGCGTATACACTCATTTAGACTTATACCTCTAATATCATATATTTGCCATCCCATAGCCTTTATCCACTTTCTAACAATTGCCACCACCTTGCTCTCTTTTTTCCCATCCAATTGATTAGAGATAATGATAGGTAGGGTTTGAACTTCACCTAGAAAGATATATTTAAATGTGTAAGCAAAGGTTTAAGCTCTAGTGTGGGTGGTTTCTCTAAGGAAGGTGTTATATGTTCTTCGGTTCAGAACAATATGTCTTGATGGGTTTGAACATCAGACTCCTCTATCTCATCAATTACCTCAGTCTTAGTCTTAACCTGGTTCTCCTTCTTTAATGTACTGTCCGTCTCCCTTTCAACCAAGTTCACTTCTATAGCGCAACACTCTACTAATTCTTGCACACTTTTATCCATAATGTCAATTTTCGTACTTGCGTTGATTTCCTTGGGATTCTTTAAAGATTTGTTCATGTTAAATTCTACTTGGTCTTCACCAATCTGAAGCATCAGTTTCCTTTTATGAACGTCGATTAATGCTTTTCCTGTGTTTATGAAAGGTTATCCAAGAATCAATGGATAGTTCTTATCTTTTTCAAAGTAAAGAACCCCAAAGTCCACAGGAATAATAAACTTGTCCATTTGACTCTCCAACTATTTGTATTATGACTTTAAGTTTAAGGTTTCGAGCCATCCCTCTTACATATGACACGTAATAAGTTGATGAATTAAAGGAAAAATGAGTCATGAGGGTAACAAGTTAAGTCACCCTTGTAAGGGCACTTGTCACGGTGGTGACTTGTTATGTCACCATTATGGTTAAAGTCACAGTAGTGACAAATTATGTCACCACCTTCAATCTTTTTTTTCTTTTCATGCAAAATTATGTGAACTTTCCCTTCAACCTTCATGCAGACTTCACAAAATAATCCAATTAACATTCATGCAATATTCACACAATTTCCATTTAATTTATCTCACAATTGGATAAGAACATAAGGATTTGTAACCAAAATCAAGATATGAAGGAAATTAAAAGCAATAGAAACTAGAAAAATTAAATCTAGAAGGTTGTTCGGTCTTCTATCTCATAATCATGGCACCAAATTTTGCTTCTAACACGATCGTTGCCTTGAGTTTTGCTCTAAGTTTCCTCCAAATCTCCTTTGTTCTTCTATATTTGACTTGAAATACTAACAAACACATCAAGACACCTCAGATACAAGAAATTTAAGCTCAATGGCATCCTCTAACCCATAAAACACTAAAATAAAAAATGTCTAACAAAATAACACAATCCTAACCTAAACATGCACTAATTATTCAATTTAACAACTAAAAACATACTAAACTACCCACTGAAACATTATGCAACCTACCACTATCAACATCCCTGCACTTAAACTTTTTCTTGTCCTCAAACAAAGACAAAACAAGCAAAGCACAACACAATAAACATAATTAAGAACAAAACACACACATATGTAATAATTGGTCAATTACATTAAACTTTATGAAATAAATTGAACAATAAACATGATCCCTCAAGTTGTTTTAATTTATTAATTTATGAAAACTATATCTAAATATTTCAAACCAAATATACATACTAATCAAGAACTTAATTTCAAACACATTCACTCCTTTCACTTATACGCACACATTGTTAATTATTTAGTCAGTCAAAATTATAACTATCCTTAAGTAGCTTTTCATGAAAATTTGAGCAATTCACTAAGATCAATATGATTTATTAACTAATGCACTATATTTTTTTACTTTTAATTAATATAAACCTAGACTTTTGACGCGAAGGCAAACATTTGTGATGAATGTATCTTGGTTACTCAACTAGGCCATGTTTTTATTAAGAGGCTTGGTTAGAATGTCTTTACAGCCTTTTGACGCGAAGACAAACATTTATGATAAATGTCCTCCAGTTATTCAGCTACATCACATTCTTAACTGACTACTAGCTTTATCAAACAAAACACATTTTTTTTATTGCCTACCTCATTTCTTTAGCTAATCATTATTATAAAATGGTACTAACAATGCTACGTATTAGATTGAACTAAAATTATAATTGAATGTGGTAAATTCTAAAGTGAATGAACTAACATCATATCCTAATTAATATGCATATTTGATCGAAACAACCTAGAACACTAATTTAACAAGCTAATAAATCTTTGCAACCTAAAAGACTATGTTCAAAGCTAAATCGATTCGGTTAAGTCCTAGTCATTGACACAATCACACAAATAACACCATGCAATCTTAAACAAAACTAACATAGATCATGAAAAATTCAAATTCAAATAAAACATATAATGCATACAACCCCCCATACTTGGACAACACAATGTCCTCAATATGAGAAGAACAAACAAACAATATATAAGGTGGGAATAAAAATAATGAAATAACAGAAACATTAGAAAATTGAAAATAACAATAAAATAGAAAAAGGGTTAGAGTGTAAAACCCATCATGGTGATTGAGGTGGTGACGGAGTTAGAGTCTGAAACCAAATGCACTTGATGCCTATAATTAGTGCCCTATCTTATAATTGCTTCAAAGGATTAAGAGAATTAGTAATCCAACCCATTCCAAATCATAAAGAATTATTAATATAATTTAAAACAAATCTAACTGCACAACAATTTAAATCTAACTACTAAACATGCCAAGTTATGGTCATTAGCTTGACCTTGCATTTTTTGAAACTCAGCTGGGATCAATTATGAGTGGCTTGCTTCCACCCATATTACCCATTTTCATCTTTGTAGGTTGTAAACAAACTACATGTTGGAAGATAATCAGAAGGACAATGTTGATAAGATTAAGATAACTAATTAAGTTTAGCAATGTCCTTTCTACTAACAAACTGTCAACAAAATAAGGAATAATTAAACTCCCTGAATCTTTTAATGACTCTAACAATTTATCCTGTAAGAGGGTGATCTATTCTTATTCTTCTTCAGTCACCCTCATCTCTTCTTCTTCTTTCACTTCATGAATAGAAACCTTTATATCTGCTTCAAGTTTTATTTTTGTTGTCATTTGTTTTTCTTCTTCTTGCTCCTTTAAAGATTTGACCACATCAATTTTCTTAAATGAGTCACCCTCCTTCTAGCTCTTTCCTAATTTTAAGTGTGATAGCCATACAATGCTCTCTTGGATGTACTTCAATGTTGCTCAGATAGTTTTCCACACTTCTCTTACAAAATTCACAGGAAAGTTGTCTCATTTAAAGCTCTAGGTTGTGAATAGAAGAGGCATGGTCTTTCGTTACTTGCTTAAACTTCTCTTCCAGTCTCTTTCAAGCCTCTTCCATGTTCATAATCTTATCCATGACCTTGTCCAATTTAGAATCCCATGAACTGGACTCATCTTGCTGAAATCCTAATAGGTCTTGATGTCCTATGTAAGTCTTTATATTATTAGACCAATAGAAATCTGGGTAGTTTTGCCAATCTAGATTGTACATGTTGAAATAAACATGGTAAATTCCTCAACCAAATTGTGCCTCATCGAAGTCTATAAAGGTCCTTTGCTCCCTATAATGTATTTCCTCCATGATCATTCTTTCTATCTCTTCTGGACATTTAACTTTTGCGAATTCCTAGTTGTTGTCTTGTGACATCCAAATTGATGTGTTTTCTACTTTAGGGCCAAACTTCCTTCTCTTCTTTCTTTCCCTTTTTTTCATTTTTAATTAATTTCTTATGGTTGGATACCACAATCACAAGAGATGGTGAAAACTCCTTAGATTAAAAGAACTAAACTAATCCTACTAACTCCCCAGCATCGACGCCAAAAACTTAGTGATGGGCAAGTTTTATAATTTATAAGCCCTTAAAATATTGCAAGTGCATTGATCCTGGGTGCAGTATATGAGATGTCGATCCCTCGAGGAATGGTGAATTAATTCAATTTTAAGTTATCGAAGGTCTTAAGAATTATAAAAATGAAAACAACAAGTAAACAAAAAAGTAAACAAGTGAAGATAATTGGCAGACAATTAAATTTTAAATTATCACGAAAAGAAATTTAATTGAGTTATACCAAATTTACAATGAGAAATCACACGAGAAGAAGTTCTAAATTATGAGAAAGGGGAATTTTTCCTATCATTCATGCTAACCTAGTCATTTATGTGTTAATGAGGTGTCAGTTCTACACTATCGAAGGGAGCATTACTCTCTCTCAAGTTATAATCACAAACCCTAATTAATAGTCCCTAAATAGGTTAAATACCAAACATGTAATCTCTTAATTATAAATGACTCTAACCCTAATCAGTTCTTAAGCTATCTAAAAAATAATCAGGTCTCAAACGAGATCTCTCTCTGTATAATAACCAATTTGAATAATTGTGTGGTCTATTGAATTGCTTAACTCTTGTTAACCTAAACAAATCATTTTACATTCAATTCACTCCATTGATTTATTACCGAAGTAAGAATTTACAACTATTTATCACACACCCAAATGATTAATCATAAAATAACTAGATTAACATTATATCAAGTCAAAATCCCTAAAGAAAATTAGAACATCATGATCAAACCCAAATCCATCAACATATTCATATCCATCTCAACATTAAAAAAAAAAGAAAAAAAGATGAATGAAATACGCTTTAGAAGGGGATCACGATGCCTTAGGAAAGCAGCAGCCATAGAAGCCGGCTCCTCTCTCCTCTTCTTCCTCTTCTCTGTCTTATTCTTCTCTCTTCTTATAGTTTTCCCAAAAGTGACAGATTAGAAAGTTATTTTCTAGGTCATTTTAGGGTTTTTCTGTGCCCAAAAAGTCCAAAAAAAGTCCTTCAAAAACTTAAATCTAGAAGGTTGTATGCGTCCACAATCGTGGCACCAAATTTTGCTTCTATCATGATTGTGGCAGATGGGGCCACGATCGTGGCACCTTCACCAGGCTTCTGTCACGATAGTGGCCCTGGGTTTTACTCTAGGCTTCCTCTGAATCTCCTCCGATCTTCTACATTTGACTTGAAACATTAACAAACACATTAAGCTATCTTAAATACACGAAATTTAAGCTCAATGGCATACTCTAACCCATAAAAAACTCAAAACACAAATGTCTAATGAAATAACACAATCCTAACCCAAATATGCACTAATTATTCAATTTAACAACTAAACACATACTAAATAACCCACTAAAACATTATGCAATATACCACTATCAGATTAAAAAGAACTCAAGATAATTTAGGCCTCAATGTTTTACCATTTTTGGAAAGAAAGGAATTGTAGGATTTTTACACAATAAATTAGGAGTACAGAGTTGGGATGTTAAGAGGTTACTCTTCAAACCAGACTAAACTTGCTAGCTAGGGGAATTGCGGATAGCTTATCCATAAACATGAGAAGAAGATGGGCATTGGACTGAGCTAATCACCAAGACCCATATGACTTTGAAATTTAGTTTATTTTTTGTGTAATACTAGAACAATTGCACACTTGGAATGTATATAATTGTTTGTTAACGAAATCTCTTATTTTTCGAAAAAAACTTATTTACCTTAATGTCATTATTTAATTTTATGAAATTATAACTCTCTAAACTAAATATAATTAGATTAAATAATTGTAATGTTTCTTAAAAAAGTTATGCTAAGGCTCAAAAGAATTACTCCCACACATAGAAGTTATATGTTTTCCTTAATTGATACAAATAAAGTACAATTAATAAATAAAAGTACAAAAATAAGTGAAGAAGATTAGAAATTATATATCAAGAAATATCTCTGAACCTCTTTTATTGATGTTTCTTGCTATGTGATGTGAGATAAATTAAGAACCTCTTTATACCCAACACATAAAACTAATTAATACGAAAACCAAAAATTATAGGAAGTACTAAAAGTAAAATAAAATAAAAGGAAAATAACATAATTTAAATGTAAAATATAGGTTTTGAAATCTATAAAGGAAACGAAACCAAAATACATGCAAAGGACAAAAGAGTAGGAATAGAAAATCAATCTTTAGTTGTGTCTTCATCATTGCTCTCTTTAATAGGCATCATCGATATTTGATGTGAGAGAGACGGTGGTTGCACCTTTGAAAAACATTATATAGTGGAAAAAAGTCAACAATCACTCTTACATCTATCCTAATTGCTCATGCACATCAAATATCAATTTAATTCTCTATAGGATCCATCTGTTTTTAGGTTTCCAAATAAGTTGTTAATGATTTGGTTTTGCATATTTTAGCTTTAATATCCTAGCCTCCTCCATAAAGGCATCTCATGCATGCCTAAATAGAATATATGCTTCCTTTTCTCTTTTAACTAAAAACCTAGATCGCGGTATGTTGAGGGAAAGCATTGAACAAGCAAGTGTTAGTTGTTTAAGGTTAGAGAATATACCCAGATCCTTAGTTAGGATGATGAGGCATGAACTTCCATAAAATTCTCCCTTTTTCTTACCATCATATGCTTTAAATGGTAACCAAAACAACATCTTATAATAAAATTGAAAAACTTATTATACATAATAAGTAAAAAAAATATGAGTCACCACTCCCTTAATTTTTCTCTTTTTCAGACTAGTATAGGAAATTACTTAATGTAAAAAACAAATGGAATTAGAGGTGGTAAAAGTAACATTGGTCTTATTGGGGTCATACTATCCCTTTTATGTGATATCTCACTCTAAAATTTGCTAGGTGTAGATATGCCATGAAAAATTAAAATTTAATGGTTTTTAAGTAATCATATTCTCATATAGGTTTTATCCGTATATATATATATATATATAATCGATACTATTTGCCAAAGTTTGTATTTGACATTGAAATGGCCTACCCTCAAGTCTAAACTTTATCCATTCTAAGTAATCCATTCTACATATCTCTCTAATTCGAAAGTAGATAAAATGTCTAAGGCTTAACTACCTATAGAAATGTTCCATTTTTTTAAAGAATAGGTCCAACCAACCTTATCATTCATAGACCTCACCTCATTCGCCAACCCTATGGTATCTTGGGCATTCCAATTCATACACCCACTTAGCTTAAAAGGGTTAGCTATTAGAGTAGCATAACTTTTTTCATGGATAGGATTTATGAAAGCTAATATAAAATTCTCACTTGGAGGATGGACCCGTAGTGGTTAGTTTGAAGAACCTCCACTTTTAGTTTTTACGTTTATTCTACTTTTGGAATATTGCTTGCTTATCTTTTTCTTCAATTTCTTCTTCGAAAAAAAAGATTTTATGATGAAATTATCAAAAACACCAAAATCTTTAAATTTGAATAAAAAGGTGACATAGTGTTGAGAAATATGAATGAGAGCAAATGAGAGCAAAAGATTGAGAGAAAACTAAGTAAAATTGGAGAGAGTCATGTCTTTTGTTTGTTTAGTACTCAAACATGTTTTAAAGTTTTCTAAAATACCATATAAGACATGAGCATGTCTCTATCCATATTTTATTATGAGTATCGATTTTATCTGTATATATATATGTAGATAAAATCGATACTATTTGCCAAATTTTGTATTTGACATTGAAATGGCCTACCCTCAAGTCTAAACTTTATCCCTTCTAAGTAATCCATTCTACATATCTCTCTAATTCAAAAGTAGATAAAATGTTTAAGGTTTAACTACCTATAGAAATGTTCCATTTTTTCAAAGAATAGGGTCTAACCAACCTTATCATTTATAGACCTCACCTCATTCGCCAACCCTATGGTATCTTGGACATTCCAATTCATACACCCACTTAGCTTAAAAGGGTTAGCTATTATAGTGGCATAACTTTCTTCATGGATGGGATTTTTGAAAGCTAATATAAAATTCTCACTTGGAGGATGGACCCTTAGTGGTTAGTTTGAAGAACCTCCACTTTTAGTTTTTACATTTATTCTACTTTTGGAATATTGTTTGCTTATCTTTTCCTTCAATTTCTTCTTCGAGAATAAGATTTTATGATGAAATTATAAAAAAACCAAAATCTTTAAATTTGAATAAAAAGGTCACATAGTGTTGAGAAATATGAATGAGAGCAAATGATCGAGAGAAAACTAAGTAAAATCGGAGAGAATCATGTCTTTTGTTTGTTTAGTACTCAAACATGTTTTAAAATTTTCTAAAATACCATATGAGACATCAACATATCTCTATCCATATTTTATTATGTAACTTTATTTCAAAAAAAATATGCTTTGGGATACAAGAGTTTCCCAAGCCATGTTTCACAAGCCTGCCTCTTTCTATGTTTTATTATGCAACTTTCTTTTCAAAAAATATGAGTTAGGATACAAGAGTTCCTAACCCATGTATCTTTATGTTCTAGTTTTCATAATATCAAATAGAAAAAAGCTATGAAATAAACTTGTCTTAGGCCTTGACATTCATTAAAATTTAAAATAAACCTGAACATGAGTGTGTTATTTGGTGTGTCTCCTCTTAGATTGGTAAAAGTGAAAACATAGACTTGAGTATGAATGTGTTATAGATTGTGTTTTTTACTAGAATATTTTTTTTAATCTTTAGAAAAACATGATTGTATGCTCTTTTCTCCTTCCAATGTGTAAAAGAAAAAGAAAAATAAGGTTAAGATGATGGCTCTGAAGTAAGTTTGGATCCTATGAAAACAATTATAAACGAATATAAGAATAAAAAATTATTCTTAATTAAAAATCCCCAAAAAGAGTAATGGAAAATTCTTAAAGTTTAGTTGTGCTTTTCCTCTTAACAAGCATTTCTAACTAATTGGACTTTAGTTCTATATTCAATTCATTAGTAAGGCAGTATGTTTACTTCTCCTTTCATTATTGATGGTTCCCATAAAGGCTCTTCTTCTCTAATTTTCTCTTTATTTTTTTCTCTAACTATTTTCCTTGTCTTGTTTAGCACCTCAATCTCTTGCTTGATAAATTCTTGCAAAAAAATTAGAATAGTTAACATAACATAAGTCATTGTTAATAAGAAATTGTTTCCTTTCATCTGAGATTCAGAATATAACCTCTTCTTCTTTAACCCTTAGCATTAATTCACCTTTTCTACTATTTATAATTACTCCAAATATAGCTAGGAAAGGATTGTACTTAGCGATTATAAGAGAAAGATAGGAGGCCTAAGAAGAATTGAGGGAGGTGATAAAAAATGATATGATAATGTTGGAACTTACCGAGGACATGACCCACAATTGAAAACTTTGGCGTACTAAGATTCAGGTGAAGGATCCCTTATAAAGAGATCCTGGCAGTCGTCTTTAATTTCTTAACTCATGTCTCTTGTAGTTAGCCTAAGATATAATTACTTATTAATATTATTAATATTATTATCATTAGTATTATTGTTCTTATCATCATCATTCTCATCACCATCTTTAATACTATCACTAAAAATAATAATATTATTATTCATTTTCTTATTTTTATTATGTTTATGGTTATTCATGTTATTATGATT
>JANIJH010000225.1:52321958-52334538 GCA_024520975.1 Erythroxylum areolatum
TTTATGGTTCACGAGTTGGATTCCGAAAACGGGATCCAACACAGGTGGTATCAGAACAAGAAGAGATTTCAAGGAACTACGCTCAAGTATGACGACATTTTGTTAAGAGTTGGATTCCGAAAACGGGATCATCATGTTTGGTATCAAAGCAAGAGGAGATTGCGAGGAAATAGAGCGATAATAGTATGATTTCCATTTAAGAGTTGGGCTCCAGAATCGGGGTCCAACATGCTTTGTTTAAACCCCAAGTATGGCTGCCCCAATCTGTGGTTCTCCAATTGGCTGATAGGTCTCTTAAGCATCCGGTGGGCATTATAGAGGACATTTTGGTCCAGGTTAAGGGTTTCATCTTTCCCGCTAACTTTTATGTGCTTGACATGTCTTCTGAAGTTGTGCAGGATACCTTCTTAAAGACTGCTAGCAATATGATTAGCATGAAAGAAAGTACCATCACTATGGAGGTAGGAGATCAAAAAGTGTGCTTTAACATGTACGAAATAATGAAACATCCTCATGAAGATTATTCACTTTTGGGCATTAACATACTTGATATTGGTATTGATGATGCATGCTCTGAATTTGAATTCCAAGATGCTTACTTTAACTCTGCACTGTACTCATTGGATTCTTCAATTGTCGATGGTGATCCCTTAGGAGAAAGTTTTTTCGTTAATTTTTCAAGTGAATCTAGGATTGTGGAGGCTGACATCGACGTGGAAAGTGGTAAAGTTGTTTCACCACAGCATAACTATCTGTCGAAGGTTCACCAGGAGAATCATGAACCTTCGTAAAACTCAGGTTTTTTCTTTCCTTCACTTGTTTAGTAACTCTTGCTCTGTGACTAATTATGACATTGTCGGGTGTATTAGTTTGTTGAATAAGTTTGGGGCAGAATCCGTTTTAGTAAGAAATTAGTTTAGTTTTCTGTTTAATCAACAGTTTTTCAATTCAATAATTCCTATGCTAGTTCTGTCTCCTGTTTTATTTTTGTTGTGCTTGTCAGCCTGATGCATGATATATCTTCAAGTTTGAGGAAATTAATATGATTAATTGTGTTGCACATTATTTTCTTAAACTTATATGGTGCCTTATGACATTGTATATGCTCTTTAAGGTTACTGAGTACCCAACTTGTGTCATTTGTTTGTCAGTAATGTTTCTCATTCCCTTGCTGAGCGTTTATTTCTGTCTTGTTAAGTTTTGGGTTAAACTCGCCGCGGCATGAAGTCCACGGTGCCACGGTAAACTTACCTTATTCCTTTGTGTTGCTCTCAGGTGTGGCGTGGATTCCACGTCGCCGCGGCAAAATTTCCTCACACCCTTTTGTGCTTTCGCGTAAATTTTGCCACGACCTGAAGTCCACATCATCGTGGTGAAGATACCTCATTTCTTTATGTTCCTTTTGGGTTAATTTCGCCGCGGCAAACTCCCCATTGTTCCTCTCTATTCCTTTTGGGTTAATTTCGCCGCAACGTGGTTCCATATCATCGCGACGAAACTTCGATATTTTTAATGCTTTTGTGATTAGGGTTAAATTCGCCACGGCGAATTTCAGCTTTCGCAGCGACAAAGGTTTGATCTTCATGAATTTTACCTGGTGAAATTACCAGTCCACCCTGTTTGCTCTTAACCATTCGTATACCCTTCATTCTTTTTTGTCATTTCACACATCCCAAACCCTACTTAAACCTTCTGACTCTCTTCCTTTCTTCCCCACTTTCATTTTTGTCGTGGCCATCCTCCATATCCTTAACCCAATCTCTCCCTTCTGACTATCTACTCTGATTTCAATCTTTCGTAAGTGTTTCTTCTCTTCCTTTTTCTTAGTTTCTATAGCGCTTAGGGTAGTCTAAGTTTTCCTTCTTGTTTTCTTTTCCATTTTCTCTTTAGATTAATTTTGTTTAGGTTACCTTGGATTATTGATTATGCCCTAGCTATTTACTTAGGTTATTATTTTTAGTTTGCTTAGTTATGTTTCGGTATGCATTTTCTGTAGGAAAATGCCTCGAGTTAAACTCCCTGCCCCTCTTACCCTCCAAGTGACTCTGATTCCTCTGATAGTTTCACTTTTCCAGAACTATATGAGAAAGTAAATACTAGGCCTTTCATTAAAGAGAGACCCTTTCCGTTAGCTCCCCCTAACAATCCCTTCATTGAACAACTTGCTGCTTCTCAGCTAACAGGCCTAGTAAAACCCCGTGCTCAAGGCAACAATAAATTTGCTTGGCATTTTTACATATATTCTAGATTCAGTGATACCATGGAAATTAACTTCCGTGGTATTAAAGCACCAAATGCATTCACCACTGCCAGTATCTATCACCATTTTAATCTTCCTAACATTCTCTGTTGTCGTTATGATCAGCTCGTATAAAAGTACCCTTCGGAAGATGTTATTCGCACCCTCTGTCAAGAGGCTGCCAAATGGCATCGGCCACATTATTACCAACTTTACCTCTAATGATCTGATCCACGACCCAAGGCTCATCCTTGGCTTTATTTGGTTTACAGCAATATCATCTAGACCACTCACCTAGCATATGTCATCAAACAATAAGCCTTACACATTTACCTCCTAATGACTAGTCGCCAGGTTGATATAGCTTATGCTATCGTCTCCGCCCTTCATGACTCCATCACTATGACCAAACTCACCAATGCCATCACCTTTCCTCACCTTATCTCTAACATTTTTCGAGCATAAAATGTCCCAGAGTTTAATAGTGATAGCTATTTTGATCTAGCCCCACTCTTTAGGTATGATGGCCTAAAGCAACCCACCATTCAACCACCTCGTCCCTTCCCCCATGCTCATGATATTGACGCAACCTCTGCAGCACTAGTTGATGATGCTCCTCCAGCTCAGGATGCTCTTGAGCTCATTACTTTACAGAACCTCATTGGTAAGGTCGTTGGACTTTGTACGAATCTCTCCAATCTTCGAGACACACTCTTCCAAGAGATAGCATGACAGAAGGAGAGAGAGGCTTTATATGACCAAGGTAGGCAGTATTGTCGGCGTATGGATGTGTTACTCACTGAGCATTTTCATTTCCAGTTACCATCTTATGAGGATGACCCACTAAGCGGCATTGGCACATCTAGAGTAGGCCCATCTAGATCTAGGGTTGATCCTTCCATAGAATAGTTTGAGTCATTTGTTCTTTTATCTTAAGTAGTCCTATTTTTAGTTTTCAATCTGCTGGATACTCAATAACCTTGTTGTTATTCACAGAATTAATGGTCGGTTGTTTATATGATTCTCATTGTGCTTTTCCCGGTGTTTTATTATTCAATAGCCTTCCTATTACTTTTCAATGCATTATGGTGTTTTGATTGTTTCATAATTGGGGACAATATGATGTTTAAGTGTGGGGGAACTTATTCCATTTTGCCATTTTTTCCTTATGCATCATTTTTGGCCATTTAATTGCTTGTATAAGTCATTTGTGTGTCCTCTGCAAATTTTTAAACTTGGTAATTGAGGTGAATTGCATTTTTTTCAATTGTTTCTTTTTCTTTGCAATATTTCACTGTAATGAGCTTTTGGTTTGGCTGCAGCGACACTGCTAATTTTTAGTTCTCCGCGGCAAACTTATGTTTCACCACGGTGAAGTCAATTTCTTTCATAAAAAGAAAAATACATTTTCTGTTTTAATTCCCTCGTTTTAATACTTCTCCCAAATTAGATTCTTCTCACTCCTGTGTCTTGAAAATTTTATAAATTTCAAAGTTATGCATGTGTTTTTGGAAAACCATATATGTTTTTTAAATGATAGTTGATTTTAGTTAATTCCACTTTCAATGTTTTCACGAGAGGCAAGTGAGGGTACGCTATAAGAGTAGCATTATCGTTTTTAAACCTTGAGATTGCTTAATTGATATATTTGGGCCTAAATTCTTTCATTTTTGTGTGTATCTGCTTAATTTCATATTTCTCTAGAAATTGTTTTAATTCTTAATCAAAGCTTGATGAACTAAAATTTTGTTAATATGATAGAGACATTCTTTTCAAAAACCCTACTTACCCAAACACAAAACCTAAACAGTTAACCATTGCTAGCCCCTTTAAGCCATCTTTTGAGTGCATGCATATTTCACAATTAAAGTGAATATCTCATCTCCAGTTAAAGATGATCTAAAAAAACAAGTGTTTCTACATAAAAGAAAAGAAAGAAAAAGTTCCAAAAAGCTTCAAAAAAAAACAAAAAACTTTCTCAAAAGAGAAAACTTATAAAAAAATGTTAGATTATGTTTGTTGTTTGTTTAAATATTTTCTTACTCATAGTTGGCGTTTGTTTCATGTATAAATTAATTGTGATGCTTGTACTCAATTTTCTTCTTCTATTCAATCCATTTCAATTAGCCTTCCGTACATTACAACCTTGAACGTCCTCTTGATTCTCGAAATTATAGTTCTTGTGGTGGAGAGGTAGAATTATCACAAGCTTATGGAAGAGAATGGACTAAGTAGATTGTAGAGTGAAATTATCCCAAGACAAGTAAGTTGAGAGATTAAACACATTTCCTTGAGAGAAATCTCTCTTGCTCAATCTCTTGAATTAAATACTTATAGTGTTTATTTTCTTAGCGCTCTTTCAGTTTGCTTGGGTTGATTTCTAAGAAAGTGATTTGATTGACTTTCTGCTCTCATTTTAAAGCATGGCCATTATTTTCTTTCACACTTGTGTCTATTTGACTTTTATAAGCTTTGTCTAGAAGTACAAAGGTCTAAGTGTATGAGAATTTGATTGAACCCAAGTTTCCTACAACATTTGGTGACAACTTCATGGTTTTTGTTATACTTTTTGGCTCTTATTATCAGATATTGTGCCTAATTTAGCTCATGAGTGCTTGTTTTGAATTAATGTAGTTTGAAGGTAAAATTTTCACAAATAATTAGTAATTGTACTAAATTGATTTTTAGAATAATGATACTGCAAACTACTATTTTTCATTGTAGGACATTCAAGAAGTAGAGCCAAAGAGTGAAGACCAAGAACACAAGTCAACGACACAAGAGGCAAAGTTCGCCACAACAAGGATGATGTTTCGCTGCGGTGAAATCAAAAAATCTTTGAAGAAACCTTTTGGGCGAAGTTCGCCATGGCGAGAATAATGTTTTCGCTGCGGTGAAATCAGCAGATTATTGAAGAAATCTTTTGGGAAAAGTTCACCGCGGTGACACATTCAAATCAATACCAGGCCTCAACAATTTTTGAAAAATTAACCAACTGTGCAAACCCGATCCAGCAACCCATTTTTAAAAAAACTATTTTGGGATAGCATACAAGAAGAGAGAGAGCTAATAGAGCATTCATTCCATAATCTTCCCACCACTATCACACCATCGTCTTCTCTCATATCCATCTCATTTTTTTTCTTCCATTTTTCACTATCAACTTCTACCATGGGTGCCTCTAATTGCTTCTCGGTTGTGAAGCTTCTTAGATCTATGTGTGGCTAGGCGTTTCTTTCCTCTTGAAGATGTAGCAATGGCTAGAGTTCAACGAGCTTAAAAGGGGAGTAGCTTAATCCGTAGTTTAGCTATGATTTAGAGTTCCTACGTTTAGGATTTGTAAATTGTAGTTGAACATACTTGATTATAGTTTAATCAAGTGTTGGATATTCAATGTGTGGTTTGGATTTGTTTATGTAGAACTTTGAGTTTAAATATATGAAGTCTCATATATGTCTATTTGTTATCTTGTTGTTTCTCTTTTATCTTGCATCGTTGTGTTTGATATTGAGTTGATTCTAGATTCCAAAGTGACTTATTGCATGGACTTATCCACCGCACACACTAAGAGCATTTAACAGGGCTTTAAGAATGGAGTCCCATTGATTAAGATCTTGGAATTAAAGAGTTCTTTCACATTTACCCATTTCAAACTTAGTGTTTTCTACTCCTATCAAAATTAATTTCGAACTACGATAGCCAAAGCTCATTTTTAAGAGGATTCTATCACTCTTTGATAATTTGTCTTAATCTTTTCATTTTCTATTCCCAAAAGTCCAAAAATACATTTTACATATTTTTTCTTACAATTCAATTTAATAAAGTTAATGTTTTCAAAGATCAAAATCCCCCTTCTTACCAAATTAGCTTGCATTTCCTGACATATAAGTTAACTTTGGTCCATTCATTTTAGGTTCCGATTAAGTGAAACGACCTGAGGTTGCATCCTATATTCCAATCCTTAGATTATTTTTTTGATTTGACCTCCAAGGGTACAAACAAAGGTTTGAATCAATTAGGAATGGATTAAGATAAAGAAGAAAGAAGTGAGAAAAAATCTAGAAAACACAATAGTGAGAGAAAGCTTGGGTAGGTTTTGGTTTTCATGAATTATCATATAAGCTTGCACTTGATGTGTTTAGAGGTGGTACTGGATATAGAAGTGCAGAATATGTGATGTGGGAATGAAGAAAATCAATAAAAGATACAAAAAAATGAAAGAGGCTGTTCGGTATAGAAGAGAAGCACGATCGTGATTTTGCTGATAAGGGTCACGAGTCACGATCGTGATTCAGCATGATCACGACTTTGTTTATGAGGTCACGGGTCGATTGCATTTTTTCTAGAAAATGGTTGTTTTTGAACACCTATCATTCAAATTACTATAACTTCTTCACCTGATATCCAAATGAGTTGATTATTAAACCAATAAATTCCTAACACATTATTCTATCTCTCCATAAAAATTGATAGCCTTCTGAGTTTATCTGAAAGTGATTGATTGAAAGAAATTGAGGAAATCATTTGGAATAGTATGAACTGGGATATTTTACTAAACATACTTCAGTATTTTGCTTATATCTTGACCTGTAGATTTCGAAATAGAGTGATTCTTGATTTAATTAAACTAGAGACTGAGGCTACAAATTATCTATAGAGATTGAATTCTAATTCTACCTTTAAAAATTTTAGAACCTTATTGGAAGTTGAGATAAGAATTCTATTGAAGCTTAAGTATAGTCTAATATCTTTTGGGTATAACTTTCAGTATATATAACCAAATGGAATGATCTTGGTATCATTAGAAACTTTTGACTTAGAAGCACAACTTTCTAGAAGTAAATGTTATCAAATTACCTCATCTACTTGATGTGAATAATTGAGCAAAGTGGACCCAAAAGTTGGTTATGAGATAAATCTGGATTGCGCCGTTGAGTATGGTTTCATATGAATAAATAATGTGACAAGATTAAGGTTAAGAAACCCAGAATTTTTATTAAACATGCATAATACGTGATATATTCTTAAATGGGCTTATTTAGTTAAATAAGTAATTGTAAGTAATTTAGATGGTCAATTTGGTAAGTAATTCAGTAAGTAATATTTGATAGTTTTGCTTTGACTATTTTGTTTGCTATTGATTTGGATCATTGAATGATTTGCAAAGCTGTAAGAACATGATATGCTTGAATAAATGATATGAAAACATTGATTGATATGTGAATTGAATTTTAGAAATTTCTATTTTTGAATATGTTTAGTCCTAAATGTGGGTAAATAGGCATGCCTAGAAGGGTTTGCAGCTGCTCTTGTGACACTTCAATGTCTGACACTTCGGTGTCTAACACTTTGGTGTCTTCTGTTATCAAGACTTCTATCTCTCCTGTTATTGACACTTCGATGCCTCCTGTTATTAAGACTTTAGTCTCTCTTTTATAAGTCCCGTTACCCACTTCTGTAAATGGATTAGTAGTCCTTTGGTTTTGTATTTTGATACACGTTGATTGTGATATAAACAAAATTTATATTTTGATTTGTTATGTTCTGATCTGAAGGGATTATACCTTCTCCTGATATTTAGTTTTGTTATTTGTACAATCTGTTCTAAAATCCATTATGTTTGAATTGTTTTGAAAGACAATCCTTTAATGGTTGTTTATGCTATAATATGATTGTTAGTTTATGCACAGTTTAGTTATCACTCACTAAGCTATATGCTTAGCATGGTGGATTTGAACCATATAGGTTCACAGCGAGGATTATAAAGACCAGGACGAGTCAACCAAAATGGCCAAAGGAGTCAGAGATTTGTTTTGATAAAAATGTATTTTGAGTTTTTATTTTGGCTTGTTTATAAAGAGTATAACACTGAAGTGTATGAATTTGGATTTGTTTATAGTTTGTAATAACTATATTTCAAGAATATTTTGGATTTTGAGCAAGTTTGTATTAAGATCAATGTAATATCATATATGCTTTCCTGATTTGGTTTTAAGGAAGTTTTAGATTGCTTTTGGTTGTTTGTTCTATTTGTGAGTGTGACACTTGCATATCCTCCCGAGGGTATGTGGGCGTTACATTTTTTGGTATCAGAGCATGGTTTAGACAATTCTGGTTTAACCAGCGCTTAACTATCACTTGTACTTGAATATAAGAGTTGTCTGGCCTAATGTAGTTTATCCCATATTTTAGTTTTAGAATTTCTGTATGGAAAGATATCATAAGGCTGTTGATGAGGTATATTGTTGAGAGTTTGTGATTCTGTATAAGCTTATAACATTTTGATATGAGAATTTTGTGATGGTTACGTATTCAAGTAAGATGAAGTCAATGATAGTAATATATGTAAAGGCCCTCAAGATTAATTTAATCAGTTATTATGAGTATACATCTGATAAAGTGGTTGCTTTTTCGAATGATGTTACATGTACGGATGTTATATACGTGTGGATAAGAATGAATGAATGAGTATTGAATGAGTTATATATGAATATTGGAGTCAGATAAGTATGAGATTCAGACAAGGGAAGTTGAATAGACTATTGAGAGTGCATGTACTTTGTTTATTATAAAGTGGGGTTTTTGAATTTAGATTACATTCTTATCATGGTTAGAGGAACTTAAGTTCTATGTTAGTACGTTTAGGAAGTACGAGTTTGGTTCCATATATGTGATTTTAGCTCAGGAAGTTGAGGTGTCAAATAACTAGAATGATGATCTGTCTGAATATCAGAAAATGAAAGGTGTGGATATTTAGAATTGGGAAATAATATCATGTTAGATATAACAAATAAGCATTTGTATTGGTGGATGTATTATTGAATACAATATCAATATTTTACTATGATAATATATCATTGAATATAATATAGATGTGAATGCATTGACGTGGATTGTTTGAGGAAAAGACAGAAATAAGTAGAAATGATGAGATTAAAGTATACGAGCAGAACCTAAGAAGACGAACTTCGAATTGAACTAGTTGTTGGTTTCTATGATAAGAGTTATGATTTACTATAAGAATATGTTAGTGGAATTGAGATCAAAACTTCATGATGAATATGTATCTATAATTCTGAATTGATTGAAGGTATACATATGGAAGACAAAATAAATGACAATAGAAAGATGAGATAGAAATAAGGAAAGAAATTGGTGATTTCTTAAAAATATATTTCTGGATAGAATGGGATGACTTTAAAGATACACACCTAAGTATATACGATGGAAATCATGTCTATTACTTCATTAAGTGTGAAAAATAGAACATTATGGCCTTGTAAGAAACAATAGAAATTGATCTTTTTAAGGTACTAAAAATGTCTGATAAGCAATGATGGTAACAATTGATTGATAAGGATTATAGGAAAAATATAGTTGATAGTAGCAAGAAATCTTCATTGGAAGAAGAATTTCACTGAATAAGGTTAAGTAGACCAGATGGTTTACTTTTAAGAATGAACGAAAAAGGAGTATATTAAAAATGAATATTAAAGTTTTATTTCTAATGGAGACTCAAGCATAAGATGTAGAATATGCTATTAAGAGTGTATGCATCTTGTATGTTGTAAAGTATCCAACAATATGATTAGATTTTTGAATTTGAGGCGATAATCTTGCTAATGGAAGGAGAACTTAGGCCCACATTACATTAGATGCAAATATGTTCGGGGAATATAAATTGGATTTGATGAATGTGTTACCAACACAGGAAGTTAAGATTATGAATAAATTGAAATTAGTGGAGAAACTAGTAAGCAATGGCTCGACATTGTAATAAGTGTAGCACCCCACTCCCGTAAGACAGGTACTCGACATCCTGAGTGATACCTAAGTACATGCCCCACGAGGGTGACATGCTAACATAGTTAGTCAGTAAATTTTCCTTACAAATACATTTTTTTAGGCACGATCGTATGCGGAAATCAATTATCAAATTAGGCCCACTTTTTTCATAAACAATTTCAATCAAGAATGTTATTACATTCATTAATCAAACTTGTTTACAACATTTCCAAATTGGAAAGTTATTATGTACAAAAGCATATTCAAATACACATTATACAAGTGTAACGGAATATACAAATAAGAAAGTATAAATGCAAACACCAATTGATCCCAACCTCTACCTCTTACTTGAATGTAGTAGGTATACTCCCATTTGTCTAACGGGATACTCTTCTGAGCTTGAAAAATATCTGCAAATTTTGGGTGAGTTTTGCGAACTCAATGAGTGACCATCATCAATGGCTCACCCAGTCACATAGTACATAATTCACATTCACAACATTTCACATGTCACAATCAATGCACTTTAATCATTCATATTATACATATGGAATGCACATGAGACCCACTTTCCATTCGTTACTTTGTTATGACCGAGTGCCTAAACTGTCCCGTATCCATTGGATACTGGGATCATTAAATGTTGAGCCTGTGGCTCTTAATCATTTTATGAGCTTGAGGCTCTTTTCACACTTTGAGCTTTAAGCTATGAATTACTTTCTAAGCTCGAGGCTCTTTTCACACTTTGACCTTTAAGCTCTGATCGGTCGCTACTCTGATCACAACTCCCATTATCTGATCATGCATTCATGTATGGAATGCATCTCACATTTTTAGTCAATTATATCAGTGAAGGACATAGTTTGTCATATTCACATTCAATAAGCACTTCAATATTTCATTTATACATCACATTCATCAGACCTTCTGTTTGGAAACCAACACAACCAATCACATTCATATAGTCATTCAGTAGTCAATCAATAAAAAAATTCAAAACGGAACAAACAATGAAATGAGACCATCTAGGTCTACTCACAGTACGCTCCAGTTTAGCATTTTTTCTAATTATGGAAATGTCTGAATGCGAATGTTTATCCTGCACATCACAATTATGCAATACGCACGTTGCACACACATTAATAACTTTGCACAATTATAAGCATTCATTTATGCATACGTGTGTTTATGGACTATGAACAATGCATTTTCATGACAAATCTCAGGTATTTATCCATTAGTGTCATCATAAAATCAGTCCCATATCAAGACTCCTCTAAGTATAATTTTTACTTAAGTTTATACCTCATTAGAACCATTAAAATCACAATTTAGGCTCTTCCATCCGATACCTTTAATTTGATTCAATCAATCTTTTTCAATTCAGTATCTAAAGCTATAAACTTTTATGGTGAGGCAGAAAACGTGCCAGGAATCTATTAGTCCAAGAATCACTGCAATTGGAGGTCGGATGAGAAAGTTATGGCTGAAAGAATAAAACAAGGTTCTGTCCTCAATCATATTAAAACTTTTTCTTTTGGGGCAACTAGCATAACTTTCGCTATAGGTATCAAATCAAGGTCATTCTTAGATGGTTTGAAAGAGGACTTATAGGTCTATAACTTTCATGAAGACCTTGAAGATAGATTATGTCATCTACCAGGTCAAAATTGGACCAGGAGATACAAAATGAATAGTACACAAAAGCTATTTTACAATTGACATAACTTTCTCTAGAGATATTAGATTGAGGTTTTCTTTAGATGATTTTGAAAAAAACTTCAATATCTACAACTTTCATGAAGGCCTCAAAGACAAATTCGATCATCTACAAGGTCAAAACTAGGACTAGATGATAAGATCAGATGAATAGTGCACCAGATGATATGACATCTTCACCAGACGATATGTCATCACCAGACGATATATCATCACCAGATGATACGCCATCACCAGAAGATACGTCCTCACTAGATGATACGTCATCACCAGACGATACGTCCTTACCAAACAATGTGTCCTCACCAGACGATACGCCATCACCAGATGATGCGTCTTCACCAGACAATACATCTTTGTTAAGTCAAAATGACGTTATATAAATGTTTTTGATGAAATACAAATAATAATGAAAAACAGAAGGAAGAAAAGTAGACGAAGAAAAACAAACGAAGAAAAGCAGACAAAGAAAAATAGACGAAGAAAAGCAGACGAAGAAAAGCAGACGAAGAAAAGCAGACGAAGAAAAACAGATGGAAGAAAAGCAAACGGAAGAAAACAGACGGAAGAAAAACAGACGAAAGAAAAGTAGATGGAAGTTACATTGAAAAGCAGACAGAAGCTAAAATGAAAAGCAAACGGAAGCAAACAAAAAAGCAGACGGAAGCTAAAATTGAAAAGCAGACGAAAGCAAAGCATGCCAAATCAAGAATCAGTTTGAGTTAGTTACAGAACTCAACTGAATAACCGTTTCTTAAAAGAAGCAAGAATCAAGAATCAAGAAGCAGTTGAAGACGAAGACTATAAATATGAGTCAGAGTCGAAGATTAAAAA
>JANIJH010000225.1:52359096-52369323 GCA_024520975.1 Erythroxylum areolatum
ATTCATTATTAGCTAAGTATGGGGTGACCCATAAGGTTGCTACTCCATACCACCCCCAAACTAGTGGACAAGTTGAAATCTCAAATAGGGAATTAAAGAAAATACTAGAGAAAACTGTTAATGCTTCTAGGCGGGTTTGATCTTTAAAGCTAGATGATGCACTTTGGGCATATAGGATCACATTTAAGGCACCCATAGGCATGTCACCATTCAAGATAGTGTATGAGAAGTCTTGTCATCTTCCAGTTGAGTTAGAGCATCGTGCATACTGGGCTATCAAATTTCTTAACTTTGATTTGTCTGCTACAGGTGCTAAGAGACATATGCAGCTTCATAAGCTTGAAAAGTTCCATTTGGATGCTTTTAACAATTCGAAGTTGTATAAGGAGCGTGTGAAGAAGTGGCAAGACTAAAAGATCCTCCACCGAGACTTTAAGGAAGGAGACCAGGTATTGATCTACAACTCCTGTCTTCGTCTTTTTCTAGGAAAGTTTAAGTCAAGTATGACCCATTCAAGGTGATCCAAATCCTTCCCTTTGGGGTCCTTGAGGTAAAACAAGAAAATGAAAACTCATTCAAGATAAATGGACAACGAGCTAAATTGTATATGCCCAGGTTTGTGGATAACTCTGAGGAGCGATTGCGTCTTTATGACACTTCGCCTCCTTGATTGCAGTGCATGTCTTATAGTAGGACTGTAGTTTTCTTTCTTTTCTTTTCTCATTGTTTTTTTTACGTTTCTTTCTAATTTAATGCATTTTTTTTAGTTATTTTGAGTCTTCTTTAGGTTCGCATGATTTGTGACAAAGAGTTTTTGACCGATTCTTTTTCAGGAAAGTTTCTTCTTCCTTTTTCCTCTCTTTGTGTTTGATTGTTAGCTATTTGAACATTAGGGACAATGTTCATATTAAGTGTAGGGGGGATTGAGTTTATGTGCATGCTGATGATATCGATGTTGATGTTGAGAGATATACACTTGAATGGTTGCGACTCTTTTGGTGGTTAACTTGGGTCCCATTTGTAATGAATTTGATCATATAATTATGTTAAAGTAGTTGGAAGGATAATTGAGTTATATGTGTGAACTTGAATTCGGCAACTTGAGAGGATAATGAACCATGTGGATTGATTAAAGTAGTCAATTGCATAAACTTAGTCAATAATTGATGCTGAGCGATGAAGCAATGTATAGAGTTTTGATAGATTTTCATTTAAACATATGTGAGATCTTGAGCTATATGACTGCATCTCATAGTCATTTATTTTCTTTGTTGTATGTGAGGCTTCCCTATGTGGATTACCTTCAGAACTTGCTCTGAACCTGATGGATACTGCTAGTTACATGCTTTATGGACATGATAAAGACCTTCTTTGTTTTTTTTTTACCTTTAGCTTAAATAACCCACTAAGTTATTTTTCCCTTGTTATTCCCTTTGAGCCTTTGACCTTGTTTTCGTATTAATCACATTGCATTAAAACCTGAAAATCTTTTAGCCCGACCCTTTCACAAGTTGAATGAAGTACTAAGTATTTGATGTCCTTGACTTAGGGACTTTTGTTTTATACGCTATTCTGAGATGTTTTAGAGGTATATCTACTTAGTTGTTGTTGATCTGTGCAACTACTATCTTCTTTATGTTTATTGTTACAAAAAAAAACTACTATCTTCTTTACGTTTATTGTTACAAAAAAAACAAAAATAAAATCTTTTATGTTTATTGTTACAAAAAAACAAAAAGGAAAAGAAAAAAAGAAAAAAAGATCAAACAGTAGCATTGGATAGTGATGAGTAGTTGTAATCCTGTGTTTCTATTTGCACATTTTAGATTTTTTTTTATTGTCCCACATCACTTAGTACTTTATGAATGCTTGGGAGTAGCCTTTGTCCTTTTTACCTCACCTTAACCTAAGCCCTGTTACAATCCTTAGTAAAGACCTTTTGATCCATGATGGCATGTACTCTATGTAGTGAAAAATAGATAAATTTGCAAGCTTATGGTAGTGTAATCTCTTAGAGGAAGCCTT
Source organism: Erythroxylum areolatum (assembly GCA_024520975.1). Classification (NCBI taxonomy): domain Eukaryota; kingdom Viridiplantae; phylum Streptophyta; class Magnoliopsida; order Malpighiales; family Erythroxylaceae; genus Erythroxylum; species Erythroxylum areolatum. The sequence continues at coordinate 52,361,122 of JANIJH010000225.1, forward strand.
GAGCGAAATACAACCCTTATACACTTGAGCGACATGATTGAATATCGTGAGGAAAGTTCATTTTAATTTTATGCTTGCTTTTGATCAAAGATATCTACCTTTGATTTTGTTTATGTACATTGATGAAAAGATTATGATATATGTAGTAGCTTGATACTTGAGTTTGTCGAAATTTAAGGGATTGCAAGCACTTGATTTTCATTGAAAATGAAATGAAAGAATATGTTGTTTGTGACCTAAGTAAGTTGCTTGAGGAAAAGTAAAAATTCAAGTGTGGATGTGTTGTTAATGGATATTTTATATTAATTTTTTAGACATAATTTGCTAAACTCTTGTCCATTTACTATTTAAATTGCATTAATTAAGAGTTATTTGTTTTGATTTTAAGCACATTTGATTTGGAACATCTAATACCATAAATCAAGAAAAAAATCTTTCAAAGGAGCTTGGGTAAAAAAGGTTAATGTTTTAGCCACCTAAAACGTTAATGTTTTGAAAGACAAAGAATGGAGGTTTTTGTATGAACGATAAATTAAAAAGGAGTGGGACAAGGATAGCCAAAGAGCATGAGATGATGACTTTGACAATACATAAAAGACAAAAGAGAGGTGGCAATCAAGGAATGAAGAGTGGGCTATGTAGAGAGAACAGAAGAAAAACAAGAAAGGAGAGCTGTGTTGGTGTTGGAGAGGTGGCACAAGTGGACCAAGAACAAGCAGCAAATCATGCAAGCAGCTAAAGAAAAAAACATTGATTGGAGAGTGCATGAAGAGAAGATAGGCGTGAACAACAAACATTGCTGGGACGTAAAAAACACTGAAGTAGTGGAGGAGGACAACTGTTGAAGCAAAAAAAAAAAGTTGAATACGGAGTCTGCATGAGCAGCTAGAAAAGAGAGAGCATTAACATTACTCCAGCACCGACTGAACATACAGCCCCCACCGAACATACACTCATGAACTGAACATATACTCACTAACTCCATCACTCACGTTGGACCAGCTCTCAAGACATTACAACCACTCAAACGTCAGCAGCTAGAATTGGCAAGAAAGCAACGTGACAAAGCAATTGGTGGAGATAAAACGTTGAAGGCAGCTAGTTGGAGAGCAACAACGTAAGCAGCTGGTGGCTTGACATCTAGCTACTGGTGGGAAGAAGACAGGTTAGCTGGTGGAGATTAAAAACGCTAGCAGTAAGTGAAGAAAACCAACATGGAAACTAGTGTCATAGGAGATAAAACGCAAGTAGCAGTGGAGATAAAATGTGAATCAGCTGGGTGTGTTAGAAGAAGGAAACAGCTGGTGGCACTCCACACACAACGAAGCAGCTAGTTGTTTAAAGAAAAACAAAAAATAATGTGAGTTGGTGGCAAAAAGAAGGGAAACGAAGCAAATGGTGGGAAAAGTAACAAATCAAGCATCACATTGAGCTAGACACGTAGTTGCTTGTGGAGATCAAATCACGTTACCAACTAGGAGACTCTCCACTCCACACACAATGTTGCAGCATGGTTGACATTAAAAAAATAAAGCAGCCATGTTAAGGTGAAGAAACAAAGACATTAGCTGGGAAGTTGTGGTAAGAGGAGAAGAAGACAGCTAGTGCATGACGGAACAAGTTTTTGTATGAGCTGAGGGAGAAATTTAACATTTGGTGTTCTTAATTTATTTACTTTGTATTCCTTATTTATTTTAATTGTGTGGATTTAATCAATGCAACCATATATTATGATCATGATTTATGTTACATGGATGAATATGTGTGAGTAAGTTTTTCTTTTTGGTTAAGGTTAAGAATGATATTGGATTAAGATAATTTTTTCTTGATTGATTTTTGCTTGATTGATTGCATATTTAGTCCTAATTTAGCTTGATCACCTGGATAAAGACCTTAGATGATTGAATGCCACAACCAATGGGATTTAATTTGTCGAAATTAATCAAGCGACATACTTGAGACTAAAGTGTAGACCAACCTTAGGATCTTGTGTGAGGATACCCAGGATTAACAAACTTAGTTTTAGGCTTCTTGCATTAAACGCCTTTTATTCCAAATTATCTATGAACCAAGTAGGTGACTCAGATTTAGAAGAAAAAGAAATTCGCATGAACATTGGGTTCAACTTGCTTAAGTGACGTAGTTCTTAGATCAATCCATCGTTACAATTTCTGGTGTCCAATCTAATTGAAATCTAATACTTTAACTGATTTCTATAATTTGATTAAATCTAGTCTCTTTAATTCATACCTTGCATTTTTCATATTTACTTGATTTGCTTACTTTATTTTATTTTATTTTCAAATCAATCAATTCTTGATCGTCTGAGTAATTTTTCATCGTTTAACTTAATTATCTTGCGTGTTAAAATTCCTTTGGGTACGATATCCAGTTCTTACCATTTTATATTACTTGCCGACGAGGTGCGCTTGCCTTGAATTGGTCTAGATAGAATTCAATTTTTTTAAGACCTCAACAAACACCAAACGATGTCATTTTTGTCTAAAGTTAAACCCCCACATTTCTCCCTTCATCTCTTACATTTTTATCTTTCATTTCCTCTCTACCACAACCCGTTTTCTCAAAGGTTCACCGTGCATCATTGCGTCCTTATTGTGCATCCATTGCGCATCATCCTCGGCATCCACTGCGCGTCATCCTCTACATCCACCGTACGTCATCCTCTTCATCGTCATCAGGAATGCTGTGACTTGAGAGCTTCGACATCAACCACCCAAGCTGTAAGGTAGATTCGACATCGTATAATGAAGATGCACCACTTTTTATTTAAAAGTTTTTTTTCTTGGTAGCATATGTCCGTGCCATTGTAAATTGTTTTCCTTTGTTTTCTTATTTTCTGTATCTTTTGTTTTAGGGCCCAACTAAAAAGGAGCATATTGATGTTCAAGGAGACATAACTTATGACATTGTGGACTTCATCACGGAGACCTAGCCTGATGTAACACACTTGTTCATTCTTTTCTATTTGGCATATTAACTTTTATGTTCTGAGACTCTTTAAGAATTCCCTTATTTTCTAGTAAGAAACTGTGTTTCTAATGGTGTAAACTTGCGTGTGATATAGATATATGCTATTTTCACGTACATGTGCCTTAAATTTTCAAAATCTTGGCAATTCATTATGCTTTGTGGCTAAGAAACATAAAATCATTATAGTGGCTAACACTGAGCATATAGGAAAGATGATTTCTAATTTTTTATTCTCAAAGATTAGTTGTTCGACTTCTTGATGCATATTTACCTATCTTAGCTTTACCAATTATCATCATGTTGTTTACTTTTCTCTTTATTCTATTTCAAGCTATGTTTCTTAAGACGAGATGTGTCACTGGGGCATACTTATTTAGTGAGCCGAAAAAGAAGAGAAGATAGGAACATTTTTTCTGAAGACGATGGGGGCATATACATGGGGACTCTTTTCATCATGACTTAAAAATAATTAAAAGTTTATTTGATTTGATGGAGGATGACTAACGAGCTTCCTGATGGTTTATTAATATGGATGTATGACATGTAGCCTAAGAATCTTGTACTAATAATGGCTATTACACACTATTAAGAATAATAGACTTAGAATTTTTGGAATTTGTGTTAACATTGATGTTGTGGGTTTTGTGAATGTAATTAGATCTTACGGAAGTTTGGATTGGTGAACTTTGATGTAGATATTATGAATTATAGTGAATATGTTTATGAAAACTTTTGTGATGAAGTGTGGCTCCACGATTAAAAATGGTGGCTAAGAGAAAATTGAGTATTGTTGCTTCTTCTATAACACCACCTCCTCTAAAGGAATTACAAGAATTATAAACTAGGAAGTTGAATAATGATATCGTAAGAGATCTAATAACAACGTGGTAATTGAAAAACCATAAACATTAACATAGAGAGATCCTTCAAGGTTCAAAACAAAGTATTTATTCAGTTATGACTATTTTTGTTTTTTTTAGTTTTATTTTTTATTTTTTTTGTTTACAAACTCTTTAGTTTGATGTCATCACTTTTTTGGTATAATTCTTAGTTAAATTTTGTTGCTAAAGGTTAAGTTTATAATATGATTAACTACTTTTAATGTGAACTGTTCATTGTGAATGACAGGAAGACAATTATGTTTAGTGGTAATATTTTAGTTTGACCTAAGTGATCCTACAAGAACTAGGCCTTCATATACAATTATTTGTTTCAAATGTGGAATTCAATTTACTTACATTTCATCTTTTTAAGATTACATGTAATCTATGTAGAAGTTAGTTTGACAATGGCACTTTCCTCATGCTTTTGGTACCGTAAAGAAGATTGGAAGGTTCTCTCCATGATGCTGAAGTAGTAATAACACATTTATTAATTGAATTAATATAGTTGTTTAGTAATCCAAAAGTTGTCATAACTTAAATTTGAAAGGTACAACTTATAGCGTCAAATATTTTATGACATTCAAATTGAAATTGTTGAATACTGATTGGATGCATTATCTTTTTAAGATTGAAATAATTATATTAACTAAGCTTTAAGCTAATATCAGAATAAGGAACATTGTACAATGGTCAAGTCCCTTAAAGTGAGCGTAGTATTTTTTAGGATTTGTCTAATCCAAAAGGTAGTATTAATTACCATTGCATATTTATTCAAAGCTAAGCCTTTATAAAGTCTATTGTTCTTTTCCCTCTAGATAGCATATATGTAGCATAGGAAACTATTTCTACTTTAGGTAAAACCTGAATTACCCATAATAAAATTTTTTAGTAGATAGTAAATGTAAATGACATGCAATATTCTGTGGTATTTTTTATATGGCTTCACTCGTACATCTTGAGTCAATCATGGCAGTAATTTAAGATATCTTCCAATTACTTAAGGTTCCTAGCTAAGATCTTATTCATTGTCTTTTTTACTTTGTTCAAGTTATTCATTGTCTTTTTTACTTTGTTTTAGTTATCTTCTTTGGCCGTCAGCTCATTCTAGCTCCGTCATCTTCTTCCTTCATGTGCTTCAGTTCCTTCTTCTGTTTTTTGGTTAAGGTAAGTGAGTTTTGTTATTTAGTAGGTTTTTGTGTACTTGTTTGTGGTATAAACTTTGGTTTATCATTGAAAAAGATATAGGATGACTTTGACTTATAGTTCTAAATATCTGAATTATGTCAATGAGTTATTTCACTGATGCTCTTTGAAACGATTAAGTTCTCTTTACTTTTCATGTGCGAATCTTTACACACATATTTTTTAATATAATAATAATTTACTTCTAAACATGTTACATAATTGTATATGTTACAATAATGTATGGAGCGAAGTATTCATATTTTTATGTTTACTTATTATATTTGTTACTAGTACATAATACATTTAGGTTAAATATCAAACTTCTAACATGAATTTTAAATTTCAATAACATATCTAAACCATTCAATTAAATATTCCAACTTTATTTAATTAAGTTATTCGTTTTACATTCCCATACCAAATCAAGCTAAGCAAGAATTTTTCCTCTCACGTCCTTAAGTGCGTCTTTGAATTCTCTTCTAATGCGTCTTTGAATTCTCTTCTAACATATATGATTACAAACCAAAAAAGATGTTTAGTTAATGAATAAGTTTGATTTTAGGCCGTAATCCTTAACCCATAACTTGTGATGTAGCTCCCGTGAGGCTTATTGTTGAAAAATACCACATGCCTAGGATTCACAATGAGAACTTGTGTTTTTGATTCACAGGTGTAATCTTTCGTGATTAATTCAATTTGTTCTTATTTAGGGGATGTTATGTCAAGTTTAGATGTTCTATAATCATTGGCGAACCTGAAGTATACTAACTATGGAATTATTTTTTGAAATTAATAGTTTTGCATCAATGAGTAATGTTGATAGATCTTAGATGTATAGACGATTAACACCTGATGGTTTCATTAAACCTGAAATTTTAGTCATTATACATGTTCTCAACCTACATATGTGGATGGCCTAAAGATCATATGTCTATGTAAAAAATGTAAACACATTCGTTTCCTTCCTATTGATGAAGTTAATGGGAACTTGCTGAGAAAAGGGTTTGTCCCCAATTTTTTTGAGTGGACATAACATTGAGAACCATTGATTTCTAGCACATTATGGGTAATCAAGTACAATCGTCTGTGAACTTAAATAAGTTTGAAAGGGGGACTAGATTTAGAACAAGTTATGTGGTTGGAAATGAAAATCCTTACACGTAAATGGTTTATGATGCAGTCGGTTATACCTTTTAGGAAAATATGGAAAATCTTGAAGAAGAACCAAACCCACATGTAAAATAGTTTTTTGACTTACTATAGTCGGTTGGCTAAGAATTATGGCCAAATTGTGAGAAAATGACTCAGTTGTCTTCAATTGCTCGAATTTTAAACATAAAGTCTTAAGGGCCTATTTTAGACCATAGTTTTGATAAAATTCTTGAATGGTGTAATGAGTCATTGCCTCCTAATCATACAATGGTTGATAGTTTTTATAATATGAAAAAACTTGTTAGTGGTCTTGGTTTGCCTATTGAGAAGATTGATTGTTGCAAATTAGGATGTATGTTGTATTGGGGAGATGATGTGGAATTACAAGAATGCAAATTTTATGGTCAACCTAGGTTCAAGAATAGAAAGTGTTCTATAAAACAGAAATTAATACCCTGGAAGCAGATGTATTATTTTCCACTAACTCTGAGACTTCAAAGACTATATACTTCTGATGTTACTGCAACTCACATTAGATGGCATAATGAACACAAACATGAAGGTGGAATAATTAGTCATCCATCAGATGCACTGGGATGGAAACATTTCAATGGCACTCATGTTGAGTTTGCAACTGAAAGTCAAAATGTTAGGTTAGGATTGTCGATAGATGGATTCCAACCTTTTGGTCAATCCGGCCAGCAATATTCACCATGGCCAATCATAATTACTCCTTATAATTTGCCTCTATGGATGTGTATGAAAAATGCATATATGTTCTTGACAGTCATTTTGTGAGGCCCTAAAAATCTGAAGCATAAAATTAATGTATTCTTATAACCATTGATATCTGAATTGCAACTTCTTTAGGAATACGGTGTTTAGACATATGATGCGTCTCTAAAATAGAATTTTATGTTAGGATGTTGACCATTAGTGATTTTCCAGCATATGTCATGTTGTTTGGATGGAGTATAATAGGAAAATTGGGTTGTCCTTATTGTGGCAATGATTCTGATGTGTTTTATCTTCCAAATGAGGGCAAAAAGTGATGTTTTGACAATCACAAGAAATTTCTTCCTCTATATCATCCATTTAGACGCAATAAACAAAAGTTCATTAAGAATAGGATGGTAAAAACACTTCCTCCCCCTTATAAAGCTGGTGAAGAGATTTTATAGTAGGTTGAGGAATTAGGCTTGATAAAAGTTATAGAATTTGAAGCTGATGAAGTAAATACAAGCATTAGTAAAAACTTTGGTTGGAGAAAACGAAGCATCTTTTGGGATTTGCCATAATGGAAAATTAATTTGATATGTCATAATCTAGATGTAATGCATATTGAAAATAAAATTTGACAATTTGTTCAATACCGTAATGAACATTGAAGGGAGGACAAAAGACAATACAAAATCACAAGCTGATTTGCAACTTTTTTGTGGAAGGAAAGAGTTACATAAAGATCTTTACAACGATAAATATCCAAAAGCATATTAAATTTTGGACAAAAATAAAAGAAAATTTTGTGTGAATAGTTGAAAAGTCTAAAGTTTCCTGATGGTTATATTTCAAACTTAGCAAGGTGTGTGGACATGAGAAAGTACAATTATTTGGGATGAAAATTCATGATTGTCATATGTTTATACAAAGGCTAATTCCAATTGCATTTTGGGAGTTGCTATCAAATAGTGTTTGGGAAGTAATAACATAAATAAGTTTGTTTTTAAAAAATTTAACACCATCTGAAATCAGGTTGGCTAAAATGGAAAAACTAAAAAGGAAAATTCCAGTAATTTTGTGCAAGTTAGAAGGGATTTTTCTTCCAAGCTTCTTTGACTGTATAGAGCATCTACCTATGCATTTAGCACATAAGGCAATACTAGCCTGTCCAGTTCAATATCGATGAATGTATCTGTTAAGTCAAAATGACTTTACTTAGATATGATTTTGATGTATAACAAAGTAAAAATAAAAAGAAGTTAGAAAAGCA
>JANIJH010000225.1:52414015-52430730 GCA_024520975.1 Erythroxylum areolatum
ACTCTAATTTAAACTAATCCCTCCATTTAATAACCAATAATTAAGCACTAAAACTCCAAATTAAATTACTAACCAAAAGAAACATATCAACTAAACCTCAAAATAAATTAAACATGCTTAATGCGAATCGGGGCCCAACAATTTATAATAATAATAATTATTAAATAATAATAACAATAATAAATATAATAATAATTAGATAATTAATTTGGTATAGTAAAATTAATAATAAAAATTATCATGTTAAGAATAATAAGAATAATAATAAGTAGAAAATTTATAACAATAATAAATAATAATAACAATAATTAATAATAATAAGATAATTAATTTCGTATAAAAAATTAATAATAATAATAATAATAATAATAATAATGAGTTTACTAATATAATTAAGAATAAAAATTGATAAATTTAATAATAAGTAGAAAATTTATAACAATATTTAATAATAATAATAATAACAAGATTTTGTTGGGGGAGGGGTATAGGGGGAGAGGTATTTGTTGCAATAATCAAACACTGCGAGGCACAGATTTTTTGTGTTTTATTATCTATCTCTACCAACGGAGACAGTAACTATACACAGGATTAGTGCACAACTTTGACAAGTTATTATCTTTTTTTCATTGTTATTCATCGTTTGTGCTTCCCAACTTTTTAATTACAAGAAGCTACATTTGTTGTCGGATGAAACATCTTGAAAGGAGAAACATAAGTAAGAAGCTAACATTTAGGGGGTGTGAGTTTAAGAAGAAGTTAATGGGTAAGCAATGAAAAGTGAGGGGTTAGTTGTTGATTATTATTATAGGGGTAATAGTTTGATATCTCACTTTTGGAGACTCCTCCATACCTTCTATTTACTAGAGAAATTAAACTCATTTTCTAGTAGTGACTCTTTTTTTAAAAAATTTTAAACCCTAATTAATATAATTAATTACATTATAATTAATTAAAATATAATTCATTCATTAATCAAAATTAATTAATTAAAATATAGTTAATTAATTAAAATATTATTATTTATTAATTACATAATAATTTAAAAAATAATTAATTAATTAGTGACAATATAGTTAATTAAAATATAATTCACTCATTAATTAAAATATTGTAAGTAATTAATTACAATATTTTAATTAATTAATATATTGTAATTAATTAATTAAACTATATTAAATTAATTAAATTTTTAATAAATTTTAATTTCTTAATAATTTTACTAATTACAATATTTTAATTAATTTATTTATTATAATTAATTAATTACAATATAATTAATTAAATTATAATAAATTTATATTTCGTAATAATTTTTACAAACTATTCATTATCAATAATAATAATAATCATTCTTTCATTAACTTACTATTATAATTATAATAATAATATTCATTCAAATTTAACACTATATTTATTCTTATTACGTAATACCCGCTACATTAGGTTTAAATCATAATTGCGAAATGGTTAACTCACGAATTACGCCAGTAGCTAGCTGATAGATGGTAGTTCTAATTAATGGAGTTGTCTTTTCTTATGTAGTTGCTGACCACTCCCAGTTTGGTCTCTTATGATTCTGTTTTATTTGAGAGCAACCATCCTAATTTATTTTTTTAAAACTTTCTTTCTTTTATTAACGAATTCTTGACTAATTAAAAAATTTTAAGTTATACTTAGTTGGATATTTATTAATAGAATATAATGAGATTTAATATTATTTTATCATTTATAAGAAAAATTTATAATAAAATAAGATATAAGAAAGATATTTCACGTTATCTCTTATTAATCATAAACAATAAAAATAAGTTACTTCCAATTTAAAAAGTTTAGGATAGAATATAAATTCATAAACAATATTTTATTATATTATATTATAAATCTTTTTTTTAAATAATATTTCACTATATCATATTATAAATTTTTATAGTTTTCTCAAGCAACAATTTCTTAATATCACATTAATTTATATTTCATTCAATTCTATTTCGTTAAAAACCTTAATTACAGCTAAACATAACCTTAGGATATTTTACTAAGCTTGCTTCCACTTTCTTTTCCTTTCCACGCACGTAAAGATCGCTTCTACTAAGCATATTTGAAATAACCTTAGGATATTTCAAATATGCTTTTGAAACAAAAGATTCGAAGAGAACTAGGCTCTTAGAAATGTACAATCCTGAGAATATTATGAGAGTTTCGATAGTGTTTGCCAACAGTTTGGCTAAGGTTGGTTTGATGTTTTGTCACCAATTCTCTTTATTTGGTTTACGAGTGTAATTGCAGTTAAATTTTCAGACAACATTTATGATTGTCCTGCATTTACACTCTTAATGTACTGAATCTAAGAGAAGTAGAGAACAGAGATTATAGAAGATAAAAACGAGAGAAGACATAGATAAGTTTAAAATTTTGGACTGTAAAAATTAATAAAGCATGCACGAATTTTTTATACTAGTATATATTATACTTGTAATAAAAAGTAAAATTTTAAAAAATGACGTAAATTTTAATTTTTATGATATCAAGAATATTAATATTTGTTTATCAAAATTTAAAATAAAATATTTTTTTTACTTACTCTTATAATTTTTATTTTTTATTTATTATATACTAATTTTTTATAACAGATCAATACTAATTAAACCTCTAAATTTTAAATCTTTCATTTAATCAATTCAACGTATAGTTCGGTTCGGTTTTTAAAACATTACCTTTTGATTTATTATTTATAAACGAGGTCAAATTCCCTTCTCCCTACATAAAAGTTAACAAAGAAATATAATACAAAAGAGTTATATTTTACTTTTAACAAAATACAAGGGACTCTAATAAAAATTTAATCCACATAAAAATTTATTAGACTTTATAAAACTATAAAAATGGCATTGTCTTTTATTCTAGATGTCATAATAAAATTAAAGTAAGATTAACTAAATTATACTTTTTAAAAATCAAAATTTCATATATTTACAATTATCATATATTGTTAATTTACAATATGAACGATTTATAATGATATATAAATATTTTCAAGAAAGAATAATCTGATTTATTTAGAAAATTATTAATTTAATGTCCAAATCAAATTATAAAAAATATTATACAAAATTGCTTATTAATTTACAAAAGCAACTTTTCTGTACTTGAAACCGGGTTCATTTTAAAAGAAACGGCGGTCTGGCGAACCGGTTCGTGAAGGTCGTCATTTATGAGTTCTGTCTCCGAAGAACAATAGATGAGTTTCAGTCTCCTGACTTCTCTCTCTTGCTCTTTTCCATCTGTGTAACATTTACAACACAACCGCCGCCACCGCCACCGCCACCGGAGGGGGCAACCATGAGTGGTCACGATTCCAAGTACTTCTCCACCACCAAGAAGGGAGAAATCCCCGAACTTAAAGAAGAACTCAATTCTCAGTACAAGGTTTTTTTTTTCGTAATTATAATCTGATGATGTGCTTCGATCCCTGATCTTCATAGATCTGTCTCATTCTGTTGTTTATTGAATGGAATTAAATATGTTTGGTTAATGTTGAATTTGTTTTAGTGACGAGATTTAAGCCCTTGGTTTTGCAGTTACTGGAATTATTATTAAACATGTTGATTCTAGGGCTTTGATCTTTCTATTGACTCATGGAGGGCAAATGTTGTTATTGCGCAGGACAAGAGAAAAGATGCTGTTAAAAAAGTGATTGCTGCAATGACAGTTGGAAAGGATGTATCCTCCCTCTTCACCGATGTGGTCAATTGCATGCAGACTGAAAATTTGGAACTCAAGAAGCTTGTTTATTTGTATCTCATTAATTACGCCAAAAGCCAGCCTGATCTCGCTATACTTGCTGTTAATACTTTTGTCAAGGTTAGTAATTGAACTTCTGGGTTGGGTGTGCTGGTCTGTTCGAAGGCCTTTAAATCTCAGCTCTTTTTGTTTTATTTTTTTGGTTAACTGCTTATTAGTTGCTACGTTTTCCAATCGTATATTATTGCCGCATGATTCTTGGTTCAGTGGGTCGATGACTGCCATGTTGCCCTTGTGGTTATTCATTGATTTGTTTCAGTTAGTTTTTTTTTTTCGTGTTGCTGTATATTATTTCTGTGCTTGTCTCAGAAACTTGTATTTCATTGTCTCTGTCCAGGATTCACAGGATCCAAATCCTTTGATTCGAGCACTGGCAGTACGAACAATGGGCTGCATCCGTGTTGACAAAATTACGGAGTATCTCTGTGATCCCCTTCAGAGGTGTCTTAAGGTTGGTTATTATATATCGATGTAATATTCCTTGCATCTGCCTGTCAGAATAAATGTTAGGATTTGTATTACAGATGAACAATGCAAATTTGCTTCGTATAGTCTAATCAAGTATTCTTGTTCATATCCAAACAGGATGATGATCCTTATGTACGCAAGACTGCAGCCATTTGTGTTGCTAAACTTTATGACATAAATGCCGAATTGGTTGAGGATAGGGGTTTTCTGGAATCCCTCAAGGATTTGCTTTCTGACAATAACCCAATGGTTGTAGCAAATGCTGTTGCAGCTCTTGCAGAGATTCAAGAGAGCAGTAGCCGACCCATCTTTGAGGTCACTAGTAACACACTTACCAAGCTTCTTACTGCTCTAAACGAGTGCACAGAGTAAGCTTAATATGTCTTGCTTTAACATCAGTTTTCTTAATTACCAATGTCAACCATAGTTTAGCTGTTGGCTTGTACTTTAATAGTCATTTTTGCATATTGTGTGGGTACTTGAGCATTTTGAACTACTAGCTGAATTTAATATGACTTGGAATTATGTTCTGCTTTGAGACTGTTTCTTTAGCAGATGTCCATTTAAGAATTACACTGGTACCACCATGGTTCTATCTTGTTGTGGTGATCTTGGATTGATGCACTCCTTGGTATTTTAACCATCCATAGCTATTTATGTCTCAAAATATGATTGGACATAAGAAATCCTAATAATGATTTTTATACTCACCAAATATGGAGCTTACATATCTGTGTGTAACTGGGCATTGACATGCATTCTTCATTGCATCCTCTTTCTCCTACTTTCTTGTTGCATGTTTTTCCTTATTGTGGTATGTTCTAAGGAATTCTATATAGTCCGCTGGTAGTGAGCTTTTTTTAAAGGATGGACTTCAATTAGCAATTCAATGACTTTCTTTTTTCTCCATTACGAAGATTTTTTTTGACTTTTTCTCATCTTTTTGTATGTTTTAATATGGCTTGCCAGGTGGGGCCAAGTCTTTATATTGGATGCTCTTTCTAGATACAAGGCAGCTGATGCCCGTGAAGCTGAAAATATAGTGGAAAGAGTTACTCCACGACTACAACATGCTAATTGTGCAGTTGTACTTTCAGCCGTTAAGGTTGTAAAACATTTTGAGCTAAGCTGCTGTTAGTTATTGTCTGCATCTTGGCAAGAATCAGTTGCTTAACAATGCATATTTCTATAACTTTGTGCTTTATTTTTTATTTGTAGATGATTCTCCAGCAAATGGAGCTTATCACTAGCACTGATGTAGTTAGAAATCTTTGCAAGAAGATGGCTCCGCCTCTTGTGACTTTACTCTCAGCAGAACCTGAGATACAGTATGTTGCTCTGCGGAACATCAACTTAATTGTCCAAAGAAGACCTACAATCCTTGCACATGAGATTAAGGTAAAGTGGATATAAATCTTCTTTTTTTGATAATATGGAAAATTTCCTATGAAAGAATTGAGAAGGGACTTTTTCTCTAATGAGATCATAGAAATTTGAGGTTCTAAGGGGAAGGATCTGTCCATTATTGTACCTTTCCCATTCTATAAATGTTTTCTCTTAACTGTCAGACCTCTGTTCTTGCAGTAATGCAAATTATATTGCCAAAATTGCTCCCTACTTTCCTTATATGGAGTGCATGAATCTGTGGTTGAGGAGAGTTTGCTTGTTGAACTCCTTTTGTTTTGCTTCCAGGTGTTTTTCTGCAAGTATAATGATCCGATTTATGTAAAGATGGAGAAGCTAGAAATCATGATAAAGCTTGCTTCTGACCGAAATATTGACCAGGTAAATATAACCACTTTTGGATTAGAAAATGAAATCTTCAGGAGTTCATGTTTGGAAATGAGAATTCATCATTTTCACCAATCACCAAAATTTCTGTTCTTCCATGCATTTTGTAGGTTCTGCTGGAGTTCAAAGAGTATGCTACAGAAGTAGATGTAGATTTTGTGAGGAAGGCTGTCCGAGCTATTGGTCGCTGTGCCATAAAGTTAGAGAGGGCAGCTGAGCGATGCATTAGTGTTCTGCTAGAACTGATTAAAATAAAAGTGAATTATGTGGTTCAAGAGGCCATTATAGTTATCAAAGATATCTTTAGGAGATATCCTAATACGTAGGTTAAGTTTGTGGTGAAGACATGCAATTTACAAATTCTAATTTTCTTCCTTCAGGGATAATGTGTAATCTGCTATTTCTTCTACAGCTACGAATCAATAATTGCAACACTTTGTGAAAGCTTGGACACTTTGGATGAGCCAGAAGCTAAGGTACATGGTTTTCAGGTTTAGTCATTTTGTAAGATGTTTTATTATGTCTGAACTTAGATACAATTCCTCCTACCTTATCTTCTTCCTCTTAAGGCGTCAATGATCTGGATAATTGGTGAATATGCGGAAAGAATAGACAATGCTGATGAACTCCTGGAGAGCTTCCTGGAAAGTTTTCCTGAAGAGCCTCCACAAGTTCAGTTGCAATTGCTCACAGCAACTGTCAAACTTTTTCTGAAGAAACCAACTGAAGGCCCACAACAGATGATTCAGGTTGTGTCATTTGAACATGCATAGACATTAAATGACTGTGCTTTTTATTCTTGTTTCTATATTGAATTTTGAATGGTGCCTCTCAAATTGACATAGTAGAAATCATAATTCTGATGGGATGTTGTTGGTAATTGGATATGCATCCAATTTGTTTCATAGGTTTATTGCTTAGAGCTAATCATTTTTTCTGAGTTGTTGTTTGATATAACCTAATTAGCCAAGTTAGTGTTTTATTGCAGTTGCTAAAATTTTCAATGTATGCTGAGACTTCATATGCATGTTTGAATATATTCTCACTGCTTATGGTCCCTTCTCACAGGTTGTTTTGAATAATGCAACTGTTGAAACAGACAATCCAGATTTGCGAGATCGCGCATACATATATTGGCGACTGCTGTCAACTGATCCTGAGGTGACTTATGTTACTTATGTTAGTTTAAGCCCTTTTCAGTACTTGTGGATTTATTCTCTTATTTATTTATTCACCTTTTCATTTGGAGGGGGTATTGAGGGTGATGTAAACCTGGTACCAGATCTTGTTTGACTTCTCATTTGTAAGGTGTTATCGTTGGACAAATTCCGTGTTTCCCCTTAAGTCTCTTCATCCTATGCCAGCTTGGGCTAGTCTTTGCATCTCCAAGACGTATTCCCAAATTGGGAAGGATTTGGTTTCAGCTATTAGAAAATGTTGAAAGGGACACTTTTTTGGCTACATTCATGTTAAATAAATGACATTGTTGTACAACATTTATATTCTACATCTAATGGACGGACTTTACATCTTTCAGGCTGCGAAGGATGTTGTTTTAGCTGAGAAGCCTGTGATCACTGATGATTCAAACCAACTTGATGCATCACTTCTTGATGAGCTTCTTGCTAACATTGCCACATTGTCCTCAGTGTATCACAAGCCCCCAGAAGCATTTGTGACACGAGTAAAGACTGCAACACAGAGAAGTGAAGATGAGGAATATCCTGATGGGAGTGAAACACCTTATTCTGAGTCACCGGCCCATCCCGCTGATGGTGGTGTTTCATCACCACCCCCTACTTCAAGTGCTGCTCCTTATGCTGGAGTAGGACAATCAACCCCTGCACCAGCTGTGCCTGCTGCTCCGGTGCCAGATTTGCTGGGTGATCTGATGGGCATGGATAACAGTGCTATAGTCCCTGTTGACCAGCCATCTACTCCTGCTGGGTAAGTGTGTTCAAATGCGTGAACTGTCATCTGGTGCTTATGGTAGCTTTTGTTGCCTCTTTTCATCTTTGTAGTTAGTTTGCCTAATCATAGTGCTTGTATAATTTTTAAATCTGAAGTGCACACCCATGAATAACATTCATATGTCACAGCCCTCCACTGCCCGTTTTACTGCCAGCATCAACTGGTCAGGGTTTACAAATCAGTGCCCAGCTAGTGCGACTTGATGGCCAAATCTTTTACAGCTTATTATTTGAGAATAACTCACAAATTCCCCTTGATGGGTTCATGATTCAGTTTAACAAGAATACATTTGGTCTTGCAGCTGCTGGATCTCTTCAGGTAGTTATAAGTCTCTTTCAAAGGATTTGCTTTTCTTTTCCCAACTTGATTGTGACAGACTCTTCTTTGTCAATAAGGTTCCACAACTGCAACCTGGGGCATCAGCAACGACGTTGTTGCCTATGGCACTGTTCCAGAATGTGTCTGCTGGTCCTCCCAACTCACTTCTGCAGGTTGCAGTGAAAAATTCCCAGCAACCAGTATGGTATTTCAATGACAAAATTTCGTTGCAAGTGCTCTTTACTGAAGATGGAAGAATGGAACGTGGAAACTTTCTTGAGGTAAGGAGAAAAAAAGGCTTTATCTTCTTGTAGAACTTTACATGCTACAAACTTCGATGAAATACAATAACCATGTTGGTCTTGCAGATATCTGGTTACTTTTATAGCTTTCTAAAGCTTTTTGAAGAAGAGGATCGAACTCTAAAAATTAATAGAGCCCTGTCTCCAATAAGAACTTGGGAAATTAGTTACATTTTCTGTAATTTACTGCTTATTTGTGTTTTCTGTAATTGCTTATTGTCATAGTTTCTGAACCTATGAAAATTTCTTCACCCCGGCAACTGCCTGCTAATGTTTGTATATTCATGCTGAATGTGTTCCTTGCAATTGGGTCTGGATGAGAATTTATTAGTTTTATGGCTCAGCCATCTGAAAGACTCAGAATTTCCGTCCGTTTTTTGATCTCTTGTATTTCTGCTGTATTCATCAGGTTGGCGGTGTGAATAAATCAGCAAGTTTATTTTCACCTTAAGTGTGCAAGGGATACGAATCAACATATTATTTGATTGTTGTTACTAGAACTCATTCTTTGTGGCATTTTTTTATGGTAGACGTGGAGATCCCTTCCTGATTCAAATGAGGTCTCGAAGGACTTCCAGGGCATTGTGGTCAATAGTGTGGAAGCTACTATTGACCGGTTGGCTGCGTCCAACATGTTCTTTATTGCAAAGAGAAAGCATGCAAACCAAGATGTATTCTACTTCTCTGCAAATCTTCCTCGCGGAATTCCCATCTTAATTGAACTTGCCACGGTTGTCGGAACCCCTGGCGTGAAGTGTGCGATCAAGACACCAAATCCAGAGATGGCACCACTTTTCTTTGAAGCCATTGAGACTCTCCTCAAGGCTTGATTTGACTGCCTTTTCTTTATTCTTGTACTCTTCTTCCTTGGTAATGGACAGGATCAATTTTTGGTTTACGTGTAAAGTCTATATGTTTAGTGAGGCTTTGATTGGTTATCCTGGTTCACGTTTTTTTTTTTGTCTTGCACTGTTATTCTGTAGTGATCCAAACTCTTTATTTTCATTTTGGAATATCACGATTGTAGCAACTCAAAAGTGAATGTATATCGGCTTGAACCATTCATTATTTCAAGTACCAGCTAAGTAGACACCCTAAATCAGATTTGGAACTTTTAATTCTCAAGTGCTTTCAAGGTTTTTGAGTTTTGAATTTTCAATTAGACTCGTATATTTCATTACATAAGCAAACCATTTATACTGCTAATTTGACCTAGCTATTTATATATTACTAAATTAATGATGCTCCACAAATTAACAATGATTTTAGGCGGAAGTAAACAGGGTTAACAGCTTCCCGAAACAAACAACAAAGTACAGCAATATAAACATGGTAAATAGCTGAAAAAACCCCTAAAGTTGCATTATGTAACAGGAGATAAGATTGAAGTTAACTTAAGGCTAAATAGAAAAGAGATTTGTTACTAAAAATGTAGACAGAGACAAACTGAAGTTGAAGGCTGAATATAAAAGAGAATCTGAACAAGATTGTAATTAGACCTAATCTTCCTTGCGCTCGACATAGATATAATACTTGTATTTATTTCTTTGCCTTCACAAGAAAAGCAAGAAAACAAACATACCGCAGAAAAAAAAAGGAAAGAAAGTTAATAAACAAAATTGCAAAGCAAGAACTAGAGAAAAGCAATAAACAAACATACCGGAGAAAAAAATGAAAGAAAGTTAATAAACAAAGCTGCAAAGCAAGAACCAGAGAAAAGCAATAAGCGTTTCATTTCTTAAGAAGAGCAATTAACAAGGTTCTAGAAAAAGGATTTGATTTAAAAAATGATGTGGTTTCTGAAAATAAAAAAGAATTATTTGGTTCCGATAAAATTCTATCTATATGATTGAAGGTGTTCAGAAGGAGTGATAAATTTGTAGTCATTGTGTTTTTTTTGTTTGTTTGGAATTTCTAGATTTTGAGAGCACGACATTGTCTCCAACATGTTTTGTCTTTAAAGGCTTAAAGGTCTAGAACTTTTTCATATGAGATTTTTCTTTAGAATTTGGGGCATAGGACTTTTTGGATACTTGAGAATATGATATTCTCTCAAGCGCATAAAGCTCTCTTAAGGGTTTGGCGTTTGAGTGCATTTTATCTTTAGAATCTTGGAGGTAAAGTTCTCCAAGGACTCGGGAGTGTGACTCTCTCTTAAGCACATCTTAATGAAAAAGGAATCTGTTGCCACTTGAGTTGATATGTCCATTAAATTTTTCAACACACGATCACTAGGTCAAAACAACTTATATGAGTGCATTTGATTTCTTTATTAAGAGACATTATACGTTAAAGCAAAAAGAGATAATAAAATCAAGTTGGCTAAAAGGTACATATAATAAGTTGTATAAGCTTATTTGGTTTATTTGTTATTGTGTCTTATTCACTCTTCTATATAATAAGTTGTATAAGCTTATTTGGTCCATTTTTTATTATGTCTTCTTCACTCTTCTACTTAAAATAAGCCTAAGGCTAGGTCTTTGTCATTTACAAGCTAGTGTAAGTTATCCTGGTGGTAATTGCATCACCATATAGGCTTTAATAGAGAGTATGTTTACTAAGTTCTCATTACTAATTAGGATCCTTTTATGTGTAATTAGCCATCAAAATCCCAGTGTCTGCATGGGAATTTACCTTATTTGGCTTCTTCTAAGTTCTCAAAGATTATTCTTTGCCTCATTTTGTTTTATCCCATTTTTAATCCTATATATGTTATTTGCATGTCACTTTTTTAAGTTGGGTTATATGGAAGCCTTTATCTCTACTACAAGCCACTTTTTTCAGTCGGGTCATACTAAAGCCCTTATCTTTACCACAAATCGTAGTAATGGCCTCAACATGTTTGACAACATCATCCTCTTTTTACTCCTTTGTTCTTAGGTTCGTCCTTATCTTGATAGTCTTCCTGCTTATCTTTGAATTAATTCTCTCTGTACCTATCTTTTATGAACTCCATTAAGTGCCTTTGCTCTAGGAGATTATTGATCACCTTATGCAAGTGATTGTATTCTTAGATTCTATACTAAAAGCTAGGAGTGATTGCTAAGCAACACATTCTAATATGATTTAGGATTTATTTATATATAGAGAAAATGAAGGGAGCGTAATTTGTTCTCCCTTACTTGACATCTCCATATGCTCTATTTTTTTTCTCCATATTTCTAGTTACTCAAACCATTTGACCCTTCATCATAAATTCATTTTAATCTTCTTTGATCTTTCGCATGGTTAAGTTAATATATTTTCTTTTCTGTGGAGAAGATTATAGCTATTGATGAGTACATAAGCTTTCAACGAAAGATAGCATAGTGATTATATGATCTAAATTTTGGAATTTAAATTGTTTTACGATCAAATCATAAGATAAATTCTTATAGGAATCTTTTAGTTTTTATCCAACGATAAAGATGATAGTTGAGTGTCTTGGTAACTTTTTGTTCCCAATGAATTTGGCCAACAACATGCTTATATTTATTAGACATCATAGATTGTAATTTTTAGAAGGACATGATACTAGACTCTGGTTACTCTTAGCATTGTATAACAGAAAGCTTCCAATTTTATAACCTTAATGCCTCCATATAGATCTATGTGTTCTTTAAATGGTGAATATGGTCCATCATGTCCATATTTTGTTGTAAGCCTCTATGTCGAGCATTTAGAAGCAGCATTCAACTACATAACCTAAGGACTATTAGGATTTATGTAGGGATTTTTGGTATTTAATGGGCATATAATGCATCAATACGAGTTAAAAGTAGTGTTTTGAGTGATTGGTTCTCCAAGTGTTAGAATGAGTTAGGTAAAATTAAATGGAGATGGATGTTGGGTTTTTAGCAGAGTCATAATATTTACAAGTGTCTAGTGAAGTAGCAAGAGGAGATCTCTAGAACCCTACTCCTCTTCTTCGGCCTTTTTGCATCCACTTGCTCAAACTACTTTTGGAACCTAAGATTCTTTTTGCTTACTTATGTGATTTTTTATGACCCCTTCTCATAATCATATGAATGACTGTTATGGTGGAGTGATTCACTCTTATTTGATACCTTCTAGTGTTTATCTCCTTTTATTAATCCCTGATTACATTCTCTATCCTTTAAGAAGTGATTAAGTCTACATTATCGGACCAAATCATTGATTATCCTATACAGATGTTTGTAATCCTCAATTTATGGCCGATATCATTATGGAATCTTTAGTATTGGTTTTTTATTCATTTTTATTTTTGTATATTAATCCTTCTAAGCTTTGCCACTAAATTATTATCTAAGACATCATTAATCACCTTGTTAAGCTATATATTGAATCCTATTGGCCTTTCTTTACCCCCTCCATTTTTCCTATTTTTACGTTACTTCCTGTGAGATTTCTTCTCATATTCATGTATAAAAGCTCCCTTTCTTTGTCCTATCATTACCCTTTCTTGTAAGGTTATAATTAGTTTTGATAAGGATCCATAATATAGGTTTATGTTGTACTTGTATTAGCTTAATAACTCCTTAGTTGCACCTCTAAAGGTTCATCTTAAGAATACAAGTCTAAAGGCAATAAACGCAGGTTCGTATTCAGATTATGTTCCTTTATGTAGTAAGTTCATCAAGAAATAGAATGGACCAGTAACTAACACAACGTAGAACATGAAACCATTGTTGACTCATTTTTTAAACATGGTCCATATTTATCTCATGTTCATCCAAATTTATGCAAATTCTTCTCTAACTTATCTCAGACTTCCTAAATTTGTTCATTCTTTATCGGGGTGCTAAAACAAGGCTTATAAATAAAATATAAGCTATATTGAGTGTAAAATCATATAACAATCATCCAAACATAAGTTAAATGCTTTTAAAATCATGTTAAAAGCATAACCTAATTATTATCAATTATCAAGATTCTTTAAATTTTGCTCCACTTCTCAATCTAAATATTATTAGACCCTAGTTTAAACTTCCTCAAATCTTTAAGGCCTCTTCTTCTACATTAAGTTCTATAGAGGGCTAGATCAACCGTACGTCGTTTGTAAAGGTTAACATTTCCATCATGCTTATTTGAGTGAACTTTATGTTGAAATATTATATTTAATCTCTAGGTCCCTTCTCTTGCCTTTGGTTGATTGATAATAAATAGCACAAATCTTTAGGAATGCATTTGTTACTTATAAAAATTTTTATAAGCCTTATTGTTCATTTTTGAAAAGATGAAATAAATGTAATACGAAGGCTCTAAAATTAAGCCTTCCCCTCTAGTAAAAGAAGGCTTTACATCTTATATCAATAATTGTCCTAAACAAGTACGTGAACTCCCTATACTTATTGACATGGTCAACTAAATCTTGTATACTATCATTAGTATCAAAATTTGATAACTTAAAATTGAATGAGAGTGCTTCCACTAATGTTTTTAAAGTAAGATTGTTGGACCCTGAATTTTCATAGCCCAACTCAGGAGTCATAAAATGTGAGCTTATTATTCTGTAGGTTTATTTCAAAGAACCCTTATTAGCCCATTATCTGGAGTCATATAACGTGGGCATAATCCAATGAAATCATGAAGCTTAAAGTCTCGTATCATTCCGAAATTTATTTATTTTTGGATTTGATCAATTGATAAATGACAATCCATTTTTATGATTATGTCCTTAATCGTATTATACCTGCCAAAATTCTCCGAGAGAAACTCCACTGCCCCTTCAGGAAAAATTCGCTGCAATGACAAATATAACTTCGCTGCTGCGACCTTAAAAGACTGACTTTTCCGCGACGAAGCCAAGGAGTTTGCAGCGACGAACGGACGGGAACTTCTACTGAGATCGTTCGGAAAAAGTTTGCCACGACGATCCTTGTGATTTCACCGCGGTGAAACCCCTGGAATCTCAACCCCTAAACCTAAAATTTGCAATGGTTTCTACATCACTCTTTCCTTGCTTTCAATTTACGTTGTTCCAAATTCACTCCCTCTAATGCATCATCATTTTATAACAATTCAATATTATCTCATCATACTCTCTAATCTCTTTTTATTTAATTCATTTCTTACGACTAGTTCTCATTATTCATAATTCTTATCTTTCTCTCACAACATCTCACTTATGTATCAACAATTCATGATCAAAATTCATCATCTCAAATCAATGAATTTCTCAAGTATACCTAATTTTCAACTCAACATCATCCATACATAATTCATAATTCATTAACATAAAAAAATAAAGTTTTAGAAGCTCTAATGGTATTTCAAGTCACAATACATCAATGTCCCAAATCTCCAAATACAAAAGTTACATGAACTAATAATCCTTAAAATGTGACTAAGTCTTGTATTTTACAAAAATAACTTATATTCCAAAACATGCAGATTTCGAAGTAATGCCCTTATACTCTTGATCCCTCGATCTCTTCCTCATCACCTGAAGATGGGACAGAAATGGGAGGTGAGCTTAAAGCTCGTGGGTAACAAATTTATAATGGATAACAAGCAAAACCATTTAAAAAGCTCATTTTCATTTAACATTTTCATAAACATAGTCATTCCACATTAAAATCACAAAACATTTATTTCTCAAAATTCTCAACCAATTCACGATAATGCAAATCATGTATGCATCAACTTGTCGACATATCATAAGAACTTAAGCACATCAAAATAGTTTTGGTGGATCCAAAACAGAACGTACTACACATTTCCCATAAGGGTCCTGTGTAGCCGTGAACAAAATGTACTAACACAGTCCCATATAATGGTTTTGCGTAGTCGTGAACTTATGGGAGTCCATGAAGGAGCTCCATGCCACTAGCGGGCAGGCGGGAGAAGTCTTTTATCAGAGTGCACTTGACTTAACTTAGGGGACCACCACAAACTCACATAACATGTATTTCATGATTTAAAAGCAGATTGCCCAAATGGCACATTTCGAAAACATGATTTTTCTTGACATTTTGTCACAAAGGTATATTTTGAAAACACAATTGTTCATAAACATAAAATATCTCACATTTAATCAACAAATTTCATATATCAAACATATAGCAATTTCTCAAATCATTCAAAGCAATAACGCAACAATTATGAAGCAATTTGAAATCATTTTATTCTCTTGCTTTATAAGGAAACATTTATGGCTAATTAATTCTATTATAAACATGAAACCCGCCTTAATTTCTTTGCTTAAGAAATTTGCTTAAGGATGTCCTTAATCTTGCTCCTCTTGCCTTCTTTGATTCCATTTATCAATGACAAAATTTCCCATTCAATAGGAATACAATTTGAGGACCTATATATAGCATAACCACTAAGATAAATCCTAAATACTCAAACTTTTCCAAAAGTCTCAACCTTCGGTCAATTTTCTATGATCATTCAGATCAATTAAATGATGAAATTTTGTAACATCCCGTCACCGATGGGAAGGTCTTATTGGTAAATTGAGGCGAGATAGGATATTACCGCATAATATTGACTGAGCATCCTTTTGACCTCTAATTTTGGAGGCCATGAGTCTTTTGCACGTGCACTGATAGGTACATGCATTCATGACTTTTTCCCGGCATTTGATTTTGAATATGATGTGAACTGTGATTTGAGAGATAATTAGATTTGATTGTGATTTATTGGAAATTTTGGAATAATTGGGTCTGAATAGTTCATTTGGAAATATTTTAGAGTGACTGTTAATTGATTGTGAACCTTAGAAATTTTTCTGGAAATTTGGGAGAAAATGTCCGGACCGGAAATTTTTCGAGTGGCGGACTGATTGAATGAATTGGACCGAAATAATTGTCCATTGGCAATGAAAATTTAGAATTTTGATTTTAGAAATTAATATGTCGAGCTATTGAGATTTGGAGATGAAATGGACTGGAAATAAAACTGATTAGAGAAAGAGATTTAAATGTTTTGGGAGGAAAATGACAAGAGGCTTATTTGTTTTGTATATATATGTTTTACGTTTTGAGAATTGAAGAAAGGAAAAGAAAATTGTTTTCTTCCCTAGGGCGCGATCTTCCCTCCTTCCTCCAACGAATGATCTTCGTTCCTCCCTCCTTGTGTAAAGCTTTGTTTGAT
>JANIJH010000225.1:52441785-52459384 GCA_024520975.1 Erythroxylum areolatum
CAAGCAAGGCAGAGTTTGGCGTCGGGATCAGTCGTATGTCTGCATTTGAGTCATTCTGGTTATATGTGAAAAAAAAATTGTATTTTTCGCAGATAACTATTGTTATTGTATTGGGCCCAAATTGGCTGTGAATATATGTGTGTATGAATGGTTTTATGACTGAAATTGGATTTTGATTGAAAATGTTTTGTATCGTGGCCCAAATTGTTTACCGATATTTGCGCACTCTATTGTTTACAAAAAGAAATTAATTGGTTTTTCGAGTTTTAAATTGATGTGACCGTTCTAGCATACTACCCTCGTGAGGCACGAGCTCGAATATCACCATCGATATTGGGTTCGGGTTTTGCGGGAGTGGGATGCTACAAATTTGATAACACTTTCTTCTATAAAAATGTTCTCCATTGTCTTAAGTTTCTAATGACACCAAAATCATTCAATTTGGTTTAGCACTCTAAAAGTTATACCCTAAACATTTTTGGGCTATTCTTATTCTAAAACAGCATTCTATATTCAACTTCCATTCAAAACTTGAAATCCTTAGAGACTGAATTAGAACTCCATTTCATCATAAAATTTGTAGTCCTATGTCTCTAGTTTACATCAAATCAAAAATTACCTCATTTAGATAACTACACAAAAAGTTATGCCCAAAATACTAAAACATGTTCTATGTAGGAAAATTAGAGTTCGCCACAGCGACGCCAGGAGTTCGCCGCGGCGAACTTGTCTAGAAACACATTCCGAGAGCGTGTTTTGCTACATTTTCAACCTTTTAATCTCCTCTGTTTCATATATCACCCATCTCAAACCTAAACTATCTCTTCTACTTCATTTTCATTTCAACCCAATATCACTCAAAACAAATTCATAAACTACATTTGATCATTAACCCTAAAAGAGAACACTTGCCTATATCATTCATCAACAACTTTCTACCCATATTCAACTTCCTTTGAGTTTCATTTAACCAAACCCATGAAATTTAAAGCATAAGTTACTTGTTGAAGCTTCAAATTCTTCAAACTCTTCGAGAATCTCCAAACTTTAGCTTTTCTCTTCTTTTTCCCCTTTCTCTTCTTTTTCCCCTTTCTCTTCTTTCATTCTTGCGCTTCTCTCTTCTCAAACAAGCCAACAATTTTTCTTCTTCTAACTTATTCGCTTTATGGTTGCAAGATGTCCCTTTTACCCTTCCATATAAGCCTTATATCTTTTAACCCTAAGTGACTTGCCAATTTTGCCCTTGATACATTCTTGCAACATTAACACTTAAAATCCATCAATCCATACAATAAAATCCTACTAACCTTGACATAATAATTAACTCCAAAAATTTAATCTATCAAAACCTCAAAATTCTTTTAAATCATGCTTAACTAGAGAAAAAAATTTCGGGGGCTAACAAAGATGGTTATTAATGATCATATTAGTAACCTATATATCAATCAAGAGGTCACTTTCTTAAGGTGGGGCAGAATGTGAATGATATAGACTAATGAGAAAAATATAAGGATGTTGAAGAGGTATTTTTGGGTGTGATCTTGTTAGGGATATGAGCTTGATGTCTCTCATATATGACAATGTTGATTTGATATTGTAATACTCCTACTATTAGAGGTAGGGAGTGGCTCTAATGGGGTTGGTACAAAGGGTGCCTACTTGGAGAGCTATAAAAATTCAGGGACGGTATAGGATTACTCAAATTGAAAAACAATATTGAACTCATCCCCACAGATAGTATAAAATGATATTATTGAAAATCCTTGTGTCCTGCAAGAAAAGAAGTTAGGTTTTAAAGTTTCTCTAAAAGGGACATTTAGTTAGCAAAAGGTTTATGGGTTTTTTTATTTTAATGAATAAAGAATTCATGTGTCTCTCACATCAGTGATTGACATACTTATATAGAAGCTTAAATAGAAAGTATGGATCATGATATAATCCTAGCTTTTTCAATATTCAATTGTAATACACATACTACCTAATCTTACAAAATTAAGGAGACCTTATTAATATTTATGCATAATCTATAAGTCCTTAGTGTCATAGGGTTTTTATCAATTAAGGCTCTCCCTAGCATACACATCCTTACATTTATAGAGAATCATTATAGCAAGGTGAGTCTACATTAGCCAAGCTTGGTGGAAAATAAATCCAAATAATATGTGTGTCCTAGGATTGCAACTTGAACATCTCATAGTCATTTTTTAAAAACATTAGGCCATTAGTCTATAGATGAATATTTAGCTTGTACATATAAAGATAATATTTCTAATGGTGAAGTAGATAAGTGAAATTATATAGATTAATTTATGAGTTCTATAGTTAAAGGTCAAAAGCAAAAGTGTATCGATTAATACATTCAAAATATACTTTGAAGCACCCATGAGTACGATAAGTTTCATTATGAGTAAGGAATAATATTATGTTCAATTTTCATTATGATCAAAGAATATCATATTATACAAGTCAAAAGGTTTGGAAAAATCATCCTTATCATCTCATTATAAGTGAACGACATTTTAATAGTTGAAAATGATTTAAGATGAATAAACACTACTTAAAATTGGTTGCTCTTTACATTTAAGATGAAGGATATGTGTGAGGCTAACTTCACTTTAAGATTTAAATTAAGAGGAATTTCTCTAAAATTTTTCTAACTTTATCTTAAGACACTTGTATTATAAAGATCTTATATTGGTGTCATATGCAATGCCATGAATATTGATGATCTAATGGCCAAGGGGCACATTTTTTACATTGAATAATGTTTTAAGACAAAAGAAGAAAATAAGCAAATATTGTAGTACTAAAAATATCAATGAAGGTGGGAGTTTGAAATATAATATAATGTGCACTCAATATGATACATATTACGTTATTAAGATAGTTAGTACATAATAAAATAATGTCGATGATGCAAATCTATAAATAGTTAAAATGATTTTATATGTTTATAAGGTAGAATGAACCTTTATTATACTACTATGGAGGAAGCTTTAAGTTGTTTTTATATATAATGATGATGATGGATCTTAAAACAAAGATTTGTGAAATAAAACTTTTGATTATGGTTTTATATTTGGAGGTAGCACCATTTCACAATATAGTAAGAAGCAAATTTATGTCTTGTTATTTACAATGGAGTTAAAGCACATCATACAAGCACTCATGATTTTAACAACCTTAAGTTTGAAAATACATTTAAATGAAATCGTTATGATTTTTACGAATAATACATTAGTCTAACTTATTTAAAGGATTCTAAATATCATGGAATCTAAAAGCTTATGTATATATTTACACATGAGATTTTAACTAATCCTTTTAACAAAACCTACAATGAAAGAAATGTTTAGTAAACATATCAAAGGCTTGAAATTATGAATAATTTGAGATGTATGAAGACATTTGATTAATACATTAATAGGATTTATATTATTTTTATACAAATATTGTATATTATAATTAGCATACTACATTTATACCTTAAATTCATGATAATAGGCTAAGATAGACATTCTAATATGTGTGGTTACCTTATTGTTATTTTTTTTCTTTATAGATAGTAAAATGAGATGATAAATCACATTTATGTTTGAACTTATAAATTGAAAATAATAATTTTCCTATATATCAGTTAGTTCAATTTTTGAAAAGCATTGTCTTAACTAAAAGCTAAAATAAGGTAGTTTCTAGTTAAATAGAAGAACTATCCATATCTCTATATGCTTGTTACAAGCCAAACATTGAGTTTCTAAAAAAGCATTATATATTTTTTAGCTTGTAATCATTAAGTAAATATTCACATGGTCAAATTAAGTATAATATGATTGTAGATATAGTTCTCTCATAGAAAATAATGTTGGTCTCTAGAACAAACATAAGAAGGAGGCAAATTGTATGTAATTGACTTTCTTATTTTAAATTCATTTAAGGTAATAAAAACAATCATAACAATAATAAAAGCATTATAGGAAGCAAGACATAAATTGATTTCTAGTTGTTCAAACAAACAATCTTTAGCCTACCAAACTCCACTTTGAAGTTTACCATTGGCTTCTTTAATAGGTGAAAAAGAGCCTTTTGTGCATGTTTCTTCCCTTAGGTGACCCTTACACATCTTCATTTCCTAAGGTAAAGATGAACCTTTGCATTAGGAAGCCTAAACATTTAATTGCTCTATTTATTGATATCTCAATCACTTAAATACAATGTAAAAACTCCTTTCTTACAAAACCTAAAGACTCATATTATGGTCTAGCACACATAAACGTAATGAAACTCTTATAAAAGCTTTTTATGACTCCATTTAATGTCAAAGATGCTTCTTATAGCCCATATGTAGTCTAGATATAACCCAAATAACCAAATATGCTTGTCAATAGTCATTGTAATTGAGTAAACAATATGTAACATTTTCTGAAAAGTAAGTTAACCAATATTCTTGAATCAAACCATATGAACTCAATATTTTGTAAACCAAATTTCATTTAAGGAAATTTATTGACTAATATGGGATGTTGGTAGGCCAATTTACATCTAGAAAAAATATATATAAAAACATTTTAAAACCCTAATATAGGTTGACTAAATATCCTAAAACAAGTTTTTAAAAATTTATCAAGTTCTTTCATAGATTAAAATACATTCCTCTGATACATCAACTTTTTTTTTAAATTTAAACGAAATATCCTCTTGTTTATAAGAAGATTCATTTTTATTAAGTATAAATGATTATGTATTGAGTGAGTCCCTAATTCTTTGAAGTGAACAATTTGATGTTATAAGAAAGATTTCAATTTATTACATATAGAATAATTTCATTCTTTATTGTCCTTAGTCCATTTGACTTAAATTGCCTTGGTAACTCTCTTGAATTATACTTAGTGCTTCACTTTTCTTATTTAGTTCCTTTGGTCACTGTGCTTTTTCCATTAAACTTGATCTTTTACCTTTTACCTAAATATTAACAAATTAACTAACAAGTATCACCAAAGATAAAATATTATGACCAATATATTTTATTATCATCAAAACCATAGTTGTGATGTAGCGCACCGTTACCATAAAGTACATACCGGAACACCTTAAGGACATTTCAATACCTACCTTATAATAATGGCGTGCTAAAGCATTCATAGCAATCACTAAAACATGGCATCATCATTTATTATCTCTTATATGTCATCATAAGAAGAACACAATGTTTAAAAACCAACTGAAATTCCTCTTTTCATTTAATAAAAACCAATTATACAATGCAGCCTTTTACAAGATCATTCAATAAAAACCAATTATACAAAATGTCTAACTAAATCCTTCAGTCTCAGCTGACCGACCTTTGAGTCATTTCTTCGTCACAAAAGTACAAGAATTGTGCTTCTTGTATAATCTCTCAGTAGCTAAAATCCTTTCTCAGTCCTAAAAAATCAACATTGCAATTTTGGTAGTTTTGCGAACTCAATGAGGTGACCATCATCGATGGTTCACCCAATTCATACAACATAAAAACATGTAACATATAGTTCACGTCTTTGCATTTTTTATGGAACCATCACATGCCACACTCTCATTCAAGTACAAACCAACAGTACATTATAATCAATCAAACACACGTATTAAAATGTATATGCAATGTTCATAAGACTCACTTTCGATTATTGTTGTTGTTGTGACTGAGTACCTTTTTAGTAGCCCATATCCCTTAATGGATACCGAGCTGTATCACATAATGTTCCATATCCCTTAGTGGATACCGGGTATAATCACAACTGAGCCAGAGGCTCTTATCACAATCTGAGCTTTAAGCTCTTTTCACTGGCAACTCCGGTCACAACTACCTTTATCTTTCATGTATTCATGCAATGGAATGCTTCACATTATCACATTCTCAATCAATCACATGATTTCACATTCACACTCAGAACACATTTATCATCAGACTTAGTTCGGCATTTAACAAAATTGTTGTGTAACATTTATATCTTCACATTCACATACAAGTAGCACTTCAATATCGTATTCATGCATCACAAGTCTCAGACCTTCAGTGTCTGGAATCAACACAATCAAATTACATTCATAAAATGATTCAAAACATAATCTAACACAAACAATTAATTGAGTGAGACCGTCTAGGTTACTCACAATTTGCTCACGAAGCTATTGTCTTGAAATACCGGCAATGTCTGGATTTTGACATTCCAAATGCTCTTTTATATCATGCAATATACACAAATCACAATTTTGCACAATCGTATAGATATTCATTGATGCACATTCATGTATATGAAATATGTACAATGCATGTTCATAAAAATCTCAGGTATCTTTTCATATTCTCATTACATCATCAATCATATATCAAAACTCACCTAAGTATAATTTTTACTTAGGTCTATACCTCACTAGTTAGGTTTATACCTCACTAGAACCATTAAAATCAAAATTCATAACTCATTTGGTCAATTTAGATTTTTCCTGAAACATACTTTCGGGTCAATTTTGCATATGCTTTTTTACCAAGAAAATCGAGTAATTTGAGAACACTTTCTTCTAGAAAATTGTTCTCCTATCCCTTACGTTTCTAATGACACTAAGATCATACAATTTGATTCAGTATTCTGAAAGTTATACTCAAAATACTTCAGACTGAGTATGTTCAAAATTTTGGCTAATGCATGATTGTGCACTCCAAGTTTTACAACTCATATATAAAATTAAAATATCCAAAAATTATAAAATTTATACCAGTTGAAATCTAAGAGAATAATCTACAACTTTTGTGAAGCCAACTTTGTCTAGTTCGGCCTACATGAATACATTTTATTTGATAACTATAAGACATGATTTCTATCACTTATAGTGCAACAGTCTAAGCTAAAACTGAACTTCAAACTAACTTTCAAGACCCTTAAGGACAGAATTCAAATTCAATTTCTTTGTAACATTTGTAGCCTTATGTCTCTAGTTTACTCTAAATTAAGATTAATCTCATTTGAAAACCTACAGATCAAGATACAGTCAAAATACCGAAGAATATTTAATGAAAATACTCCAGTCAAGAAATTCCAAAACTCCTTATAAATTTCGTCTAAAATTCATCAATCAATCTCTTCCAAATGATTTTAGATGGCTATAATTTTTGGTGGAGATATATGTGTTTTGAGTCTGTTGGTTCAGATCTCATGTCATTTGGAGGTCAGGAGAAGAAGTTATAGTCAAAAGAAGGAAGGATGTTCGCGTCTATCTCTGCTTCAGCAGCCATAGGAGTCACGATTGTGAGATCCCAGGTGCTCCTGTGATGTCACGATCATGCATTTTTGCACTATCACGACTCGCAAGTTCCTCAGAAAAGTCACGATCATGCTTTTGCACAATCGTGCTTTTTCCAAATTCTTCTACCGCAGTTTTCTTTTTCTTCTTTCTTTTCTTTTCTTAAACCACCATCTCTAATTTATATCGACCCCATTTTCGACTTCCATTCAGCTCAACAAAATCTTAAACAAATCAAAATCTATCATTTTTTGATAATCGTCAAAAACAGAAAATCACACTCACACATATACTTTACATTTTCTGCATTTCTTCACTTTCATTTTTCTACATTTTCATTTTCTGCATTATCTTCATTTTCTTCCTCTAACTATGACTTTAATCATTCTTTCATGTCTCCAGACACCACCTTACATCTATTCCTTACCTCTAAATTTATTTTTAGTTCATCTTTAAATCACCAAAATATTCACGTATATATATATATATATATACAGTGAAGAGAAAACAAAACATATATGAATATCATCTTTCATGAATTTCTACACTCATCTCATGCACATTTTCATGATCTTTCAACTCCAAAATTCAATTTGACACTATCTTATAGCATTTTGATCCTCAAAACACAAAAACAAAAATATCAATATTATCATCCTTTATCTACGGTGTTCATAAAAAATATCCATTTTTTCTCTTGTTTATGTTAATAAAGCACCAAATTTATCTCATATACCAACAACTCATAAGGACTTACATGTACTTACTTGATAAAACTTCAAAGTCTTTAAAAGCTCAAGAAGCCCTAATTTCTCATACCACCCACGTACATCATCTTGAAGGTGGATTGGTTTAGGTTTTTCTTGTGGTAAAAGAAAGAGATAACAAAGTGGGAGGGGTAATCGACAAATGAAAGCAAGATGTATCTTTGGTGAAGGTTTGATGAAAAACTCTGTGAAAAAGAAGAAGCTTGAAGAAGATGGCTACGAAAAAGAGAACTAGGACAAGAACAACAATACTTAGTCTTTCAAGTTACAAGAAACGTGACTTGGTGTTTCAAATGAAAAGAATAGTAGACTTATTAAGGTTTGGCTTGGCTTGGCTTGGTAAGTGACGCTTGTCACTTCTCCATTTGTCCAATTTTTAAAACTTTAAACTGGGTTTTCTAATTAAACCAGTCTAATCATCTCCAAAATTTTATTCCAATTTGTCTCTAAATTTTTCAATATCATTATCTCACCAATTCTAAAGTCATCTATAAAATTCCTTCATTATTATTTATTCTTATTTCTATTTCCATTTATCACTTGACTTGCCATATGGCAAATTTTCCTAGTTCAGTAATGCTTAACATTTTCAGAATTTCCTGAAGTTCACCAAAATTCTAAATCAACACTTTATACTCTCCAATTCGGTTTTCAACATATAACTAAACCACAATTCTCAACAAAATCATATATTACATATGTAAATCAATTATGCCTATCAATGAATGCATGTACATTTATTTTAATGTGCAAAATTTCAACAATCACGTCTATGTGTATGCCGTATATGTATGAACATGAAATGCACTTTCTAATCTCTTAGTAACTCTCATATATACTATTCTAGCCTTAACATGGTTAACGGGATGTTACATGTGAATCCCACTAGCTAACATATACAAATGATGCAATATTTGAATTCAACCAATAAAGGGGGTGTTCATCACTATATAAGTTTTATTGGATACAAGACCCAATATTGATGCTCTTTGGACTTAAAGTCATATCATAAGGTGGAAGGTTAATGTTACTACTTTATCTTGCTATCCAAATGTTATAAAAGTATCAAGACTAGCAAAACTTATGTAAGAAAATAATACATCTGAGTTAATTGGTTTTGACGTTAAAGAAAAACTGACTTAACACTGCATACTTATGGTTTGTGACTCATAGCTTGAAAAGCTATAACCAAAATCATGTTTAATATAATCATTAGTTCAAGTGCACAATGAATTAAGTTAAGACATGTTTTATATTTATTCAGGGGATTATGCATGCTTTATCTTGTGGTGTTATATATTTTGGGTATATGATATTTTTCGTTATTTCAAAAATGTTATGTATAGAAGATTTTATGTAAGATGTGAATATAATATGTAATTAAATAAATTAAGAGTTAAAATTAATATTAGTTGAATTCAAAAATACTTTTATCATTATATAAGGAAAAGGAATTTAAGGCATTAAAAAAATAATTCTTTAAATGTTCTTTTTGTGTTTAAAAACGTATATCTTTTCTATAAAAATTTTCGTAAAATCATCTTATATTTTAAGTTTTGAAAGCTCTAATTACATAGTGACTTTAATAATCTTTATAAACTTTGAGATTGAAATCATATACAAATTACTATAACATAAGTCTTGAAATGTTTTGGCTATTGTTAGTCCCTAATATCAGCCAAGAGGAGGGTAAATTAGGTGTGATAAATATTAAACAAAATATTACTATGTGTGTTAGTGAACATAATTTGTAAAAGATGAAAATATGATATAAAATAATGAATTTTAATAACACACTTAAGAAATAATGTAAAAAGGATTAGGGAAGAGAAATGCAAATTAATTTGTAGTGGTTCAATAAACAACCCTTGTCTATGTCAACTCCGAAGGCTATTCTTGTAATTCCACTATAACTCTTCTTTCATGGCAAAAGAATAGCCTTTGTAATATCTTTTCTCAGCAAAAAGGAAACCTTTTATGATCTTCCTTCACAATGAAGAGGAACCTTAATGCCACTTAAAACACCCCCAAGTACAATATGGAAAACCCAATAAAGAGCTTACAACTTAATATATCTCACTTTGATAATACTAAAGAAGCTCATAAAAATGTGAGACAATAGATGCTTACATGTTTGATAAATGCTTAGAAATATATGTATAACACACCCAATTACTTTAGACTGAAAGAACATATAATAAACATGTATTTATAAGCTTTTGGCACCTTTAATAGCCATTAAAGCCAAAAACTAATCATGTAATATCTAGTTCTAGTATATTAGTTAACCACTAGGTCATATGATCGACTAATGTGCATTTAATGCATAATAGTCACTTGTCATTGCACTTTCATCAACGACTAAGCTATATTGGTTGACCATTATGTCTTCTTAAGGGAAAATGGTCAACCACATTATCATATTGGTCAATCAATGCATCAATAAACATTCTAATTACACATTTAACTTATATTGATCGACTGCTAACCTATATTAATCGACCAATCCTCCTAAAAACATAATTTTAATAACTTTAAATGCTCAAACTGAATTGTTTAAGCAATTGTAATTATAAAATATTTTAAAATGTCCCCCAAAGATTTTAATAAATCAAAATGCTTTCTTTTAAAAACAAAAACTTAAATACCTCTTGATGAATGAAAAGACTAATATAGTGAAGTAAGATGAAATTTCTATATATGGTAAGCCTTTAATGTTACACAGATAACAAAATGAGATTATAATTGACATTATAAAATATAAAATGACCTTGATATGCCTTGATCTTCTTTCATTCTTAACTTGATCTTCATTTCTATAGCTACAAACTTTAACTATTTTTTTATCATCTTCATGAAGAATCTTATTGAGTTATGGCTAGATCTTGTTCTTATAATGCTACTCATCAAAATAGTAAATTCATTAGTAGTACTTATATTTGTTATCATCAAAATATCGATTAAACCAACCTTAAGTTAACAATTATTAACTTGAGATAATAAAATAATTTATTTAATATTTTTAAAAAAAACTAAATATCATATGATTAAAAAGAGGAGTTTAAACTTTAAAAGTTTAATTACTATTACATTGATAAGTAAAATTTTAATATAAATATAAATGCATACCTAACATTAAGTATTAATAGTAAATAGTTATAAAATTTAAAAATAAACAATCAAAATCTTATTTATTTTACTTATAACGACATGGTTCTATATTCTTCTACCAAAATTTTGCTCTAGCTTCTCTCTATGTAAAAGACTTTTTTGCCATTGAATTACTTATGGTTTCTTGCCATTTTGGGAAAAGATTCATGGTAGCTCCTACTAGCTTTTTTCTACTATTTTGGGTATTCCTCATAAAATTTGCCATTAGAGGCAGCTCTAGTTCGTTGTAAGGGCAGGAGTAAGTGTGGCAAGCATAAGGGTTATGAGCAAAAATGATACTTGTGGCTGAGATTATCTAATAGGCGGATCACTTTCCAAATTTACAAGAATCCTTGAAGATTATGAAAGCAGGTTCCAGGGGATTTGAAGTAAATAAAGGAGCTATAAGGGATATGAGGGAAATAGAAAACAACAATAAAAAAGGAGCTCCCTTAAAATCCTAGAGAAATGTTGTAGTTATTACTCCTCCTCCAGTTAAAAAACCAACCCACTTTCAGACTACAATGATTGATGGAGTTATTACTCTTCGAATGGACATGCTATAAGCAGGAGCTAAAGCTTGGTCTTCCACTTCCACTCTTATAAGTTTCTTTATAGGAAAGAGACCCTCCTATCCGCAAGTCCAAATCTAGGCATAGACTAAAATGAGAAAGTAAAGGCTTAGATTAGATACTTTTGACTTAAGAAGACACCCTCTTATTCAAGTTTACAAACTAGGAAAGATTGAATGAAATGATGGAATTAGGGCCATGGCACATAGGTAGCTAGCCAATGTTTGTGCAGAAGTGGAATCCAAGAATGGATCTTGACAGAACTAGGATTGAATCCATCATATTATGGATAAATTTCCATACTGTCCCCTAAAGTATTGGACTTTTGAAGGCTCAACTTCCTTTCAATTTCAGTTGGTAAACCTCATCATTTCAATTCTATTATTGCTAGAATGGAAGAATATGCTATGCAAGAATGTGTTTAGAAGTTAAGGCCAATGATGAGCCCCCTGATTGCCCACCTTTAATAAAATTAAATGAATTTGGAGATCTTTGCAAGCTTGAAGTCTAACTTACTTATAGTTGGAAGCCTAAACAGATGAACAAAGTATAGAGACCTACTAGTATATCATTCTCTAAATATTGAGTAATCTTCTTTTTTTAAGAAGGAAATCAAGAACTGATTACTGAAGAGGTTAAATAAAATATGATCCTTGAGGATGAGACTATAGTAGAGGATATGAATGATCTTTCCAAAAATATATAGGTTAACACTTCTTTTTATTGGAGGGAGGGACCTTTAAAGACTAAAAACATCGAGAATGATGAGGAGAGTTAGCAAGATCATAATCAAAAATTAAGAACAAAGGAAAAGCTAGTTAAGACAGTATCACCATCAAAAGGAAAATCTCAAAGAATGAGAGGGAAGGCTTAAAGAAAAGGCTAATGACCTCTGATGAGGACTAGGTAATTATGACTATGCTTTTTTAGAACATTAAAGGTTTGAATGAACCTCTAAAAAAGATTGTTAAATATCTACTTTTGGAGAAAATTTTGTTATGTTAGGAATTTTGGAGACAAAAATAAATCCTTCTAAAGTCCAAGAAAGTATGAATTTCTTTAGGAATAAATGGTTTTATGGCTACAACCATATGCATCATTACAGTCGAAGGATAATATATGTTTATAATTCATACCTTTTTTTAGATCAATAACATAATTAGCTTTGATCAGTATGTTCATGTCACTTGTTTCCTAGAAGGTTAAACGAACTTTTTGAGATTTCTATCATTTATTCTTCAAACTTTGACTTTTAAAAAACTAAGCTTCGGGAAGACCTAGGAAAATTTCAAAAATCCATGACTAATCCTCTAGGGAATTTAATTATATTCCTCAGTCTAATGAAGCTCAAGGGGATAGATTCAAACTAAAAGGCATTGATAAATAATTAATTAACTATATTTATATACTTATATTTAATGTGTTTTTACTGGTTATTTAAGAATCTTATGGTGGCATAGAATGGAAGAATTGAAGCAACCTTGGAATTATACGGTCGTATATAGTGACCATGTAAGTCATTATAAATGTGTGGAGCTTCAAAGATGTTTTTTATGCCTGTGCGAAGATATCCACCCATATATGTTTATACACATGACCTTTATGTGCATGTGTAAGATTCTGTGACCATATAAAGTCATAATTGAATCAAGATATTGAATCGAGCTATTTGTGTTAAGTTGTGTAACAAGAGTTAGTACCTTAATAGACTTACAAATATTAGGTTAAATAGTTAGTACCTTAGGATTGCTTCAAATCCAATTAAGTAGTTAGTAGTAGTTTTGAGAAATCGAAGAATTGCAATACAAATTTTATCTATTTCAATTGGGATTACTTGATTAGATCATGAGATAGGGTAATTGAAACCTTTGGATATCTAGCATCAAACATAGTTAAATTTACAAGGTGAAAGGAAGACAAAACAAAGACAGAATAATCCCTAAGTTTCCATTATTGAGTACTTGCAATTTCATTATTATCTTTTACTTACTAGCTAATGTGATCTAAGAATTTTGTACTAGTAGAAAAATGTTGAGAGAATTGAACTCCATCCATCTTTTTTCTAATCCCTAATGTCTTTAATCCTAATAATATGAAGGACTTTCATCATATTTCATGTTGCAACACTATGTATAAAGTGATCCCTAAGATAATTACTAGAATGCTAAGGGATACTCAAGAGCATATAATACACTTCATGCAAGGTGCTTTTATTACTAGAAGATCAATCTCTGATAAGATATTAATGTTGCAAGAGCTAATAAAGGATTATGAGAAAAAAATCCTATCAAAATTTGTGTAGTAAAGATTGAGTTCTTAAAGGCATTTGATACTTTGCAACGAGACTTTATCCTCTTTAGCCTCAAATGGTTTAGCTTTCCTGTTGAGTTCATTGGATGGATTAAAGCCTACATTTTAACCTCTTCTTACAACATCCTAATCAATGGTACTCTCTCCAAGATGTTTAAAGGGTTAAAAGGAATAATTCAAGGGGATCCATTATCTCGCTACCAATTCACACTCTTTGTAGAAGTGCTTTCCATAGTGATCTAAAATAGAATTTATAGTTATTCCAGCTTTACTTATCACTACAAATGCAAGAAGATTATACATCTTGCATTTAAAGATGAATTCATTATGTTCTGTGGTGTAAACCAAGGCTTATTAGGATTAATGATCAACATTTAACAATTTTTATATGCTTTCATGGTTGATAATAAAAGAGAAAAATATATATCTCATCAGAAGTAGAAGATCCTAATTGGATGAGCTTCATCTCTAGACTGAATTCCCACAAAATTCCATTCAAATACTTAGAGGTGCCATTAACCTCAAAGAAACCCAAGTTTGAAGATTGTTAACTTTTTTGGAAATGTTTAAGAAGAAATATGTGCTTTTGGAAATGTTTAAGAAGAAATATGTGCTTGGTAAAATGTATTTCTGTCAAATGCTAGAAGACTAAAAATTATAACTTTAGTCTTAAGAAAATTGCATATATACTGGAGCAATTACCTATTCTTACCTAAGAAGTTGACCAAGGAGTTAGAGAAATGCGTTAAGAATTTCCTATTTTCAAGGAAAGTAGAAAACTCGAAAGGAGCCAAGATATAATGGGAGAACTTTTCTGGAAAAAATAAGGAGGACTTGGTTTGACTTTTCTTTAGTTAATCCAAATAGTTTTGGTTGCAAAGAGGATTTGAAGACTATTTAGTAATAAGGAAGTTTTATAATCCAAAAGGGTGAATGAGTATTACCTTAAAGATAATAGCTTCTAGCAGATCATAGTAAAGAAAGAACAATTATGGAGCGTTATTTAGATGTTAAGAAAAAGGAATATGATATATCTTCACATTAAAATCCTAGTGGGAAATGGTAAGGGTTCATAGTTTTGTTTTAATAATTGGAAAATCAAATCCCATTAATCTTTAGAGGTGATTTGATCCACTTTACAACTAGAATTCCACTTAAAGCAAGGGTTAAGGAAATGATACATAAGGATAACTGGCTCAGCAACTTTAAGGGCTCAAAAAGGCTAGAAAATCATTTTCCTAATTACCATCCTAATCTTAATAAGCAAGAAAAAGTTTTTTGGTTAGCTGACAAAAGCAACAAGGTTAGTAATTCCTCTTGTCTTAACCTTTTTAGGCCTAACAATTCAAGTAAAGGGTATAACATAGTGTTAATGAAAACTTTATCCCCAAAGCTTATTTTATTAGTTGGCTTATAGCTAGGGGAAAGCTGAGGAATAAGGATAGAACATATGGATCTTTTAACCATCCTGTGTATCATTTGGCAAATAGCTCTAGAGATAACTCATTTATATTTCTAATGCCAATTCACTTGCTTAATTTGGTCCAGAGTGAAACATACCCTAGATTTGTTTTGTCTATAGACATAATGGGATAATATCTTAAAATAGGCTGATGAACAATACAGGAAAATTGGAAGGGATAGTCTTTGCTTAGTCTTTCCTTCAATTGCACTATATACTCCATTTGGAGAAAGAGGGACAATATAATACTTCAAAGGAACCTCAATGGATTTGTATGCCTTGGCTTACATCATTAAATGCTAGATTAGAGAAATTTTGGTTACTCATAATGCAAATGAAGAAATTAGCTCTTCAATAAAGCAAAGATGGCATCTTTAAATCGATGTCAACTATAATACTAGATCCTAACCAAGGAGGGGAATGATTTATCTATTATTATGATTTATTCTCTAAATGATCAATTTCTCTATGTTAAATTTTGTATTCAATACGAAAACAAAGACTTTTTGTAACGATGTCCTTAGTTAAGTCTGTTAATGAAAATTTTAATTTAAAAATCATATTTATTTATAGAAAAGTTAAAGATAAAAATTTCAAAATACTTGATTATCAAATATCAAATCATGTGACTGAAATTCATAGAACTAAAAAAGAGAAGAAAAGGGGAAACAAAAAATCAAATACTTATGATATCTTACAAAATTATAACTCATAAAACAAAGAATTATTGATAATTAAATCTACTTTAGAGATCTTTAGTTACAATTATGAGTCTTGTATTTTTTATAGCTTTAAATTTGGTTTTATGTGTTTTATTATAGCTATCTATATAAAAAGGTATAAAACTAAAAGGTCTAACATTTAATAATGAAAATCAGCTTCTTTCAATCTCCTTTATACCTACCCAAAAAATCATCCCTTTCCAAAAATTGAAAATGAATTGATTAAAGAAAGACCCTCAAAGGGGAAGTGCAAGACTATAATCCAGAGTGTGGTTATAGAGAGATAGTCCTAGAAGGGAAAATCTTATGAATAACCTAATACAAAGACTAAACAAAAACAATACGATTATGTTAAAGAGAGAGGCATATGAACATATCTTGAAGGGACACGAGTGTGTCTACTAGATTAACTATTGCTACATGAGCGAGCTATACAAGAATGTTTCTAAACTTGTCATATGGAGACACTACGACAATGTCTATCTATATAGTTATTATTTGTTGGTAGTAACCATTACTTAAGATGTTTAAGAGTATAATGATTTTAATTAATAGGTATATTAATAGAGGTAAGTGATTGTTTATTTTATCATAACCATATGATGTATTTGTAGGTAGCACTAGTGAGTAAGGTTCAATCCTAGGAGGACTAAAATTACTAGTACTAACCATCTTCCTTTCTATTATATAGTCTAACAAATTATGGTGATGGAGATTCATCAAATTCATAATTAGAATGATTAAATAAGAAAATCAATGTCATTGATTAACCAGAATAATGATTAAACTAAAAAACAATTAATAAATGCAACAGTACGCAGATTTTGAATCCTCTTTAGAACTTATCATGCGATTAAGACTTCATAAATCAATTTAAACTAAAGATTATTAAACAATTCAAATTCTTCAATTGTGCTAAATTTTTTAGATTATTAATAACTAATACTAGATTGACTAATTGAAATCTTTTTCTTATTAAAACTCCTAGAATTGTATTAATTGATTTTGGGATCTCACCATTAGGTTTTACCCTAAATCAAAATATTTATGCTGATCTATCTCTAGATTTGCATATAATTCCTTTCAATTATGCTAGATATATTCAAACAAAGGATTTCTGAATCTCAATTGCATGAAATCGAACATGAATTAACATATCGATAATATTAATTCAAAAATAATATATAACACATAATTGAATCTCAATAAAATTAAAGAATAAATTAAAATAAAATAAAATTAGTACAAGGTGTGGGACCCCACCCCCCACCCCCCACCCGTAGGTGTTTGCGGGTTTTACCGCGGCGGGTGTTTGCAGGTTTTACTGCGGCGTGTGTTTGC